>CAJNDT010004946.1:0-75708 GCA_905221615.1 Symbiodinium sp. CCMP2592 | reverse complement strand
ATATCGGCCGAGAAAGGCTCTACGCATATTAATTGGAATTTCAATCGAATCTTTTTAGAGGAATCTCTATTAAATGCAAGGCGTTCATATTTATTTGATAATATTTATTCGATTCTATTTCTGATCATATATTTCTATTCTGAGGTTCGTATGGGTCCGTGACTATCTGGAGTCGGTTAATTTAAATAGATATATCAATTCATATGATTTAAGGAAACACCGCTCGGGGGTTCCAAAAGCTCTAGCAAAAGAAGATATTGATAAAATATAAACTTTGCTTTTTTTCGACTAGTAATAGTAAATAAAATATATTGATAATAGGAATTATCATTAGAGAATTGCTAAATTTTCTTTTCTTTGGTCCTCGTTCTACTTCTCGATTTTGGTATATACGAAAATGATGCCCGCGGTGGATATTAAGAATTTCTAATTCAGGATCTAATATATATATATATATATATATATGGCTTGTCAGTCTTCGCCCATTTATGTTTAATTTTAAAACCTATTATAAAAATCAATATGAATGATATGATATTTCAATAATGGCGTCGATATATAAATAAAAAAATATTGAAATCTATATAAATACCTCTATAAATAAATGAAATATCGATTTTATCGATATCAAAGATATATAGAATGATTCGAATGCAAGATTATTAAATCTTTCATATAGATATATGAGAAAAGATATTATTGAAATATCAAAGATATGAAAGAAATATCGTGATTTTATAAAATTCCGATTTCAATAATTTATAAATAAAATGAAGAAGAATAAATATGCTAATTTTCGTGGAAAAAAATAAGATATATTATTATATATCTAAAAAGATACGAATATTTCTTCGATTCATAATATATTCATAATCAATTACAAAAAATATATCATTTTCGTATTGGGATATTATACCGAAATTCCAAAGAACGAATATGAATCGTATTTCTTAGTGTAGGAGATTCCTTAGTATTAGGACGTCGTTTCGAAATAAACAAGGGGTAATAAATCGTATTTCCCAACAATGGGGCACCACGCCTAAGCCACCATAAACTGCAAAAAATCGTAGCTCCAAG
Source organism: Symbiodinium sp. CCMP2592 (assembly GCA_905221615.1). Lineage (NCBI taxonomy): Eukaryota > Dinophyceae > Suessiales > Symbiodiniaceae > Symbiodinium > Symbiodinium sp. CCMP2592. The sequence goes on along the minus strand of CAJNDT010004946.1, from coordinate 74,631 downwards.
CACTGGGGCACTACTTCAAAGCCCCAAATAATAGCAAATCATTTTTCTTAGCACTGGGACACCGCTTCGAACCGATAATCAACGACAACAAATCGTATTTCTTAACCTTGGCGCACCATGCACTCCGAAACCACAAACAGCGGCAAAAATCGTATTTCTCAGCACTGGAGAACCACTTCGAAATCTCAATAAAGGCACCAAATCGTACTTCTGGGCGCTAGATCTTCACTTCGAACCAATAAATAACGACAATAAACCGTATTTCTTAGCACTGGGGCACCTCTCCGAAACCACGAACAACGGCATCAAAGCGTATATCTTAGCACTGGGGCATCGCTTCGGAATGACAAATAAAGGCAACAAATCGTTCTTCTTATCACTGGGCACCATTGCGAAATCACAGATAACGAAAATAAATAGTATTCTTGGTAGTGGGGTACCACTCCAAAATTACCAATAACGATAATAAATCGTACTCCTTTATATCGAGATATCACTTCGAAACCTCCGACAGCGGCAACAACTCGTTATTCTTAGCACTGGGGCACCTGACCGAAACCACGAATAACGGCATCAATTCGTATATCTTAGCACTGGGACGTCGCTTCGGAACTACAAATAAAGATAACGAATCGTATTTCTTATCACTGGGCCCTATCTCGAAATCACAGATAACGATAATAAATCGTATTTCTTGGCAGTGGGATACTATTTCGAAACTACCAATAATGATAACAAATCGTACTTCTTCGTATCGGGATACCACTTCGAAACGTCAATGATGGGAGTTTCGACGTGGGGGTCTAGTACTAAATAGTGCGATTTAGTAGTCGTGATTGTGATTTCGAAGTGGTGTTCCGTGCTGATTTGTTGTCGTTGTTTGTCGCTTTGTCATGATGCTGCGGCAGAATTGAAATTTATTATCGTTGCTCTGATTCTTAAACTGGGGTCCCAATACTAAGGAATACGATTTGTTGTCGTTATTTGGTTTGTGGTTTTGGAATGAGGTCCTAGCGCTAGGATATACTATTTATTGCCGTTATTGTAGATTTGAAGTGCTGCCTTAGTGTTGAGAAATATGATTTTTTGTGATTATTTGAGATTCCGGCGTGGTGTCTCAAAATTAAAGAAGAATATTTATTTGATATTATTTGTGGTTTGGGAGCGATGCACCATTACTAAGAGATACGATTTCTTGCAATTATTTGAGATTTCGAAGTGGTGACCTACTCTAATAAGCACAATTAAGAGACACGTGGGAAGCGAGATGGCTATCCGTAGCACCGACACGCACCAAAGACCTCGTCTGGCTTGTTCCGAGTTGCGAGAGCGTAATAAGCACAATTTATTGTCGTTATTTATGATTTCGACGTCGTGACTTGGTATTACAAAGTACGATATATTACCACTGCTTGTGGTTTCGAATAGGTGCTCTAGACCTAAGAAATACGATTTTTACTGGTGCTGGTGGCTTTGGAATGGTACCCTACTGCTAAGAAGAACGATTTGTTGCCGTTATTTGTGGTTTCGAAGTTTGCCGCTATCGGAGGAACAAGTCGTATTTCTTAGCATTGGGTGCACCACTTCAAAATCAATCGTAGTTCTTAGAACTAGGGCACCACTTCGTATTTGCATCAAATCGTTTTTCTTACCATTAGGGCCCTACTCCAAAATCGCAAGCAACGCTAAGAAATCGTGCTTCTTATCACTAAGGCATCACTTCGAAACGATTCAATTTTTGCTTTTCAGCACTATAAAGGTTTTGAGTCCAGAAACAAAGGCAAAGAAATATTCTTATTCGTACTAGAGTACCATTCCCAAACCCCAAATAACGATAACAAACCATATTTCTTACGACTAAGTACACCACTTAGAGACCACTCGAGAGCACCAGCAACGATAATAAATCGTACTTCTTAACACTAAGACACTACTTCGAACCCACAGGTATAAAGGACAGCAAATCGTACTTCTTAGTACTAGGGCACCATTTCGAATCCTCACCAATAATAACAAATCATTCTTCCGAGCACTAAGACTCCACGCCGAAACCACGAATGACGACATCAAATCATATTTCTCAGCACTAAGACACCACGCCGAAATTAGAATCAAGGGCAGCAAATCGTACTTCTTCATATTGAGTCGCTACTTCGAAATCAATAAAACGATTATTTCCTAGGCACTAGGGCACCATTCTAAAACCCAAAAAACGGCAACAAATCCAATCCAAAAATACCAACAATGACCTTCTTAGCACTAGGACACCACTCCAACATCTCAAACGACGATGCCAAAATATATTTCTTAGCACTAGGACAACACTCCGACACCACAAATAAAGGCAACAAATCGTACTTCTTAGCAAGGGGACACCAGTTCGAAACCAAAAACTCCACAACCACGGATTTCCTGGCACTGGGGCACCACGTCGAAACCGCCAATAGCGAAAATAAATCGTACTTCTTAGCAATGGGGGGAGCCACTCCAAAACCGCCATCAACGACACCAAACCATATTTCTTAGTTCTAGAGCACCGCTTCGAAATCATAAAGGCAACAAATCGTATTTCACTTCCAAACCACAACAACGGCAACAAATCGTACTTCTTAGGATTAGGGCACCACTCCGAAACCATAAATATCGGCAACAAATCATACTTCTTTGCACTGGAGCACCACTTCACAACGGCATCAAATCGTACTTCTTAGCACTGGGGCACCACTCCGACACTACTTCTCAGCACTGGGGGCACCTCTTCGGAACCACAAGCAACGGCAACAAATCGTACATCTTAGCACTGGGCCGACACTTCGGAACAGCAAACAAAGGCAACAAATCACATTTCAGAGCATTGGGGCACGATTTCGAAACCACCAATAACGAAACCACAAGAAACGGCGATAAATCGTACATTTTAACACTGGGTCACCACCTCGAACCCGCAAATGACGGCAACAAATCGCACTTCTTAACACTGGGGCACCACTTCGAAACCACAACAACAGCAACAAATCGTATACTTCATAGCACTGGGGCACCACTTCGAAACCTCACGCAACGGCAACAAATCGTACTTCTTAACACTGGGGCACCACTTCGGAACCACAAATATCGGCGACAAAGCGTATTTCTTAACACTACACCGTTTCGAAGCCACAATCAAAGGGCAACACAACATACTTCTTAGCCTTGGGGCACCACTTCGAAACCACCAATAACGGCAACAAATCGTACTTCTTGGCACTGGCACTTTACATCGAAACCACAACCACTTCAAAACCACAAATATTGGCAACAAATCCTACTTCTTAACACTACGGCACCACTCCAAAGCCACAAACAAAAATATTGAATCGTACTTCTTAGCAATGGGGCACCACTTCGAAACCACCAACAACGGCAACAAATCTTACTTCTTAGCACTGGGGCGCCACTTCGAAACCGCAAATAACGGCAACAAACCGCACTGCTTAGCGCTGGGCACCAACTGGAAACCACAAATGTCGGCAACAGAACGTACTTCTTAGCACTGGGTCACCAATCCGACCCCACAAGCGACGACGACAAATCGTACTTCTTAGCACTAGGGCACCAACTCGAAACCACAAACAACGGCAATACATCGTACTTCTTGGCAATGGGACAACACTTCGAGACCAAATTCAACGGCAACAAATCTTACTTCTTAGCACTAGCGCACCACGTCGAAATAAGCAACAAAGGCAACAAATCGTACTTCCTAGCACTGGGGGACCACTTCGAAACCACAAACAACGGCAACAAATCGTACTTCTTAGCACTGGAGCACCACCTCACAACGGCAACAAATCGTAGTTTTCAGCACTGGGGCACCACTCCGAAACCACAAGCAACAGCAACAAATCGTGCTTCTTAGCACTGGACACCATTTCGAAACCACAGACAACGATAACAAAGCGTATTTCTTGGCACTAGGGCACCACTTCGAAACCACAAGTAACGGCGACAAACCGTCCATTTTAGCACTGGGTCACCACCTCGATCCGCAAATGACGGCAACAAATCGCACTTCTTAACACTGGGGCACCACTTCGAAACCACAACAACAGCAACAAATCGTATACTTCTTGGCACTGGGGCACCACTTCGAAACCACATGCAACGGCAACAAATCGCACTGCTTAGCACTGGGCACCAACTGGAAACCACAAATATCGGCAACAAATCGTACTTCTTGGCACTCCGACCCCACAAGCGACGACGACAAATCGTACTTCTTAGCACTACGGCACCAACTCGAAACCACAAACAACGGCAACAAATCACCCTGACCTCTTTTATATGTTTTCAGTCTCAAGCTCGAACAGCTGTCAGCGACGCTTTTTAACACCAAGCTTGTGTCTCATCTGTCAGGCATGTGGTCAAATTCCTCCCTATCTGATCTGCGAAGCGATACGAGAAGGTATTCCTGGCACAAGCATGGCAGGGTTCAGCCTTTCTGGTTCAGGGTTGAGGGTTTGGGATTGGGGTCGCAAGGTTTATGTAGGGGTCACGCATTTAGGGACGGAGCTCATGGACAGGACGATTTGAATTCAGGACTCGGTAAGAACCGCAAGACTTTCCGAAGATGCATGTATGCATAGGTTTGAATACATACATATGCCACATATCTGTCCAAAAACTTGTTTTTTTCTTTGTTAGTTCATTTACTGATATATGTGACATTATACGTGCGTATGTATGTATATGGATATGTATAGGAAGAGGGCATGCAACGCCGTACTTGAATAACTAGAAGATGGAACATGATGAATAATACCAATATTGAAAATGAGTGGGGATCCCCAAACCGTGAAAGATCATACCAGAAGCATGCCGTTCGGACCGGAAAGTCACGACCATTGTCACATGCAAACGGGCCATTGCTTGGAAGATCACAGGTCGCAACTAGTGTTCATCCAGCAATTTATGCCATGCTATCACCCACGACGAACATTGCGACCACGACAACAACGACCAAGACCAGGAGACGGTTAAGATGCAAACAGCAGGCCAGCAAGTGACCAACCACCACGAGACCAGCAGGACCCCATCAACAGACCACCGGGAGACTACCAAAACAGCACCAGGAGACCACCAGGACGCTGCAAAACTGCTTTTCCCGAATGCTCTCTCGCAAATACTGCCGGGCCCAGGAGGATTCGGGAGCACGGCGGGAATGCTTTTCAGCACATACTGGCGACATAGTATTGGAGCTTGTCGCGAAAATCGATATCGTTTCCCTCAAGTACAGCTGCGATTCAAAGGTTTGGAAAGCCAAAAGTGGTCTATGCCGTATGTATGTATGTATGTACGCATGTATACATGGATGTCTAAGGCTCTGGCTCGAGTCTGCTGTTGATTGAATGAAAGTTCTAGCGCCATGCATGTGCTCGCCGTCCAGCTGTTCTTGGTGGCTCTAGCACTGTGGTGCCCGCATCAAGTGGGGCTCCACCCCGAAGCGCGGTGCTCAGCTGAGCCAGGTTGCACAGACACTGCTGCTTCTGTGTTAACTCCAACCTTGCCCTTGCAATTCCTGCAGCGGCGTGGCTCTAACCACCTTAGGAACGGGAGCCTGCTAGCATGCCTCCGAAGCGCAAGGCAAAAGCCGCAGCTGCGAAGGGCCGCACTCGCACAAGGACGCCCAGAGGCCATCGAGGCGGTCGTGCATCTCTGCCGGAGGCCTCGGAATCCATCAGCTCTTCTTCTAGCTCCTCGTCGGAGGAAGAGCCGTGGGGTCCACCACCAAAGCGGGGAGGATCGCGTAGAGGCATACCGAAAGCTGGACCGCCACCTGCAGGGTTGGACCACACTGCGGCTCCATCGAAGGCTTCTTCGGCTGCGACGGCGAAGCATCCGAGTGCACCGGGGCCCGTCTTGCCTGCAGGACCTCCAGTACCGACACCGGCAGGACTGCCACCGAGGCCTGCTCAGGAGTCTGTGGGGTTTCCACAAGACCTTGTCCTCACTTTGCAGGGTGCATGGCAGCTCCGACTCACACAGCTTACGCCACACTCTGTCTCGACCCCTCCTCTTCCCTTTCCGGTGCCACCCAACCCGGCTGCAGCCAGTTCCTCAACGATCCCACCGATCCCTGCGATCCCTTCGATCCGTGCATCCCTCTTGGCAACGACACCGAAGGCGACTTCTCTGGCATCTACAGGAGGCGGACCAACCACCCACATGGGTGCACCGATCCCTCCAGTGCGACCACCGATGGCTGGAGCGCCTACACCTATGTCGACCGCGAGTCCATCCGCCATCAGCACGCCGGTCCAGTTATGGAATGCGGTCATGGCCGGCCTTGCAATGCCATCCGATGTCTGAGGACGGGTGTATAAGGTGTTTGGACCCGAGGCCGGCTGAGAGGTCCGAGGCTGCGCGAAACCGTGATGCCGAAGCTTATGACAAATGGGAGTGGCAAAAGTCAGCATACCTTGACATGTTTGCTGGGCCCCTGCATGAACTGCTCTGCCCCCTTCCTACCTTGTCTGCGGGCTCAGGTCCCTGCATGCAGTTTCTGACGCGGATGACGGATTCGATGTCACCAGGCTGTAGCCCGCACTGGGTTCAGCCGCCCAAGCATTATACCTGCTTGTCCACCAAGGTCCCGGCTGCTCAGCCCCTCCGAGACGCCATCTGCTGCAGGACAGGTCGCAACAGCCCAGGAATAAGCTGCAAGCGAGTCGCGTACCGGATGATACCGACTGCCCACTCCTCCTCGAGTGTGCAGACAGACTTCTGCATGGAGCGGTTGTGGGGGCGCCCTGGAGTACTCTGCCACTGTGTGCGCGTCTGCTGTGTGAGGCGCTTTCAGCCTCACGGTATCGCAAATGTGCAGGTTTCAATTCCTATCGCTGTTGCGCCCTTACCCAGGCACTTCATTACGAGCATTTTCTGTCCACCCTCGAGGCACACGTCCTCTACCTCGAAGCTACGTGTGAACTCTCGACAGCGGAACATGCCGAAGTCCACACTCGGCTCGAGCACCTCACTCCGGTTGCTCTCGCGGGCTTGCAGCGCCACCTTCTTGATTTGCACTCGCTTGACTAGGTCGAGCAAAGGCCCTCCTACTGGTCCAGATCTCAAGCTGGGTTTCGCTTGGTCAGCTGTGTTCACATGCTCCTTGGAGCCTCAGTCTCGCTGGACCCAAGCTGGAGGTGTCCTCGCCTGTCGGGCCCGAGATGACACACTTCCTTTGCCACCGCCTCGGCCCATGCACTCTGTGCTCATGTGCAAATTCTGTTTAGGATTCCACTGCTGTGCGCTGTTGGCAGAAGCTACCTTGCTCACCTTTGGCTCTAATACTGGGGTTCTAGTGTGTTGGCGCGTGCCGCGGTGCCGGCATTTGCACCTAATGGGGCGCTCGGGCCGACAGAGGCGAAACCAGGGCCGCCCTGGCCGCTGGGCGAGAGGCCTTGAGACTGCGCCGGAGGGAGTGCGACTTCGCTCCCGCACGAGATCCAGGACCAGAAGGAGATCGCGGTCTCGATCCAGAAGGAGGTCCCGCTCTGGATCTCGCTCTGGCTCTCCTGGAGTTAGGGCTAGTGCATCCCATGGACCGGCTGCCTCCACGCGGAAGCCCCCTGCCGGGTCTGGGCCTGGGACCACCTCTTTCAAGACGCTCCTGTTGGCGCCACGTCGTCTGGTGCGTCTGTTCAGAGCCACCCAGCAATATCCCGCGGACCTTCCGGGCATTATCGTGCCGGACACCACCCCAGGTACGGACCTGGACCCAAATGTGGCGCTGGTACCTGGCCAGAGCTCGTGCCGCGTGATCTTCACCACGGGAGACCGCGTGTGTATATGTGCTAGCACGCAGATTCTGCCCTCGACGGAGAAGGAATTCCCCCAGAGCACACTCCAGAGACTCCAGCGGCTCTACAGATGGGTGGTGAGCCCTCCGCCTCCGACTGCCTACACCAGGCCACCCTCGGTCCATCCGCCGGACAGAGCCAGGCAGCCTGATCAGGCCACCAAGTCTGGAGAAGGGCGTCGTAGCCAAGGTCACGGGGGAGCTGTTCTTCTGGACAGTGAGACTGAGGATGAGGCGGTCGTGATTCAGTCCACATCGCGACCGAAGACGAAACCAAGGCCTAAGCCCAAACGCTATCCCTTCCGACCTCGTTCGCCTTCACCACCTCCTCCAGCTCAACCAGAATCCCTCGTCCCGCAGAAGCTCAGCCATGCTACGCATATCCCCGACGCGGAGCAGCCGCCACTGGCACCCGCGCCCACTTGTCAGGCTGGCGAGGGGACTCATTCTCCGCCGGTGGAGACAAAGGCACCAGCTTCCCTCGAGCTCGAGGACATCCATCAGCCCTACCAGGCTGCTGAGATCGACCCTGCGGCAGCTGGGCCACAGGCAGCAGTCCATCAGACACGCACGGGCAGCCCACGCTCCATGGGCACCCTCCACCGTGACTTCTCGACCATTAGAGCCTGCAGCCAAGGCCGTCAAGGCCGCCAAGGACCCCAAGGAGGCGTTGCCACTCCGCTGCTCCCCCTTCTCGCCAAGACGTGCCACCGGAGCCGACAGCCCCGTTCTACAACCTGCCGAGATTGAGACCTCCGTGGTCTCAGAGGCTGCGCTTGGAGACTCTCCTCCTGCGCGCGATGGTGCGACCGCAGCCCCTATGCCGACGGCGCCAGCGCAAAGAATTTCTCGTGAGACCTTGGGAGATGCGTCAGCTTCCGGTGATGAGAGTGCCAGTCAGGGCAGCACAACCAGTCTCACCGCACCTTGTTCGCCGACCAGTCCGGCACATCCGGCATATAAGGGGGTTCGTCTTGCCTGCAAGAGAGTGCCCTTGTGCGGTGTTGCCCTGCATCTCCTGCTGAGCGCCTTCATGCCTTCCATGAGGTCAGTACTGGCACACAGCTATCAACAGTTTTGGCCTGGCCCTCAATGTCCTGCCTACTCCCTTGCTTGTGCTCAGCATTTGACAGACTGTGGGAGCGTCACTGACACATGTTTCAGACTTCCCGTCCTTTCTTGTTCTCAGCTCTCGTCTCGAACCAGGGCCTCAGGGACGCTAGTAGATCTGTTCTCGACGAGGTGCAGGTTGCCCCTCTCATGGCCGGCACAGCATGCAAGAAGCCCGCGGCCCGAGGCAAAGCCAACGCTCTACAGCCATCTTCTCGTCCCCGACCGGTCAGGCGGCCGGCCAAGGCCACGGGCTGGAAGTCGCGAGAGGCTCCTCGGGCTCCCTCCACTACCAGGCCCACTCCTCGGACCAAGACTACCCGTGGAGCTCGAGACCAACGATCAGGGGAAGACAGCCCCACCTACCAGGCCTCTACGCCATCGTGGTGGCACAGTGGGGAAGAGGAGGCGCAGCCATCTGCTACTTCTCCGGCGTCCCCGGGCTCCGTGGCCAGCCTGGACTCAAACAAAATTGAGAGAGAACTCGTCGCCAAGGGGCTCATGCCACCATTGGGTGACAAACCAGTGGATCCAGGAGCAGGCCCACAAGGACCTCCACCGCCGGTACCGGTGGCTTACTCGCCCAATCGGCCACCCAGTCAGCGGGCCATCCCGCGCCCTCCACCAGCCACAGCGATCACTCCGGAGCAACGCCAACTCCTTGCCAACACCCCCCTGTCCAAGATTATGCGACACGCGGCGGGTCACATGTTCCATCTGTGAGGCAGGACATCACGCAGGACACCGCGGTGGTCCACTCCTCTCGTACCTAGAGTGCAGCAAGCCCTCTCCCGTTGCTGAGCATCAATGGTGTCGAAGCTGCGTGAGAGTTTTTGAGCCCAGCCCGGCCAGCGGGAGGGCACCTAGACCGCACCCGTGGCGGTATTACCTCTCACCTTGGCGAGTCGTAGAAAGACACTGCCTGCGCTGTGGTGTGCACCTCCGCATTGGTCAGCGTCGGCCTATGGACTATACACGTCACCCTGAGGCCTGCGTGCCACCACCACGTCAGCCTTCATGCGAGCCGCCAGGCACTCATACTCTCGGATTGCGAGGAACTCTGATCCCACAGCGCATGCCACGACACAGGTTCCCTACCGCCCCCAGGCGCCGAAGGTATCGACGCCCACGTCGAGCCAAAAGGGCAGAGCGGCTTATACGTACCTGCTTTCGTAGACTTGTTGTGGCGCTGATACCAAGGCTCTCCTTCTGCATGAGTGAACCTGGCATTTTACAGGGGGCTCGGGGCCTTGCTAGGCTTTTAGGATGGAAAAAGGAAACCATGCCCCATGGGACCGCATGTCCGCGGTGCTGGTGGCGCACCCCTGACGCAGGACTCCTAGAGCGACTCTTGTGTGTAAGGGCTGATGGAACCTCCGAGTCCCAACCCTTCCCTCATTCGAACTTTCACATACGGAACCAACATCTACAGCAGACTCGTGTACCCCCCGGTCCCAATTCCGGGGAGGAGGCCCAACCAGTGCACGCCAGCGCTCCTGATCATTCTGCACGGAGCTCGGACTGTCCGTTGCACAATCTGTGGCGCCTCCTTGAGCCGAGGGTTGGACACCCCCCGCAGTGTCCTGAATCCGGTTGTGCAGTGCCCTGTAGGCTTCTGGCGAAGTCACCTCGTGATGCACATCCGGAGAAGCTAGGGACTTACATAAATGGTGCCGCTTCACGAAGCCGCCACCCCCACAACATCAATGCACACTCTGGGCGTCCCGGCCCAGGTTGCCTCTTGGGGATCTGCCTCGCTGCATGTCTCCAGCCGAATCAAGCCGCGCCCGCGGCCCCAGTCAAACGAGCATATAACCGGGCTCTTCGCAGAGCTCAGGCTAGTCCTTTCCAGGGTACCATGTACAAAGGGCGATGGCATCAGCTGCAACAGCCGCTGAGGCAAAGTGCCACCCCGTCTCGCACCAGTGATTCGCGGCCTCACCTGCAAGCTCAACAGTCGGGCACCCATGGCTCAGCATACCCTCGAATCAGAGTGGCGACGTATAATGCTGGAGGCCTGAGTACGCCTGCGTACCACGAGCTCCTCCAGTGGCTCCGGAGGATGCCAGACGATATCAGGCCGGCAATCGTACACATCCAGGAATCGCACTGGCCATCCGACAGTGAATACTCTACGCCAGGCTGGCACATCATTGCCTCCTCTACCCCTAGCCCTGCTGCTGGAGGCGTCCTTACGATGGTCTCCGATGAGCTCTGCAACACGACCCAGCTCACCCATACGGCCCCGATACCGGGGAGGGTGCTCCATACCCGCATTTCACTCTCGAGTTGTACCATTGACAGTGTCAATGTTTACCAAAAGATTTTTGCGGCAGGTGCTGGTCGGAAGGAACTTCATCAGGATCTCGCACCGCGCGAGCAACGACTTCAGGTCTGGTCTACTTTAGGAGCAATCCTTGGGGCCACGCCAATGCGCAACCTTCTCTTTCTGGCAGGGGATTTCAATACGGCGCCGATTCGTTCGGCCGCACACGTAGGCTCCCGAGTCTCTCGATTCTCGTCTCCTTCGGTTGCTGATCGTCCCCAGCTAGAGGCCCTTATTGTGGATCATAATCTGGTCATGCTCAACAGCTGGACGCGCCATGCGGTCGCCAGCTTTGTGAGCCCCACAGGCAATTCCCTGATTGACCACATCTATGTTCGCCGTTTTCAGGCCGACCAGTTGGCGCGCCAAGCTGCGCCATTAGCCTGGCCCCTGGCCTCGTGGAAGCAAGGCAGTGTGCACAGGCCGGTCGGGGCTCACATCTCTCTGCCCCCGTTTCGCGCACTTCAACGGCACAGATCGAGCACCCCTCGGATCGACGTCCGGGCCCTCGCCCAGGCCTGTAAATCCCCACAAGACGAGCGCATCATTCAGCTCCGCGCGTCGATGCAGGGGTGGGTTCAGTGCCACCCTGCAGCCTCCATTGAGGACCTCAATCTCCACATGAGAGAGCAGGTACACGGGTTGTTCGCTGCTCGGAAGCAGAACGGCATTCTTGTTCCCTGGCAACGTGAGGCGGTGAGCTTGAGTGTCAAGGGCATGTGGGCCGCATATGCCCGGTGGAGACGGGGCACTGGCTCCTCTGTCGGGGCACTGTTTCGCACATGGCAGGCGCACGCGCAATTCCGTAAGGCTCATCGTGAGTTCCGGATGCGCAGTCGACAGGCTCGGAAGGCCTGGTTCCTTGACCACGTGGTGGCCATGGAGTCTGCTGCCTACTCTGGTGATGTCCGGGCCCTGTTTCAGCTTTCATCCTTCCTTGCGCCGAAGCAACCGCGACGCAAATTACAGCTTCGTGGACCCCAGGGTGAATTGTGGACCAACTCCCAACAAGTTCGGGCCTTGACGGACTTTTACCTGGATGTGTATGCGCCTGAGGATGAACCCCCTCTCCAGGCTGACGTGCATCTCACGCACATTTTTCGGGCACCGGACATGAGCCAGCAAGAATGGGAAGCCCGTCTCGCTTTGCTCCCGCCCAACAAGGCGGCTCCCAAACACTTGGCACCATCCGCTGCCTTCGTTGCTTGCTCGGATATCCTCTCGGGATGGCTTTGTGATCACGCGAGCGCTCTCCAGGAATATCCACAAATTTGGGTGGATTCCTGGCTGTCCTTGTTACCCAAGGTTCGTAATCCCACACTTCCGAAACAGCTGCGACCTATAGGGCTCACGGAAGCATCAGGCCGGGCTCTAGCGGGGCACCTTCAAGATTCTTTACGGCCTTATGTGTGCGACTACATTGGCACACTTCCGCAAATGGCGTACCTGCCAGGGCGCACAACGGGAGACGCCATACGACGAGTCCTCAAACACTGTTCGGATGTCTTCCAGTCACAGCAACGTCAGAAATACGACATTCAAGCAAGGAAACGCCTGGGCTCATCCTTTTCTGCTATGTCTCGCCCGCCCCAGGCGGGGGGAATACAGCTGTCACTTGACTTGACGCAAGCGTTTGACAGATTAGGTTGGGTTTTAATTTACGACGCCATGCTTGATGCTCAGATTCCTCTGGAACTCCGTGGACAAGTACTTGACTTTTATCGCCGGATTGGGTACAGGTTGCAACAAGGTGACGCTTGTGCTGTGATATCCGCGCGTAGAGGAGTCAAACAGGGCTGTAGAGTGGCTCCACTGCTCTGGAGTCTATGTACCGGATTACTGTTCCGGAGGCTGGCGGCTCGCACGAGTACAGATTGGTTGAGGCAGGTACTCAATGCATTCGCAGACGATCTCCATGTGGGGCAGATCGTTCACACGAGCGCCCAATTTGAACAGGCCATGCTTCGCATTGGGCACCTGCTGGACGTCCTTACTGAAGCTCGACTCCAGGTGAACTCGGCCAAATCCGCAGCCCTGATCTCCATTCCGCAAAGCTTTGCCAGGCTCTGGAAGCGTCGATGCTACGTCCAGGACAAGGAGGGTTTGCCTGAGGATACGTACCCCGGGTGAACGGGTCTTCACGATCCCGATTGTGGATAAACACCCCTACCTGGGAGTTGTTATTGCATACGGAGGCGCGGCCAAACTCACAGTCCAGCACCGAACTCAGCTCGCCTGGGCAGCCTGGACCCGTTTGCGTCCCCTCCTCACCGGAGCACAGGCACCGGCTCTTCAACTTCGCCTCCGTCTGTGGAGAGCCTGCATCCCCCCGATCCTCCTGTACGGCTTGGATTGCATGCCGCTCTCGGGCAAGCTCCTTCATGAGGTGCAACGCCTGCTCACGAGACAGCTCCGTGCAGTAGCGCGCTCCCAGGCACACATCACGCACGAGACCACGGAAGCGCTTCATGCCAGACTCCGAGTGCCCTTTGTTGCCGACATCCTTTCTCGAGCGGTGGGCAAAGTCTTGACTCGAGCTTCCACAGAACCTTCCAAGGATACTCCGGGGTACTCCCCCTCAACGCTGATTAGCGAGGCATGGCTTAGGGAGACTCTCGACTCCCTCCACTGTGGTTCTGTGCCGGCTTCCGGGCCCTCATCTCAGCCCGCCGACTCGTTCACCCCCGGTATTCCACTGGACGGAGGTGATTTTCACCAATGTCGCGAATGTGGATATCTGGCCACTTCGTTCAGGCTATTGCGCGTTCATCTCTCAGTGGTGCATGGACACAAGGCCAGTCACCGCTTTGATGCCAATCGGTTCTGTCGGTCCACCCATTCCACACAGGGCATGCCGACCTGTAGGCTATGCGGCAGGGCATTTCCCCGGTGGACTTCCCTCCGGACGCATATTAATGCAGGACAATGCCCAGGGCTAGATGTTGATCTTGAGGGATCCTCCACTGGACCCAAGCCATCAGGACCCGCGGACAGCCGGTGCATCCCGGTCGCGACATCCGTGCCTCTTCCCGGAGGGGAGGCATCCACTCCGTCCGACGACCGAGCAGGCGCGGCGCTTGCTGACGTGCCGGCCTCGCGCACACACCCGTCCCATTCTCCTCCGACACCGTGCGCTGGTCACAGGGCCCAGGCCGCCCCAGCTCCGCTCCAACATGATCCCATACCCGTCACCGCAAACACGCCAGATGGCCAGGATGCCCTCCGCCCTTCTGCCTCTACCGCTCTGGACCAGGCTCTTCCACTGGTGGATTCCGAACGCGAGGAGCCCCCGCTACCTCCTCCTATGCCGTTGAATGTACCTCGTGGTCTCGACTCGGAGGCACCGCTCATTACGGATATGGAGTTCTGTTCGCGACTTAGACAGGAGGGCTGGCAAGCTCTGTTACATGATGGGAATACTCGAAGGAGGATTCGACATCACTGCCCACTATGTCACCAGTGGGCTGCTACGCCCTCAGGTCTCAAGGTTCATCTGCAGTCGCATGATGAGTGGGTTCAGCTGTACTCGCGCACTCTTATCAGGCTCGAGTTTTGCGCAAAGCCATGACCAAACCATGTTTATACTGTAAGGAAACCACGTTTGACCTACAGCAACATTGGCGTCGATGCTATGTCATACTCATCCTGAGCTTTCTGTCTGTGCACTTGCACCGCTTAGACTCCGAAGCCTCTACCGGTGCTGCCCCGGTCTCCTCTGCCTCAGCTGCTCAGTCGCCTTCTCTCTCTGTTCCTCATGACCATGGACACCAACGTGCAGGATCCCAAGGAACTTCAGGTGTTCGCGGCGTTTCTGACCAACGAGAATGGCCAGACACCAGCACCGGCTCCTCCATCTGGAGAGCCGGGGGCCCAGCCCAAGAGGCGCAGGGAGAGCGAAAATCCACCGGAGGGCACCAGTCAGGGATCAGGCTCGGCTGCTTCCGCCCCGGGGATCTACCTGTCAATGCCTCAAGGATCCGGCAACCACCCGAAGGGCAAGGGCAAAAACAAGGGCAAGGGCAAAGGCGGCAAAGGAAAGGGGCAGCCTCCGCCCCGCCACCAGCAGGGCGACTGGAGCAGTTCTTCGTCCGAGTGGAGCCAGGGATGGAACCAGGGATGGGGCTCGAACAGCAACCGCTATCAGGGCGACCTAGTGACGCAGATCTCCAAGCTCCTCCTGCGACACGAGCTCCAGCTGCAGAATCTCCAGGGGGACACCAAGCTCCATCTCTATCTGAGAACGGGTGCCCAGTCCTTCCTGCCCTCCCTCTTCGCCATTGCCCGCGAATGGGGCAAGTTGTATCGGGAGGAGCCTGCCAAACTGGGCATGTCGTTGCGGGAAACTCTTCTTGTGGCCCTTCTGAGAGAGATGGCCACCCGGGCCAAGTTGGCAATGAACCGCGCCGACTCGAAACAGGCCGCTCTGGATCTCAAGTGGATCAACTCGAACAACCAGTGGAGCTACATGCAATGGAACCCACACACGGCCCAGCTCGATCTTCTGGAGGAGCCGGCGCCCAGGGATCACTCGGAGATCCTACAGGACATCGAACGGATGATCGAGTTGGTGGATGGCGACACGGTGAAACGGTTTGCATCAGCCAAGACGCTGGTGGCGGAGCCTCAGTCGGAATGGGTGGAGTTCATCCTGGAGGTGGGCCTTCGAGAGAAGGGCCACCAACTATGGGATCTCATCCTGAGATTCAACCAATGCTGTGTTCTTCATCCTCTTGGAGCCCGCATCCGCAGGGACCGTCCAGGCCTCTCAGGCCTTGCGGAGACCATCCGCAACATGTCTCATTAATCACCCGCCTTCTAGGGGCCCGTCCGACTCGTCCGCTCAGTTCTGATGGTGCTTCCTCAGACGGCGCGAGGCTCAGGGCTGCTGTTGTCTCTCCACCAGCACCAAACTCTTCTCCTGCCCTGCCCTTCCGATGCTCACGCCTCCTTCAGGTCAGCTTGCATAACGTTGATGCCACAGCGTGCTATATGAATGCCTCGCTCCTTGCCTTACTGTGGTCTACTCTTCATACCAGTGTGCCCCAACTGGGAGGTCTTGAGCCAATACTTTCATTTCTTGAGGCGCGTCCTGAGCTGCTTTTGTTACGCTGCATGGCCTGGACCATGCTTCTGGGGTCGTGGTCCCAGCCACGACGCCAGCATGACATGCATGAGTTCCTCGTCCACCTCATGCCGAGGTTACGGCTTCCTGCCATTCAGGGGTACTGGCAACAGCGCAGGCTGGAGGAAGATGTTGGAGCTGTCGTGTGTGATACCTCCACCATGGTCATACCCATCACGCTGGACCTCCCTGAGGGAACCAGGGGACTACAGCACTGCATACAGGCTTGGCACTCCAGTCACTACCGATCGGCGATTACTGGTGACCCTCCGGAACTTATCTGCTTGCACCTCTCCCGCTTTAGGCAGACCGATGGGGGTGTCATCGTCAAGGACGTGCAGGCCTTACCAGACATTCGAGAGGTCATCCGTCTACCCGTCTTTCGCTCGCCTGCGGACATAAGCGTGCGATGGTGCCCATACCAGGTCTGTGCTGCGTCGCTGCACTTCGGCCCGACCGTTGAGCGGGGGCACTACCGAGCACTGCTTCGAAGCAAGGAGAAAATCTGGATCACTGAAGACAATCGCGGTGCTCAACTTCTCTCTTGCACTGAGCTCACTTCGCTCACGCCGCACATCTATCTGCTCTGGTGCGTGCCTGACTCAGGCCTGCCGATGGCCGCTGGAAATCGGACTACGCTGTGCAATTGATGTTCCTGCTTGCTCGCTGTCGCTAGCGACCGAGCATGCTTGTAGGGGGGGGGCACAAAAAAGTGCGCGCTCACTGAAGCGCCGGGGCCATCTGAGCCTTGCCCTGTAGCTAGGCGAGTACGGACATCTCGCTGCGTCTGGAAGGATACATGGATGTCTGTAATTATGTCTTTTTATTCCCGGAACTCGATTCCGCAATCGAATCATAATCAATGCAGTCATATATCCATCGCTGTATTCCCCAATACACTTATGTGGGAAGACGAATATAAAACATCATATGAAATTGGAGGCAAAGCGTCAAGATTTTCGCACATGCGATCTGGGATTCGAGCATTCGTGAAACACATCCTGCATGACACAAGCAACATCGCATAAACCGCCCCATTGGACAGTGACCATTGTCACGAAGCGAGGACCATATCCCCGGGTTGGGCGGGCGGGTGTAAAATTTGCCCATTCAAGGAGGCGCTCCCTCCCACCCACCCTTGAACAAGAATTGCAAGTCACAACATTCGTTATGCCAAGAGCATAAGAGACATCATGCAAAGGAACTTGCAAAAGAATGGTTCAAAACAAGTGATTGAAAAACGGGATTGCGAAATCAAATTTTTGGCCAATGCCAAAAAACATCGTCCGGGAATAAAATATTAAGAACTTCGCTCCGCTCCGTTCTAAATCTGCTTATTCCCGGAACTCGATTCCGCAATCGAATCATAATCAATGTAGTCATATATCCATCGCTGTATTCCCCAATACACTTATGTGGGAAGACGAATATTCAACAGCATATGAAATTGGAGGCAAAGCGTCAAGATTTTCGCACATACGATCTGGGATTCGAGCATTCGTGAAATATATCCTGCATGACACAAGCAACATCGCATAAACCGCCCCATTGGGCAGTGACCATTGTCACGAAGCGAGGACCATATCCCCAAGTCAAGACGAGCGCAGTAATTCGCCCGTGGCAAAACAAGCAAGATGGTCCCGGATCGCATGTTCGCACATCGGAAAGATCCAGCAGCCCCTCGACGGGGGATCAGCGGGATTGGACTGAGAAGGCACACGAGCATACCACCCAATGCAAGGCCTGGCATCGGCCTTTTCAAGATGTATAAGCAGAGCCCTCCACAGCTCGTCCCTAGATGTGCAATTGATGGTAGCGGCGAGCACTCCCACATGCTCGATGAAATAAAGCACCCTTCGATCATCGAGGAGTCGGCCCCAGACGAATCTCGCGAGCACCAAAGCATACAACTCAACAAGCCCTATCAGGTGCTTCTTGCCGCTCTCGGCCCATAGGTCGACCAGGGAGTCACTCAGCGTGACCCCGAAATATCGGACCTTTACAGCCCCATTCCAAGAAGCATAAAGTACTCCCCCAACGGTGCAGAGCGATCGAGCAGCACCAGGCTCACATGCGCCATCAGTGTAAACAACAAGCGAAGGCCCAGAGCTACCAACCTGTATGCGCCTGGGCTCGCCAGCATCCATGCGCATCTGCAAGACAGCAAAGGCTTCGCGATCAGTAGGAGAAAGCCGATGAACGCCCGAGCCTCGCGAGAGCTTCCTAAGCGTGCTCAAAGCCAGTTTGCCCCTGCGGCCCATGATTTGGGAATCGGCATATTGAATCCTTCCAAACAAGCTGTCGACTTCTCTGACCACCACCTGGCCATCCGATAGGACTTTAGCGACCGACTCGGAGATTTCGCGAGCCCTGTCAGGCTTGTTGGCAACAGTGACGCAAGAAAAGTCCTTCGCCCTAAGATCCAAGCGAACCCCCAAGAGATCGGCCACCGAAGAAAAAGGCAACTCCTTGTCCTCTGAGCAGATCACGCCCAGGAGGCACATGAGCTTGCGGATCGTCTTCTCGGTGTTGGCCGAAAGCATACTCACATCGAGCACTGGGTAGTCGTCATAATAGTTACAGGCCAGGCACTCCAGCTCAATAAGGATGCGGTGAATCAAGCGGGCAACGCGATTGAACTGCCCCACGCTCGCGAGCGAGCCGAAGGGTAGGGTATGTGAAATGAAACCGACGGCTTGCCCGTCGGAGGGCCGCCTGAGGCTGACCACACACCTCTTGCTGTCACATGGCCTTATAGCATACTGTTTGTAAGCAGACTTCAAATCCACGCACTTCAAGACTGGGCGCGCGGACTCAGGCCGCGTGCGCCACACAGTATGCAAAGATCCGCTGATCACTTCACCAGAAGAAAGACGAAGGTTGACAGAACCTCGATCAACGATGGATTGCATGAGCCTCGATGTTATCCAAAGAAATTCGTCCATCGCACGCATGTCAATCTTTTCTGCCACTTCCCAGGACGAGTTGACACTGTTCTCGGACAAATCGTCAATGCACCTCAGCTTCCCTCGTTGGAAAATCGCGAACCTCCGTACAGGTATCCAGTGCGGACCCAAAATCTCAATGAGCTCATGGTAGCTATATGGGCCGCTCAGCCAGGACTTCTGATCCCTCTCAGCAAGAGTTTGGCTCCAAAGCTCGGCATCGGAATCCTCAGATTTTGAAGATGAGATTTTGGCCCACAGGGCCGGTCGCAAGAACTTCGCTCTTTGATCAAGCTCTTCCTCAGTGAACTCCGAAGGCTTAAAGGATGGCGTGAAAATCCCTATGCCGAACCCTTCCTTAAGGTCCTTAAAAAGATCCTCGTCTGGCCAGGCAAGGGATTTGGCAATACGATCCAGCAACAGCAACTTCTTGCCAGAAAGGACCGCACCAACTCTAGGATCAAGCGAAGCATGAAGAGCTCTCTCAGGCTCGGCCAGTTCATCGGCCCACGCAGACCACTTGGTAAGTAGGTCAAGCCGGCGTCGCATGACGGGCAAGGGACCGTCGATAAGCAGCCGCCCCAAATTCCTGATGAGACCATCAGGCACGTGTGCAAAAGCGTCGAACGGATGCTCGAGGCACAAGCTGGCAGCAACGAACTCATCAGGAGTCCGAAACACGCCAAACGTGGCGGTGGCAGGGGTACTCGACGAAGGGGAGAGGGACTTAGGCTTAAGAGAACCACCCCCAAGAAAAGCGAGCCTAAGGAGCCTAACACCCTTGGGAACGGACTGCAAAGCGGTTTGCAGGCACTTTTTGTCATCCAGCTGCAGCTGGGAGCAATCAGCGACGTGCACGCTGACCATGTACTTGAACTCGGGCATAATCGGCTGCATTTTGGTGAGCTTAGCTTGTTTGTGCACGGCAGGATTAGCATCTGGCAACCCCGATTGGGGGGAAACAAGTAAGTCCTCACCAGCCGCCTGCAAGCGCAGATTTTCGGCAAGGTTCTCCGCATACACCTTGCCGAGAACAAAGGCCTTGTCGGGGCAGGAGCAAGAGCGGTCAGAACAATGGAGGCCACGCGAACAGACCTGCAACCGAGGCCGGGTGAGCATCCAGGCCCAACGCACGAAGGCAAAGAGTCATTGAACGGCGATCGTTGCCAAGCCGAGTTATCGGCTGGGCCGCAAACAGTGAGTCCAATCTGTAGCTGCAGCACGTGAGCAACAAAAGATGTCACATGATCAAGCTCTACAGAATTAAGGGTCCGATCAAGACACATGTGGACATGATAGACCCGGTGAGCCATAACAAGGCGCCGCAAGTATTGCCAAGTGGATTGTCGTTCGGGCCTGAGCTGCAACACCTTATCTTGACAGGGCCCGCAGACTGGGACCCATAACAGAAAGTTTTGAACCCAATCTCGGCATACGCATGGCCCACGGCACCTCGTCCGTAGAAGAGGTCGAGGACAACAAGTCGGGAAGGCTTCAGCACTTTCAGGGGCTCATGAGTGACAGAGCTCCTGATGTCAGGCAGAGGGCCCACTGGAGACGCGGGCATCGCAGCATCAGCGCTGGGAAGGGCGAAACCACAGGACTGGAGCTGAGACAACACCTCAGAGTCGGAATCGCAAACGCCCTTGGTGCTGAAAGCTATGAGCATAACCCGACGACCCTGAAAAGGCGCCACAGCGTGGCAGCCGTCACGAGCATTGAAGGCCCAGGAACCCCGACTGAAGTCGAGGTCGCAATCACCGGCTCGAAGTGAGCCACCTGAAAAGTGCGTCAAAGGTATCAAGAGATTCAAATTCGGGCCATTGTTGGGATCAGTGTGAGGTTGGCTTTCAACCGAGTCAGAGATCAACAGACTTGAAAATTTGTGCGTCGGAAGGACATGCAGGACACAAGCGCACAAGTATCGGCAGATATTGGGATAAATTCGGGTGAAATGCCGCAAACCTTTGATAGGACCGTGAGAATACGACCCCACCGCGAAGATTGAGCCTTTGGCTTGAGAAAGTCGTGTGATATCAGCGAGAAAGCACACTAGCTGCATCGAACAAGTGTTTGCGGTGCAAATCAGAGGCAAGGGCTTCAGGGCCTCCAAGTCGAGGCACCTTGCCCGGCGACTCACGGTCGCTGTCATTGGATTTCCTTTCACGCGCTCCAACAGAAGGTTCACCGCCCACGGGCGAACCGGCATCATGCATTCTCTCATTGAGTGAAGCACAAGCAGCAACCAATGTTGCAGCAGGCCCCACAGGGCAAGGCATTGCAGGGTCCAGCTCATTAGCCGAACTCAGGGATTGAGACTCCAATGAGTCGAGCTGGGGACATTCCCAGCCACCTGCAGTCGCATCGACCACACTTGATAGTCATTCCTTCTTGGGGCAGTTAGCAGCAGTATGGCCGCTCTGACGACATCGGGGCAATTATTACACTGCAATACTGGAGCAGTTGTAGTAATTGCAATTTCTGTTTCTTTGCAACACTGGAACGGTCGTGGCAATTGCAATTCCCCAGTCTTTGCAACACTGGAGCGGTCGTAGTGACTGCAGTTTCTTACTGCTTGCAATACTGGAGCGGTCGTAGTCATCGCAGTTCCTCTCTCTCTCTGCAACACATGTTCCAACTTTCACTTTGGCGGGCGGGTTTCTAACCATGTTCCAACTTTAGCCTCCGAGATCAAAGTTGGAACCTGTGGCTTGGAGCCAATTTGCTTCTGTGGACACGTTCCAACTTTCCGGCTTCCACCATATTTGGAGGGCAGCGGCAAAGGACCCGAACAACACAAAACAGGCTGCGCGGGGGGGCGTTTTGGGCTCCGGGCTGTTTGGCCGGACCGGACTCTGGACAGCGCTCGTATGAAGCCCGCACAGCTCGGGACAGTCCAGACACTCGGACACCAGACAGGCCCGGACACTCCGGGCTGAACGGGTGTTCGTCCGGCTGTTCGGACTGTCTCAGCGTCGGGCTGTCCGGGTTTGGGTCGTCCAATTTTAGGGCTTTTTGGGCTCCTGGCTGCGTTGCCGGACTCTGATCTGTTTCGGGCTGCGCTGTGCGAGTGGGCGTGTCCGGGCTGTTGCCCGGGCTGATGGGCTGATCTTCGTGACTGTTCGGGCTTCATATGGGCTTGTACGGGCTGTTGTCCGGGCTGAGTCGTGACTGCTCGGGCTTTTTGTGACCTCGTCCGGACTGCTGTCCGGGCTGATCGTCGTGACTGTCCGGGCTTCCTGTGGGCTTGTCCGGGCTGTCCGGGCTGTTGCCCGGGCTGATCTTCCTGTCCGGGCTTCATATGGGCTTGTACGGGCTGTTGTCCGTGCTGGTCGTCGTGACTGTCCGGTGGGCTTGTCCGGACTGTTGTCCGGACTGGTCGTCGTGACTGTCCGGACTTCCTGTGGGCTTGTCCGGGCTGTCCGGGCTGTTGCCCGGGCTGATCTTCGATGGGCTTGTCCGGGCAGATCGTCGTGATTGTCCGGGCTTCCTGTGGGCTTGCCCGGCCTGTTGTCCGGGCTGATCGTCGTGACTGTCCGGGCTTCCTCTTCCGGGCTGTCCGGGCTGTTGCCCGGGCTGATCTTCGTGACTGTCCGGGCTTCATATGGGCTTGTAAGGCTGTTGTCCGGGCTGATCGTCGTGACTGTCCGGGCTTCCTGTGGGCTTGTCCGGACTGTTGTCCGGGCTGATCGTCGTGACTGTCCGGGCTTGTCCGGGCTGTCCGGGCCTTGGTCCAAGGAATTCAGAATGGTGGGCCTGGTTGGGGGGGGGGGCAGGGTCGATGGGAATGGGGGGGGGGGGGCAGAAATGACGGTGCAACCCTTACACCAGGACGCAGCAGCGCTTGTCATTTCTTGCTTTGCTGATTAAATAGAACGGAGGACTTCGCTTTAGAACAAGGGCTTTGTTTTGAAAACGGCGTGGTGCAGCTAGTACAAAAAGTCGCTTACTTCAGGTGCGGTGGGATTGTTGTGGCTGACATTGCTACTCGTGAACCTGTAAAAACTACTTATATATATACGCCACAACAGTCCTTTCTATATTCAAAAAGGCTCCAATTGCTGCTATATATACGACAAGGAGACCTGATATAGACGTCTTTAAGGATCCTTAATGTAAATTCCCGGCCGCGCGCGGTGGCGAATTCGCAAAGGACGGGCTGATATTTGAGTGGCTCCGGAGGTATAGACCTATAAATTGCCAGCGTTTTCCAACCTATCCTATGGAAATCCGATGCCAAGGATCCGTCGCCGGGGAAAACTTATGGAGGACCCTCGGAGGCTCGGCTGGCCTCAGTGAGTTCGGAGGCCCCTGGAAGTCGGAAACCCAGCTGAGCTAAGAGAACACAAGAATCGAAATCAGCATGAGCAGTGGCATTAAACAGTAAGCAACGAGGACCACTCGGCGGCCGCTAAAAGGGCAAGTCTCATATTTCAGATTCTTTGCAAAAAAACAACACTGGATGCTGAGAGCTTGGCGTGCAAGCTTCTAGAACGCAGGACGATCCATCAACTCTCGTAACGAAGAGCTGGGTTACGAGGGGCCGCAGAAGGCCACTCGACCCACAAGTCACCTTCTGAGAAGTCGCTCAAGCCTATGACCAGATTATCACAAGGAGCATTGAGTGAATCAACATGCGCAGTCGTCTCAACGCAATCGAAAATAATGATAGATAAAAGCATATGGTCCGGATGGCCTGCCGAACAGATTTGGCAAGAATCTTGGTTGAATTCGGGAATAACTTAGCATTACGCCTTTGTGAAGCTTTGACTCTTGTATTTAGCTCTGTGGTGAAAGAGCCTTCCTTGGTCTCGCGTTTTCCGACCCCGCTGTAAGCCTCTTTAGGAAGTCTCGCTCAAGAAGTTGCGCAGCGAAAAATTCAGCAGCAGAAGACAAAGGATTCTCTCGCGAAGAAGGCGGACTCTAGGATCGTTGGGAGGTTGTTTCGCCCTCGCGGAGTCAGCTGCCCTTGTTCGGGCATTCATATCCCGGGTGCTTTTTCAGACAAAACCAGCAGGGGTGGAATCCTTTCGCGTAGCTCTGGCCAGTCTTCCTGGCCCAACACTTGCCCCGGATAGAGAAAGCATGGTGGCTTGCCATTTGCGGTAGTGCTGTGGTCCCGTCCGGCAGCGAGGGAGTCGACGGAGTCGGATCGGTTATCGACTGCTTCGTTTTCTTTTTCTCGCCCCTTCCTCTTCGAAATATATGGCTCCCACCTGGGGATCGAAGGAACGCGAACCTCAAGCTGAGGAGCAAGCAAGATACGAGAAGGCATCATTCGGCATCACAAGCATAGATTTCCTCTGTAAGTGGAATCCACAGCCGTTTGTCGGCATCCAGGATCTGCTGAAAGGACACCGACTTCATATGCTTAGGGACTTCTCGTTCACGAACTGTGAACAGGCAGGTGTGCCAAGTCTCTGACACCTGGAAGCTTGCAAGGTTCACCAAATCTTCGCCAAATCCATAGCAAGGGATTTCCGTTGGAGAGCCATGAGTAGCTTCCACTCGCCGGCCGTCGAACACTCGATGTCGTCCCCTTTATTGGCAACACGGAGCTGCCCATCGGAATCTAGTGAGAAAGTTTTGGTCTGCTTGACCTGGAAAGTCTCCTGGGCCCCGCTCGTGCGCGACTCGGGCGGACGTAGTTCGCCGTCTGCTCCTCCACCATGGTGACAAATCGGTCAGCGAGTTGGTGAGAGGGCTCCGTCTCCGGGGACTAAGTGATCTCGTTCAATCGCTTGCGCTGTGCCTCGATCGGGTCATCCTCTCGGAGGTCGGCAATTTCTTCATGACCGATTCGGCGCCATGCTCCTGACGAAGGCGAAGATCTCGCAGAGCCAGGCCGTGAGACTCCGCGCTTGAGACAGGAGAGTTGTCCCGCCTCCGGCTCGCGAGTGAGGCATGTTGTGAGGAGATCAACCAAAGGGCTCTCATCAGCGCTTCCTGATTGGTAAGGGATACTGAAGGCGTACTGGCCGAAAGTCTTGAAGCCAGCCGCCACCACCGCATTTATGTTGGCCTGGGTCACTCCCAGCTGCAAAGCTCGGCGCTTGAACTCCACTTCGGAGTCCAACTCGGAGGTCGCCGTTGCCCTCCCCGAATAGGAAGCTCGTAAGCCACCGAGGCTCAGCGAAGTCAGTTTGCTCTGGCAGTGAAGCGATTAAACAAACATGTGGAAGTGGTGCCATACGTATAGCAGAATCGCTGAATTTTGAACGAAAGCTCCGCTATATTTGCCGAGGAACTTAGTTCCCCACCGATGGAAGTTCCCGGCGGTACCGAATGCCGGAGAACGATACGAAGTGGGGCTCCCGGTTCAGTAGCGCGGTTGCTGAGGCCCCATCCACGATAGTAAAGTAGATAAGCCGCTGCTGTTGGATCTAGCGCATGGCCCGCAGGGTTTGTAGGAACGGGGCATGCATATGCGCTTTTGGTCTTGACTGCCACTCACGGTTCAGTCCTTCCAAAAGGCGATACCGCAATATTCGAAGCCTGCAGATCCCCTTCTTGTGAGGAGATATCCGCTAAGCACGAGTAGCCATTGTTCAGGACTCGGCTACACAAAAAGCCTCTGTAGGTCAAGACTTGCATGAATGATGTCTGAAATATTGTGCACAATTGCTGGCTTGCTGTGCTTGTGCACTGGCGTAAAAGCTTCAAGCGCCACAGCTTCCTGGCTGCTCCAGCCTTGCTTCCTGGGCCGGGGCCGGCGTGGAGTGAAGCAGCTCCCTCATCGAGGCTAGGCACTGCTGCAATTCGTCCGCATTTGCCCAGCTCCCGATCTTACCGCCCAGGGTCTGGGCTTCCACCGCTAGGCGGTCGATCCGCTGAATCTTCCTTACGGTCCCCTTCTGCTGCTTCGGATGCCGGGCTTTCTTAGAAAACCCTGCTCTTCCGCGCTCGGCGTTTCTTTGTCCTAGCCCTCCTTCACCCAGTACGGCGTTCCTCTGTAAGCTCCGAGGCGAGGTCGCCTGCTCCGGCGACTGCCGTTTCAACGTCTAGTCGCCTGGCTCTTCGGCCGCAGCCGCCGGCTTCGGTGAGGACGATATTGGTGATGCGGTCGAGCTTCCCGACCCATATCCCTTTTATCTATCGCTTCTGCTCCTTCGTCCCCGGCTTCGGCAGCTTAGCCATGACCGTTTCCCCAAAACGGCAAACCGTGCTAAGGTATTCGACATCATTCACGATGTTGTACACCGTTAGCTTGTCGGCGGACCTGACCTGAAACGGCCCAGACCTTCTGCTACAAATGGATC
Organism: Symbiodinium sp. CCMP2592; assembly: GCA_905221615.1. NCBI lineage: Eukaryota > Dinophyceae > Suessiales > Symbiodiniaceae > Symbiodinium > Symbiodinium sp. CCMP2592. Next base: position 48,032 of record CAJNDT010004946.1, on the reverse strand, counting down.
GACAAGGTCAGTCAAAGAAGGAGTGACCAAAAATAGGTTCACATCTATAGATGTGGCCTATACTCCGCCGAGCAGGAGCAGGACCTCAGAATTTTCGTTCCGATTCCGACGCCTGAGGCGCACGCCCTCCTCGAGATCACGGAACTCTAGAGGGGATGTACCATGAAGAGCTTCGATATAGTCGCTGCGTTTCTCATTGGCAAGGATAGAGGGACCCAAGAAGCAAATTGGGTATACGTGAGACCACCCCTGGAGTGGAGGCCAATCTTCGAGGAATGGGTGCGGGAATAACCGCCTACCGAATAAAGCCACTGGTACGGAGAATCTGGCAATATGTTCTTCCGCCTCGGCGGCTATAAATGCTGGAGCGATACCGACGAGAGCGAATCAGGAATATGCATGATCCCTAATCCGTCCTTACGCTCGAAAGACTTCGACTGATCCCCTGATCTAGATCCGTCTCGGACTCAGAGGCAAATAGTCGCCCAGTGCAGCCTTCTCTTCTTCGCCTGAGATCTCGCCCATAAGTTCCAAGACCCTACGAGCTCTGCCACGATCAGGAGAGAAGGAGCCATCAAGAATCTTGTCGACGAGCTGGCTGGTCTCAACGGCAAGGGGAGCGCAGCTATCACGACTATAAACCAGCACTGAACGAGACGCTCTGTCAAAATGGTGACCTATAAACTTCTCATCACGCTCATTCTACCCACCAAGCAAGCTTATCCACGAGAGGAGCGTAGTCTTCAGAATATCTCAACCTCAGCAGCCGAAGAGCTCACCTTACACAGGAGCTCGCGAAGCCACAACGTGGCCTCGATCGACGATGCGTCAAGGAGTCGAAAGTCCCCGTCCCCTCGCAATATGTCGGAAGGGAAGGGCCCGAGGAATCAAGACCGAAATATTTCCGGAATGCTAGCCAAGCATCCGCCCACGGCTCATGATATAATCCTCATCCGAGTCAAATCAAACGAAGCAACAGCGATTTGTCCCGAGCAGCATACGAAGTCTTATGTTTTGATACAGCTGTTTCCATAAGAGAAATCCGACCAGCTCTAGATAAGACGATATCCGAAAGGTGGAGCGAATCATCCTAACGAGTATACGAATAGAGGGCGAACAAATCCTATCTTCCAATCAAGGATTCTATACCAGGGGCGGTCGTAACCACGAGCTTCTCGAGGGCCCCCATCTGATCGGAAATAAGAGTTTCAGACTGCTTGGTAAGGAAAAGAAGTTGTTGCACGAGTTTGGTAAGATGCCAAAACGACAAATGGTATTTGGAAAGCCGTTCACGATACTCGCTATCCTATCCAAAGAAAGATATAATAACTTCGTTGGCGCTGACTATAACCCTTGACTTGTATAAATAGTATAGCATCAAAGACCCCCATTCAGATGCTTTCTGATAGATAAAATCTAATTGTATGAAGCGGTTTCAGTAACGCGGTCGTATTGCATCTTCGACAGACGTAGGGCTGCTGGATTTAATAGAGCACGTTTAGAAGCTACTACGGGACTATCAGGCTTTGCTGAGCGCCCAAGACAAGTCGTGTGCCCGTGCCCCAGCTACGACCAGATCTTTGACACTCCCGTAGGATTTCGCACCCATAAAGGGCGCATGTATCCGGTCACAATATATAGATATATCCCGATAATTTTCAAGTCAGAGGCTTCGATCCGAGGCCTCCTGCAATACGCGACCTGCCTACGCTACTTTCCACAATAGAAGGTTCTAAAAGATTATCTGCTATCCGGATCGTGCCCGGAGCCGGGAAAGCTCCGGGCACTGGACCGTCCGCCGGACGTCCAGGGCGGTCGGGGACAGGACACCGCCCTATGCCCAAGATAGTATCAATTCCATGATATGATGGATACGCAGATAGCGTTGGTATTGAATTGATCGGAGCTCTCATAAGAGTTCTTATTATATTACTCCATCTTTGGCTTCTCGATTACTGATCAGTCTCACCTGAGATAGGCCCCTAAGGGGCATAATTCGGCACTGCAGCGGCTTCGGCCTTGCTCGAGATCAGGCGTGCCTCTAATTAAGGGATACGGCTGGAATTCCCGAGAGGCGTCCCACGACCTCCTTCGCAACCCTTCTAATTACCATTATGTGAACGCACTCTTATCAGCCCTAGTGCCAATAGAGATCTTCGCAAGATCAAATCGTCGATCGGTCGCACTCCTTTACGTGCTCGTCGTTAATAGTGATGCGCACCCACACAACGTCATTACTTCTTTTGCATTACGAACACTAATACTTCGTTGGCGCTATGACGGACAGTGGGAAAAATCGTCTCAATTCCTGTTTTCACTATTTGTTGGTCTCTTTGACTTCCCAGTTACAAGGTCTTGCCATACGCGCGACTGTGCTATAGGAAGAGCATCTTTATATTGTGCTACAGGTACCTAGATTCTTTGCTGGGTCGAAATTATCTTACTCCCTTATAGGGCGGGCTGCATACCACCCTCGCGTTGCCAATATGGAGCTGAGTTGCATATCGGAGATTCTCCGCAGAGAGGGCAGGACCGCTCCCTACGGTGCCGCTCCATGCAGGACGGCTGGATGACGACAGACCACGGCCGACGCTCGGCCATAGCCTCAGAGAGTGATATGTGGCAGCCCAGGCTGGGAAGCTATCTATTGCTCGTTCAACTTGAGAGTCGAATAGAGGCAGACACTGGCCTTCTCCTGCGGTTGGGAGCCACTACCAGGGCGGGGAGAATTATTTATCAGGGGCAGATTTGTTTGCCAATTAGGCATGAGGCTCAAGTCGCCTCTCCATATCAGGATCACAAACCGGGCACCGCCCATGGCAGGATCAGATCAGGAGAAGGATGCAGTCAAGCGCCCTCGCTTGGAGTCGGGCCGATCATCTACGTCCTTGGTTAGAACCTACTATAAGATCCAATCGCTCAATTTGACGGTGCTCTGACGAGAGGCTTCTTAGCATACGAAGATGAATTCCAAAATATCCGACCAGCTGGCTATTGCGCTGTTTGACGCTACGCAAGCCTGGCTCCAAGAGCATAAGCCAGGAAAGGACCACCCGGCGGGATTCATTAATTCGGCGGTCGTTGGGGTGCTCTTCGCCTATATAGTGAACTCGAAATCACTGGGACCCGTTATGAAGGAATAGTGGGACATATTTACGGTCACGGTTCATACCCTCATCTATAACCCAATCCGGCAGAAGCTTGCAACAACGAGATCGCTATTTTCTCGACCAGGGCCACCGCCAAGAAGGACCACGTGCTCCTCGAGGTGCCCCTTAAGATCCATATCAGGTTGGTCCCTTTAGGACACCCGGGTGATCAGGATTACGAATCGAGGGCGAGAACCGGGGGAAGCGTCCGCAAGATAGGTTGACGCGTAAAGCTAGAGTATTGTTGCTACTGTAGCTCTGATGGTCCCACGCATCACGGGCGCCGCCTGGGGGAGAGAGGCTGCTGGAGCGCACCTGGAGACCGTCGTCAGACTATCATATCTCCTCTTTCATGGGAGGCTTCTTTTAAGTTTTTTTGCTATTATTGCTAATTACCTTCGAACGCGGAGCGCCTTGCATGGCACTGATAAAGCCTACTGGCGAAAATTGATAAGGCGCGCTGAGTATTATTTGCACTTTCCATATCGGGCCCACTCATAGCCGTCGCTGCTTCAAGTATTCTCTCTTTCGCTCCGTGCCGTCCATGTCGTCATTAGACAATAAGTATACGGACGCGGAAATTTATCTCGAGGCGAGTCGATAAAATAAAAAGCAAATTAGGATTTCTTCGACTATTCCCGAGGTCCTCCCGCGCTGGCTTGGCATGCACTGACAGCACTTCGTTGAGCTGACGATATCTTCTATCTCCACGATCGCACCCCACCATCTCCTCCCAAGTCGAAGCGTATGCTCCAGAAGTAGATATCAAAATTTCTTCAGGTCCGCCAGGAGAATATAATGGACTAACTGGTCTACGACACCGCCAAGGCCTAAATCGTCGCACCGTGACCAATTCAGAGGGCCAATTGGCCCGGCCAAGCAGGTACTGATTCAGGAAAAAGGCCTCCATAGAATGCTTGTTGCGGCATCCGAAATGATAATTATGCCTGCCTCTTACCTATTAATATAGTCTGATTCTAACAGCTCCACTCATCCCTTCACCACTCTGTCTCACGCATGAACCCTATGGATACGAATATCGTGGGGGATGAGATCCTAGCGATGCTAAGCTCCCTCGCCGATCAAGCTCCACCCCGGCAGCTACCGGGCATCTATTTGCGCCCCAGCCTACTATGATGGCCTTGGTTGTGGCGGAACCGGGCATTCGCCTTGTGGAGGGCTTTACTTGTATATTTTTTGGTGCCAATCACGCAGTGCGGCAAGTTCGAGGACGCCAGACTGGGGGAATGGCTGAGCCAGGACTCCACCCAGATCTTGATTCCGTCTATCTCCTCGGATATCTCTGAATTATCCCAATAATAACGTAGATTCAGAATACGTGATCCGCGTGCCAAGCACAACCACTACACCGATAGGTCAGCAGGGCAGCGCGCCTCCCGAGTCTGGACATTCTCAAAAAAAGGTCTTACCCTGCACCCCGCTTTCATCCGACCCCAAGGACTACATGGCCTCTAGGCCAATGCTACGATTTATGGAGGATATCGGCATGACGCTGAACGTCTTCCAATAATACGATATCATCTATGGGGACGCTCACTTCCGTGCCTTGCCCATGGCACCACCTCCGCCCCCCTCACGAGCTCCCAACCAGCTCACCGGGCCAGCTGCCTGGAGATGAAGCTGCTCATATTCCCCCAGGATGCTACCTTGCCGCAGTTGCGCCAAAGGGCATGAATTATCCGGATCTTAATCGTCATGTCGAAATAATATAGATACTCCTCGAGACCATCCGCTCAGCAGCAGCTGCGACCGCAGATAAAAACGATTTAGCAGCTACTACCGCGACTGACCCGCTGGAAACCGCCCGTAATGAGACTCGAGATCCCTCGTTTGGATACCGCCTTGTATGGCGAACGATCATAACTTGATTCTCCAAGTCATATCGACGAAAGATAAAAATCGTCAGGCTACGGCCAGTCTTGCTGTTTTACCGACGACTGGTTGCTCAGTAAGCCACCGAAATAAAAAATCATGCTTGCAGTGCCGGCGCTTCTATCGCGTCGTATATACCTGCATAATTAGCTCGTTCATACTCGGCCCCGCCGCTATTCAACCTCTCCGATCTAGGTGCTTTTGAATCTTGATATATTGATATATATATATATATATATATATCAAAGTACGATTCCTCCTCGGAGGAGGAGAACTACAGCGGAGAAAATCACTATTCGTAGGAGCCGTCGACTAACGAATATCGAGATTGCCCGTGCTCGGTCCAATATCAAATTACCGCGACCAGGTGCTCCGCGAACTCTACTGGTGCGAGCTAGATCAATTCATCAATAGGACTGACCCTAACCACAAGTCTGTCGTCGAAACCACGGACTTTCCGGTACTGTCCGCGGGCGGCAACGATCAAACGGAAATTACAGTCTCTCCCAGAACGTCGCGAGCTCACGGATCATATAGATCCTGCTCTTCTCAATACTACTCCCTCTTACTTCTGCCCCTCCTACCGATCCTTTGCTCCACGAGAGTGATGCGTTTTCAAAGATGGTATATCACTTTTACTCAGCAGCGCGCGCTTCTGCGCCTGACACAGGGTCACCCTGGCACAAACTACCAGGCACCGCCTGTTGAGAGCAGGCACCGCTATAGCAATTTGCGAGCAGATAATTCATGGTCGATCCCCGGTCCCTATGCTCTCGCAGCCTTATGCACAGATACGTGCCACTAAATCGCAGGAATCCGAGATGCTCGATATTGATATCGATATATCGCTGCGGTGATAAGATATATTATTTGGTATACGCCTTCTGCCGGAGCACTACCTCCGCACCGCCAACGGCGACCGCACCTGACACCATGCTTCCAAGATATAATACGAGAGATATAAGCCCCGAGCGGACACTGGCACCCCAAGGATCGGAACGCCTCCCCCACTGCCTCAGAAATCTACCATTTGTGAATGTTGCGGGGAAGAAAAATTCGCGGAGTGGGTACGAGCGGCGGCAAACTTTCAGGCTCGGGGTCCTACGAGCCGAAGCGTTCGCGCAAATCTGGCGCACGAGGATATACGGATCCTTGATGATGTACCTCGAGCAAGCGCGATCCCAATAGCCAGATCATAGGCGAGGAAGAAACTATCCTCCCAAAACTCACGGGCTGGATTAGAGGTCTCTATGCAGTCCTTCAGCATGACATCCAATGGTAGTTATAGAATAGTAGAGTGCCAGACCGAGACCTTCTAATTATTCGTTATGGCCTTCCAAATCATTTACGACGTGGCGGCGATCCAGAATCCGAATCCTCTCAGATACGTGATCCAATACGCGCGAAGCGGCGATCTTGCTAGCTTCAAGTTTATATATGGGGAGACCGCCTATTCTAAATTCAAAGAAGTCATATATATATATATATATATATATATGATATGGCTGGCTCAAACCGAGCAATCCGCCGGGCGAAGGACCAGGAAGGATCGTCAATAATTATCAATGAAATTGGCAAAAAAATGATCGAGGAGAGATCGATTGGGACCGGTGGTAAGGCTCTGACTTACAAACGCCACTAGCAAGAAGGCCAATAGCGAGATTAAGCGACCGCACCGCCGAACATCCTGGCACCGCCCGCAGCCCTACGTGTACCATCGATCACTTTTCTCACCTATCTTATTTCGCTAATTGCTCGGACCCTTGATGGTTCCCTAGCCTTTCTTGCAATCCTATCAAGATCGAAAGTTCGAGCGAGAGCGATTGCGGCAACTTTTTATTCGTAGTAAGGATACCACCTACACTCGGCTATTTACCATCAAAACCAATTCACTCGATCTTTGCTTCCTATCGTCTTGACATTCATATTATTCTTGCACCTACAGTCAACTAGATCAAATTTCTTGCGAATCACGATCGCTGGAGCGCCGCACGGTGCAACTTTTCGACCCGACGCCAGTTTCTACGAATTATCGAGTATGGCATACCACTAGAATAGCGCTCTAGGACCCGACTCTTGAGTACGACCCGTTTAGTTCATGAGCGTTGGACACAACAACTCATTTTGAAGATTTCGGAAGTTGGCCGTCCGATAATAATCCAATATAGTGAAAAAGAAAATTATGCACAATGAACTAATCGTCGTCTTTTGATTATATTCTTTTCATTTAATAATCTTTTGCTATTCCTCAGATACGAATAAAATCGGAAGATTCTATTCAAATAGCCATTATTCTATATATTTATTTATTATTATGCCTGTTCTTCGTGCCTAGCTCCGATATAGTAGCGAGCATACGAAGACCGATATGAGTTCTTGTAATATATTCTATAGCCGAAATAATATTCGTATCGATATAGTCGCTATTTCGCGCAAATATCTATTATAGCATATGAGATAGGGGGAGCGACCTAAGACCTCTTTTATTCTGATTTATCAAGAATATTACGCGGTTTTAGGGCGCGACCCGATTATACAACTAATGTTGATAGAAACGAAAGATTAGCTACGCTAGCTGCGGTAGAATAGCGATATATACGATCAGTCTTCGAAAATTCGATTCACTCCAGTATTCTGGCAACAGTATCTCTAAATATTAGTTCTCGTATCTGCGCCATCGTACCAAAACGACTATCTATCGACTCGTGCAATTACAATGCGGAAGAAATGACAAAATCGCTCGCACAAAATGGGTGTGCAAGGATTTGAGTGGTGCCGCTAGATTTGATTTAGTACAGATTCTATTATGCGCGCAACAACTCGCAAAACCGGCGCTACAAGATGGGACCGGTTCTTGCCTTGGGGGCTTCAGGCTTCCCTTGCTTTAAGGCACTACTACGGCTGGATGTACGGTGAGCTCTAAGACTTCAGAGTATGCTGCAGTCGCTCGGAGCTGTTTTCGTTTGTGTCCATTAGCGAGAAGTCGCAGAAGTCAACGTGCGAGCGCTCCTTTTATCTTTGCCCCATGAGACGGCGTGGCCTCGTCGTGGCCGCGCAGCTTTGCAGCGAAGGTCAGCGAGCGCTTCGTCCAGTCCCGCTCGTCTTTGCCCCATGGGCCGTCGCGACCCAGCTGTGTAGCACCCGCCCAGAAATTCATGAAGTTTCTAGCCCACGGGACACTTTTCAAGCCCGAAGTGAAGTGCACACCCCAGGCCTTCTCATTGCAACGACGATGCTTGAAGCGGTCATTGAGTAAGCCTGATTCTTCCAACGTCCAGTTACCGACGCTTCCGCGGTGATACCACGTCACCATCCATCCCAAAAATTTGTACTGCGCACGACTTGGCGGCAGTCTCCCTTGCAAGGTTGTTGCAAGAAAGCTTTCCAAAAAGAGCGGACAATGAACTCTCAGGACTGTCCAGTCGAAGAAGCCCGGATAGACCCGATCCCGCCAGATGGCACCATCAACTTCCTCATCCCAAAAGTTGGTGACTCCCCCACCTCGAAGTTGTACGCCTCCGTGCTCCCGCGCTTCGACAACCCAGGGCTCCTCCATGACATGCCACAGCGTTGCATTTAAAGCAAACTGGTCAATGGTGGCTCCCTCCCCAACTTCGCAAAAGGTTTCAGGAGCCGACTCGAAGTTCTTCCGGACGGTGTTTGACAGGATCTTTGTGAAGTTGTGGCGCCTCATGCGGGGCAAATCTAGAACCTGGAAAGGTCCTTCTGCGTCTCGTGGATTCCCGCCAACCTGTGACACTCGCCACTGTCGCCGTTGTACCAGGAGCCGCGATACATCTTCGAGAAACACGTAATCTCCAGCGTCTACAAATACCAGCAAATCCACCTCGGGACGATTTCTGAGGAGCTCATGAACGAAAAGCCGAATCCAGCCAGAATCACCATAAAGCTTTGTTTGTCCCAGACATCCCGGCACAATGTTTGCTCGAAGGAGCTTGAAGAAATGGCGCAGAACATCCTCTCCGTACAGCTCAAACGCTGCAGCACGAGATGCCAAAATTGGCTCCCGCTGCCGCAGCTCGTCAAGGCAGTAGCGCATGGCGCGCTCACCAGGAGTGTCTACGAAGAGGTGGAAGTGCAGCCTCTTGCGTCGAGCGAAAAACAAGGCAGACCGGATTGTTGCCATGGCTTTGAAGGCGAACACCGGCTCGCCAACAGATGCAACAAGAGCAACGTGAACAACGCCCAAATCGCGTGGAGCACTCCTGAGAACGGCCAGCTGCCTGGCCCAGCTTTTTCCTGTTGCTTCTAATGAAATTCGACGCAGCTCGTCAGTTCCTGCCGCATGTGAGACTCGAAACGAAGTCAGAAAATCCCCTTTAAATGCTTGCACCACTGACGCAGTTCGGGAGTGTAGGAATGTCTGGCACAGGAGCATGGCAAAGTGCAGCCTTTCGACAGAAGTTCTGCCGCTCCTGCGATGCATGGACGGCAACCAAACATTGTGGACCCACTCATAGTCAACTATGTCCAGCTGAACGAGCTTGGCCAATAAAGCCTTTTCACACTTGTCAGGTGATCCATCCTGCCAGGTTATCAATTCACAATCCACAGCAAACAAAACCTCCACAATGACCTGGCCAAGCAAATTCCACAGCCTTGCTTCGAAGACCGGGCGAACATCGTGCTCACAGCAATACTCGCCAACAAATTCCGCATCGACACCCCAGCAGAGTTCTGGCTGCCACTTTTCTTGGCAGCATGCCTCATAGCTGAGCCCGGGCTGCCCACGAAAACAATCCTGGTTACCTTTGCCAAAGCTCAGCCACGGCCAGATGCTCACAAGTAGCGTGAGACGCACCACCGATGAGGGAAGCACTGAGAACAGCTCTGGACTTGGCAAAATCAGCCTGGAATTGGACATCGGCTTCAGCAGGCATCCCTCTCATGGAGATTGCATGTGCAAACCCGGTTCCACATCAGTTCCAGAGTTGCTCTGCTGCTTCGTGCATTCTTGCTTAGGATATAGTCCGTTTGGCATGCGATTTAAACGAAAGCCTGCACCAACAACGTTGGCTGCCGACGCCTAAAAACTGTTTGTGGTTCATGAATGAAATCCAATCCACGTGAACCCGGCTGCAAAACCTCGAGCCGCACCACCCATGGCCATGATGCGAAAACAAGATTGCACCACTGTGAACACTAAATTCACTAAATGTTCACCAATGCTGCATCCACGAAATCGCCTGCAAAGCGACTTCTGCGCAATCGGTGAACACATTGGTGACTGGTTCATGACCTCGACTGTTGTTAGATTCATCCATGCATGCACCCTGAGATCTGCAACATCATGTTTGGAAGAGCAGTAGTTCACGCCACCAAATCGAAGTATATGGACACACTGCGCACTGCTCCCGTTTTTTCTTTGAGTGCCCTGTGGAAATCTGGGGCATTCTAGGGCGAAGCATCAAAGCAATTGCCAGGCTTCAAATGTTGACCCTTCCGCCGAACAATTTGATAAGCTTGTAAATGGCATAAGTGGGAATGAACAAGCCATTGGGCAAGAACGAATTACAACCTGCTGTGTTGGGTCGAACCATGGGGGACGTACAAATTGCAGAATCTTGCTATGGTTTCCACACGCGAAAACAAACCGTGTGGCTTTGGGCTGTTGTGGTGAAACGGGCGAGCCCGGGACCTGCTGCACCGTATACACTACACAGACGGTGCTGCAGCCTCGCTTTGGGGGGTCTACCCACAGCAACACTGTCTTCCAGCTGGACGTCCTGAACCTGAACCGCATCCGGACGCAGGGCGAGAAAGAAAAGATCGTCCACGAGAAAACCGTGGAAAAGCTTGAACAGAAATGGGCCCGGGGCCCGGTTCCTTGCTTTGGTCACCCGCAGGTTCAGTCTGAAGCAACGTGAAAAAACCAGGTTGGAGGATGACGGCCGGAGCTGTAAAAGAGTCAATGACAATTTACGAATGAGCGATTGCTGGCACTGTGCTGTGTTCAATGGAAATGATGCCAGCTTAACATTTTGTAGGCGGAGCCTACGGTTTTTAAGGCAGCGTACCGGTAACTTCCCATCCATCCTGAATTGTTTCAAGACTTCTTTGTGAGCCACTGAAGTTTTTCAGCTGCACATGTCGAAGTGAATCAATCGCTCACGCACCCGTTTGGCGCGGCACGACCTGTGTATGGTTTCTTGCGCAGACCGTGTGGTGGTTAGGGTGCACGACGGAGCGTGATATTTGATGACTTCGTCGCCGTTCTCACGGCAAGGATGCGCGGCATACGTAGTCGGCAGCATCTGGTTCTGGGTGAAGACTGGTGCAACACGGAGTCAGGTTGGCTTGTGCAATCTGGCTCTGAGGTCGCGAAGGCTTGGGCTCGTAGGCCTTAAGTATAGAGGCCGGCCGAACGGGGCGATAGGCTGACCGGGAAGGCTCTGTGGCAGGGCCTTCGCTGAAAGGCTCGCTGTGCGTGGTTGACACAGGCGTGAACCACGTAGGCTGGAGCGTACCTAGGTGTGGGCGGGGCTTTTCGAGAACTAATGTGCTGGATCCGGACTGTTCTCTATGTTTACTACATGTACGCGCAAGCAGACAAAAGTGAGAACGGCATTCACTCCTTTTCCGGCTGAGGTTGCAGTGTCAATGCGTTGCGTAGGGAGCAGTCGCTTTTTGACTTTGAACCGCAGTGGTCTGGTCTGACCTACTAGCGAGCTAATACACGGTGTGTTACCGCGGCCATTCAGGGTAGCAACTGTACACTAAGACTATGCAAAACTGAGGTCCTTGCCCGTAGGAGCCGAAGCTCACTAGACTACAGGCGGCACAGCTCAAGCGCGCTAGTCGCTGCAGAGGCAGCTGCAGCAGTAGGGCCGGTAGACGGCTCCCCAAAGTTGAGAAAAAGGTGTCCGAGTTACGGCTCACCGGAGGCTGAATCAATGGCGGTACCGAACTGAGCGCAGAAGTGAAATGCATCGATGTTTTTTGTGGGCTTTTTCCTGTTTTCCGCGATGCAATCCCCTTGAGCACACTGCGGGGGGTGCCAAACGAGGGCTCAACCACTGGCACGAAAGTGAAGTGCAAAGGCCGCAAGCAACTCAGGCGACACCCTGATTTGTGCACCTTTTTGCACCCCTGCAAAGCCCCTCAAGTGGGATGGCCGGATGTCGGCTCACCGAACGAGGCCAATCCTACTCCCCTGCAGTCAGCGTGCTTCTTACAGTCGACGTTACAAACTGTGCAACATTGTCTGGCAGAGCGTGTTAGGTATCCGCGATGGAGATCGCCAGCGCGGCCGCCCAGATGGTGTCAGTCTTCGAGCGGTTGATGCCGGGAATGGCGGGGATGGCATCCCAGCGAAGGAAACGAGCAACAAGACCGGTCGGAAGCAGACGGACAACCCGGAAAACCCGGCGAAGCAACAAAGGCCCTCAAAAAGGGGGAGCCGAAGGGGAAAGAGGCCATCAAAACATAGGTCAGGAGCACGTGACTCAGCTGATCTCCATGGTGGCGGCGATGTCGCACCAGCAAGAGGATGCCCTGAACCGAATCCCAATTGACACCTCCTTCACGTTCCATCTCCGACAGGGGGGACCGGGAGCAGTCCTCCGCGGGCTGATTCAAGCCGGGCAAAAGTGGCATCAGATGGCGGACAAAGGGGAACAGCTAGGCCCTCTCAGGCTGGTGGTCTTCGGACTCCTCTTGAAGGAGACGGATGCCCGGCTGAAGCTGCTGCTGGCAAGCGAGGAGTCTCAAAAGAACGCGGCAGCCTGTCACTGGATCGACGAGACCGGAAAGTTTGTGTTCCAAAAGTGGAATCCGGTGGCAAAAAAGCTCGAAGTGGACACGACCAAGCAGGGGCTTCTGCCGGATCAAGTCAGCGCAGGCCTCAACCGGATCGCCGAGCTCGCGACCCCCCAGACGATCACGAAGCGGGAAGCGGAGACAGAAGAGGGGGACACGGCAGTCTTCACGGTGGAGATTGCATTGAGAAGCACGGAGGCCAACGAAATTCATCAAAGGATGCTGCTCCTCCAGGACAACGCAGCGTGGCAACTTGTTGGGGCGCAACTTCGACCACCGACCCTGAAGCGCCACGGTATTGCGGCGGCCCTCCAGAAGACCGGAAGAAGCAAGAAAGTAGCCGGCCCCAAGAGGGAGCCGAAGAGACATGGAGGGTCCAAGGCCCTTCCGGCTCATCTTGCTAAACTTAGCCGCACGCGACTCGCCAACGTTGGCAATAGCTGCTATGTTAATGCAATTGTCTTCGCATTGCTGCGGCAGGTATCTCAAAGGGTAGACGTGGTCGTCCCCGAAGCGTGGCGAAAAGCCATCCAGCAGGCTGCCTGGACCCCGGCTCAGTTTCTCAAACTGCATATGACGGCTAGACCTAGACCTAGACAACAACATGATGCAAGTGAGTTCATGCAGTTCATCCTGCCTAAACTAGCGTGGGCCAACACTGTGTTCCGGCGGGAGGCCCGACAAGACATTTCGGGGGACCCACATCGGACCGAAATAGATCGCATTGATGGGGATCAACATACGCGGTTGCTCACCCTGGATGCCCCGGATGGCCTATGCTCATCACAACTTCAGGATGCAATTAATGCCTGGAATACTAAGGACTCCATCCACGCCCTAACTACAAAACCTGATCACCTCTTCCTTGCACTGCCAAGATACAGGCAACTTGAGGATAGCATAGTCAAGAACCGAATCCAACTCCAGCTTGAGGATCAGCAGGTCTTGACCCCAGTCTTCGCGGAGGCTGCCTTGCAAGTGGAGTGGGAACCATATCGGATCACGACTGCTGTGGTACACCTGGGTGAATCCCCCACGACGGGACACTACAGGACTGCGGCTTTTGTTGAGGGTACGACGGAGGTCTGGTACTCGGATGACAATCGTCCTGCAGAGTACTACCCAACGATTCCTGCAGAAGTGTCTGCCAACTGCTATGTGCTTGGCATGCTACGGCGGAAACCACTGACATGTGCCATCTCTTTCTAGCAGGTGTTTGACTTGCCGACATTCTGGCTCAAGCCCCCTTTCGGAGGGACAAAAAGAGTCTTGTGTCTCACAGGACCGACAGTTCGAATCTGATACCTGCCGTGCGCGGTACTTTCTACCCCACTGTGTGAAAATAGCGTTGAGCTCTGAACGTCTTGCATGTGACATGTGCGAGTGCAAGCATTCATCCCTGAAGGTTCAAACATGACAGACAACTCAATACAAAGCACGGTCTGAGAACAATAAGCGTATCAAACTAGCTGGTCATATTCTAAGAACCAGTGAGGAGGACCCCTTAAGGCAAGTTAGCTATAAGCCCAACTCCACGAACATGTTCGAGATTGGCAAAAGGAGGGTCGGAGGACCGAGACAGAATTGGTTAGTGTACACTAACAAATATATTTGGGAAAATAAGGTTTCCAATCCTCCGACTCAATATGTTTCTTCAGGTGAGCAAAACCAACGAATTTGCGAAGACGCCAGCCCAGAAAAAAAAGGAGCACAAACCGGTCTGGAGCCAGTGTGAGGCCCGCACTAGTAGCCACTCTCAAGCCGTGCACGGCTCACAGACTGAACCTTAGTGAACGGCCTGCAAATCGAAGACAAGCAAAGCCGAACTAACTGCAGAAGTAGCAGGGCCAAGACCCGAACCAGGTCTTGGATGCACCAGGCATACCTGAGTGACCTCAAACGGAGATCAAACCGTCCTGAGGTAGCAGAAGCCGGGGGGCAGGCTCAAGAGCAGGCTTAGGGCAGGGTGCAGCCTGCACAGGCGGGCAGGCACACTAGCGGCACGACATAGCGGGATGACCCCCCGCTACAGAAAAAGAAGTTGCAGAAGCAGCTGCGTGTGTGTGCTTGTGAGGCTTGAAAGGCATGCTCAAAAAGGGTTGTAGCTACGGAAAGGCTGTGCTTTGAAAGAGCTGCGTCTGCGAGCATGCTTGAGTTGAGAAGCTACCGAGCGGCAAGTTGTGCAAGCAAACATGCCACGCGGAAACAAAACACGCATGATGACACAGAAAAGAAAAAGGTGTCACATGTAGCGATCAATGTTCAAAGTGCTCAGCGCCTTCGCGTAGGAGCGACGCACTGCAGAAGGCCAGGGTATAAAATCTAGGGTGATTAGGGAATCATACGTGATTTCAAGTTCCGGCTGTAGGTTCGGGTCGGGGAGATCTGTGTTGGAAAGAATTTCTGCTGGAAGGGCCTCGTAGGCACAATACACCGAAAGTAGGAGGTAGCTGATTTGCTGAATGTTGCAGGCTTGAATTTCGTAACCTAGGTTGTGGAACCAAAGGTCTGGCTTGAGAAGATACTTATCCAGGGGCATGGAGAACTCGGTTTGGATTCTGGGCCAAGGGAGCGAGCGCAACGGGTCCTGAGGGTCGGGGCAGTTCTCAGTAAGAATACTGTGAGTTTGCATAGCGTAGCAGCAACAATACGAGACAGCACTCTCTTTTTACTCGCGGAGGATGCTTGAAGTCGGTGCGAGGCAATGCGATGCCCAAAGTAAGGAAGAGCAGGGCAAAGCGTTGCCGAGCTTATCTCCCCCCCGAGTTGGGTGGGTGCGTGAAAAAAGCTAGAGAGAACGGAAGCGATCCGGGTCGACAGCTTGAGCTAACAATGCAGCGCGGAGCGAAGCAGTGCAAGCTCAAGTACTTACCGAAAACACTGTCGACCAAAACAACAAACTCACGACATGCGTTCTCAGTAAGAATACTGTGAGTTTGCATAGCGTAGCAGCAACAATACGTTACGAGACAGCACTCTCTTTTTACTCGCGGAGGATGCTTGAAGTCGGTGCGAGGCAATGCGATGCCCAAAAAGTAAGGAAGAGCAGGGCAAAGCGTTGCCGAGCTTATCTCCCCCACTTTAGTTCGACTTCAGCATCCTCTGCCTTGCGGGCTCAGTAACCCCCCTCGCACGAGGATGGAGAAGGAGACCTGCCGGGACGGACAGAGAAGCAGAAGCGTGCTTTGTTGGAAGCATGGCGTGCTGCAGCAAAATTCCGATGCAGAGCTTCGCTTTTTTCATCGTTTTTTGCACGAGAAAGTCAGCGCAGGAGGCTGCACTGTGCCTCGCAGAGGCGAGGGGGGAAGGTATTCTCCTCCCCTCGGAGTGAAACCGTGTGCGAAGCAGAAGCGAGCTGCAAGGCTAATGCGTGCCCGTTCTTTAGAGCGATGCTTGATGAAGGCAAGGCGGCCGCGGCTGAGAGCGTCAGCCCAAGTGTTCTTTTCCCCAGCCAGGTGTTCAACCTGGAACTGGACGCGGCGCAGGTGAGCCCATGTGGCTGCGAGGCGCAGGAAAGTGCTTAGCGGCTCCGCCGTAGTGAACAAGCGATCGACCCCGCTTTCGGCAGAGGTGTTGTCGCTGGCGCTGGGCAAGACGAAGCGTGTGTGCTTGTGGCGAAGCAGGGCCCAAGAGCAGTGAGCTAGTGCGAGCTGTGCCAGGGCTTCGAAGCATGCGATGTAGCTTTGCATGGAACCGTGCAGTTGAGGCCATTCGGCGCGAACTTCCTCAGCTGTGAAGATTTCACTATACCACACGAAATGCGAGGAAGTGCTGAGCCAGCCGCCGACACCCATGCGGTCCGTATCGGCAAATGCGTCTGCAGCGCTCATGCAGGGCGCGACGGGAGGAGTACGAAGGCTGCGCGGTTGCTCGTGCTTAAAGCAGAGTTCCAGCCAGGCGAGGCAGAACTTACTAGCTTGCTTGAGGTGAATCTCGGTGCGGTTTGGGTGGGCAAGTCGGACCCACTGGTGCTTGTGAGATGGCGGTACTCGGGGCACGTCTGACTTGGAGTGTATTTTGATGGCTCGGACCTCAAGTAGCTGTGCATTGCGAGGCAGCCAGGATCCCAAAGGTGTGGAAGCTAGCTTGGCAGTTGCGTCGAGGCATTCGTAGAAAGCCGCCCACGCCTGCGGAGAAATGCTATGCAGGGTACCCGCACTGCTGCGCAGGTCCTTGTACAAACAGGACATGAAAGAGCGCATGTGTGGGCTCAAGGTAGTGGCCCAGTTGAGCAAGCCGAGGCATGCCTCCAGGTCCTTTTTGAGGACCTTAGATGCGTTGCTAAGTCTGCGAAGCTGGTGGCGTAATTTCTCCAGTTTGCTTTGCATCAAGGCTACAGTCTCTGTGCGGAAGCAGAAGGTCCAGCCGCACCAAGTGATTTGGTCGCCGAGCTGTGCTTTCTTCCAGCTGATAGGTGCATGCAGTGCGGCCAGCAGTGCAACTATTAATGCAACTGGCTGGTCAAGCTTATCTCGCAGGAGTGCAGCTAAGATGTCATCTACATAAAGCCATGCTTTGTGCGGGTACTTGCAGAGCAATGCGTGCAGAATGCGAAGGATCAGCGATCCGGTGCGCTGCCACCAATATGCTGAAAAACGCGCGCCGAAGTGGCAAACTGTGTAGCGGTAGAGCTTATCTGCGACGCGGTAAAGCAGTGTGCCTTGCTCTGCGGGGCGCACTTTCTGCGATTTATGTGCTGCCTTAAAGTCCAGAGAGAGGCCTTGCAGGCGAGCGAAGGGGTCAAAGGCAAAGAAGGTGCGCTGCACGTCGAGAGCACTGGGCATGGAAACTCGCTCGGGAAGATGCACGGACGGGTTCAAACCACACACCGAGCTGTCGAGCACAAGGCGAGGATCTTTGCCATCTGCGTGCACTATGTTTAATTTGCCGATTGCGGTGCCGAGCGGCCAGTGCTTTGCAGCCTCTTCTGGAGAGCCATGGAAAGGCGCAACGTGGCCTGCAGCGATTTCTTGATCAACAAGCTTCTGAAGCAGGGCAGGATCTCGTTCGGCCGCTGTCCAGTTGCCTGCACAGTGTTCCAAGCGGCGCGGATCCAGGTCGGAGGAAGTGTCTATGTTTTGCGGTGCTGAGGGCCAGAGCTCGCTGGGCGGGAGCGGAGAAAAGGCGCCCGTCGGCGCGCCTTCTTTGAGAATGGACACCAGTCCGGTGTCAGGGTCGTCGATGGCGCGGGCCAGCATTTCCAGAATCTCAAGACGGAAAGGCTGACCTTGCTCTATGCGTAGAGCCTCCGAGGAGGGCGTGTGCTGGGCGAAATGCAGTCGAATGATTTCTGCCAGCACGGAACCGTGTTGCTCAGACAGAGGAGGCTCCGGGAGGCCTGCGTGCAAGTGCGCAAGGATCGGCTTGAGTAGCTGTTCCTGGCGCAGATACTCTAGCATGGATTGTGCAAGCGATGCTAGAGGTGTGCTCGGCCTGCTAGGCTTGTTGGTGCAATGCATGTGGTCGGCGGAGCTGACATTACCGGCCCCATCACAAACCGGCGAGCGTTTGGAGTGAAAGGTGCGGGCTCCCAAGGTGTGGAATGCGTGCAGAGGCAGCAGGGCAGAGGGAGCTTGGGCAGAAACGTCGGCTGTGCACAGGGCGGCCAAAGCTTGCAGATCAGGGATGCCGTCGGCGTGCAGCCTGCTGTGCAAGGGGTAACTGAGTCCTAGCAGCGCGCGGCGAGGGGACTGCATCCATGTACACGTGGCTGCAAGTTCTTGCGCAAGTTGCAGGTACATGTCAAACACTTCTTCTGAAGATGGCTCAGGGAAGGAAAAAATGACATGTGCCCCCTGAAGATGTGCGGCTCGGTGCAATGCACAGAGGCTTTGATGAAAGGAGGTTGAGTATGAACTTGTATCCCCGACGATGCAGAGCACTGCTAGTACACCGGACCAGGCTACCCCCTGCATTAAGGACAGTACTTCAGGCTGCCACTGACCGTCTGAGCCCAGCAGAGCAGGAGGCGAGGCAAATCTGTGCAGAGAGTTGTTGATTTTGTCTGTGGACGTGAACAGGTCGGGCGGCCAAAAGAGCAGGTAGCGTGCTGAGGCGGGCGGTGCAGAGGCGGCCGAAGCAGGGCCGGAGCTCTCGTCCGACTCGGAGGCCTCACTGGCCGAGGGCTGGAGTGGCTGAGCCGAAGGCTGAGACGTTGGGCAAACCGACCTAAGCGGGGCAGGACTAGGCGCCTTAGGAACCCTAGAAGGAAGTGCTTTAGCGGGGGTGCGGGACCTAGAGGTCTTAGGCGGGGTGCAGGGAGAGGCTGAGCAAGCGGAGGAAGGCGACTGGCTGCGTTGCGTCCGAGCTGTTGGCAAGAGACTGTTCCCGGATGTCATCTCCTGCGTTTCTCAGGACGGGCTGGGCTTTTCGACCTTGTGGTTGCAAGCTGCATGATTTTTTCCGCATGGCTGACCAGACGGCAACTTAAATGCGCACTTATGTTCGAACTTGCAGTTTTTGTTTGTGCAGTTGCCTTTGTAAAATCGGATGCAGAGCGTCTTGTCGCCCAACTTGGTGGCGAGCGGTGCGGTTTGCTGATTGCCCGAGTTGGGAGTGCGGGGCTGCTTGCCTGGCTGGCGCACGCCTTTGCCATTTGCTTTGCCGCCTTTGCCGCGGATGCGATCTTCCCTGGTGGGGCGAAGAGGCGGTGCAGGAGGCATATTGGCACGCAGTTGCAACAGAGAACTGATATCTGAGCGGACGCTAGTGATTTCATGCAGGGCGTCATCCAGAGACCACCCGCTGCTGTGCAGTGCGGCGATTTCTTGCCATATCTTACGATCGGCAACAAGCAGTTCTTGCGTGGTCACTGTGCGCAAGTGCAAGTCGGGTGAGACGGTCTGCGTTGCGAGGTCAAGGACCTTTTTATCAAACGCCTTCAGGCGCTGCAGGTGCGCTCCGCTGCATATTGCGATTGCGTTGCGGAAGACAGTTTGCGCGCGTTGCAGCCATGCTGAGCTGAGGCGGAGGTGATCGACGGCCATTTCTGGCGTATCGTCGAAAAACGCGGCGCTGATGAGGTGTGCCTCAGTGCGGATCTGTTTTGTGGCTTTGCTCTGTATGATCTCGTCATATTGCTTTGCGGAAAGCCTGAGTTGCCAGGGTACCCAGGTAATGGTATGCCCTGGTTGAAACCAGAGGTGCACGAGGCTGAGCAAACGGATGCTGGGCATGGCATCGCTGTCGAGATGCTCTCCAGGAAATGCTTCCTTGAATGCTTGCACAAGGCGTTGCACTGCAGCTTGGTCAAGGCGGGGCGGTGCATGCTCAGCCCAGGAATTGGCAGGGCTCGCAGTGGCAGGTGCAGGAGCTTGCTGGGCCAAAGACGCCTGAAGCGGTGTTGGCGCCGAAATTGCTTTGGCTTGTTGCAGGGCTTTGCGGAGGCGGGCCATAGCTGGGGATATGCGAGGCACTGGTGCATCCAGCTCTAGCCAGATGTGCGCGAAGTCATCGCCGCAGAAATGATCGAGGTCTGCGGCCTCAGAGAAAGCATACGCAAAATCTGAGACCGATTCGATGCCGGTGTTGTGCAGTGCGGTTGCTAGCAGGTCCGGGACTTGGCAAGATTGGAGCAACTGTGCGAGAGCGCTCGCCGGCACAGGCGGTGCCTCATCGAAAGACAGATCCACGGCCATCTGGCGAGAGAGGTGCGCGCTTAAAGAGTTTTAAAAGGGTTCGAGCCGAAAGCTAGCACGGTGTGACAGTGCAACAAGAAGGCGATGCAGGGAGTGCGAGGCATGGCATGGCGGGCAAGCGAGCCCCGAAGGCGTGGAGAGGAAAGAGGTCGAGGAGCACCAGGTACCTGACAGGGATGCAGGGCGCACGCTGACGAAAAGGAAAAAGAAACAAAAGGGGAACACCACGGGGTGCAGGAACCTGCCGGGCGACTGGTTTTGTTGCCATGTGAAAACGTCAGCTCTGAGAAGCAGCGAGGCGCAAAGCCACGCAGGCTTTGCGTCTGCAGACAGGGCCTTGCGGGGCCGTGCTGGTAAGCGAACCAAGGCCCAGGCGGGTGCCACAAGCCGTACGAAGAGTGAGGTCATCTGTGCTTGAGCTGACCAGGCTGTGCCAGCAGGCCCACGGGCCGTTGCATGCGAAGGAAGCCTTGTCTGGGCAAAGAGGCAAAGGAGGCTGTGCGGCGGTAGAGTCGTCGAGGTTGGGGTATCTGGCATAGTCGGCTCTGGCAGGGGGCTTAAGGTCCTTACTAGGCGTAAAGGCAGTGCTGTTTGCGATGCGGGTGTGCCTGGCGAGCTGAGGTCACCTTCTGAAGCCGACTGCTCGGCCTCGAAGAAACCTAAGAAAACAAGCAATTGCGATGGTTCATCGTCCGAGTCAGGAGCAAGCGGACCGGTTGCTGAGGTGCGCGTGGCTTCGGTTGCTGAAGGCTGTGGTTCGGTGCAAAGCGGGGGGCCCTCCGGAGAGCCGAACTTGCGTTTCCAGCGCTGTCGCACGGCAGCCAGGGGGCAGAAAAAGAGCAGAAAACCCCAACGAGCTACGGGCTGAGCTGCGTCGAGCACGGAGCTGGCGGATGCAAGCTGCATGCCCGGAAGCACAAAGTCTAGCAGAAAAGTGCAAGACAACCATGGAGACATGCAGAAGCAAAGGGGCACGCGAGGCCGAAAAGAATGCCTGACAGAGCATTGCTGAGGGGGCAAAGCGAGCCCCCTTATTGCAACTGTCTCAGACTGAACGCCAGCTGCACTCAGAAGACTAATGCACTGCAGCAAATGCGCGCGGTCTCTTCATTTTCCTCTCAGTCGCAAGACTGGTTAAGTTGGGGCAGCGCGGACGGAAAATGATCTATCGGACCGCCCATGCTCGGCACGGGTTGTCCATTTCAGAATGAGGGAAGGTACACACCACCCCCCACCACTTCAAGGGCGGGCGGGCGGGGCAAAACAAGAAGACACACCACACAAAGTGTTCAGCCACACAGGCAACCGCTAGAGCATTCTCTAACACCTGCTGGCCTGGACATGCATCAACACGCATCATCATGCATCAAGGACACGTGCAGCACGGCAATCACAACAGTGCGACACAACACTGCACGCAGCTGCCGACGCAAAACCACAAGCACGCACAGGCTTAGTAGGTTTTGCTTTCAGTCAGGACAGCGGGCAATAAAGCGACGTCAACAAGTGGAAGTAGGCGAAAAAGTCAACTGAGCAGGGCGCTGCAAAAACGTGCCTGGTCCAGCTTCGGAGCGAAGTCCAGGGAGACCTGAGCGAGCAAAGGCAAGGAGCATGCACAAGAACAAAGAAACTGCAGGCGCTGGGCAAAACGGACTGGCGGCCGCCTTTTTTCTTGCAGTGGGGTGCGGTGCGAGAAGGGAGCTCACTGCTCTTCCTTCTCTTCCTTGCTCTTGCAGATCGAGCAGCGGTGCTTATTGTGCATCTCTGTTGCCAGAGGCTGTGCATGGCGAAACGGCTTGCCGCATGGCAAGCAATTGCCGTCGCTGTGCAGGGAATCGCATTGACTTGCGCAGCAGGCCCGGCCGTGGTGATCGCGGTACCACGGCCGGGCCTGGCGACTCCAGCGGACGTCCGCTGGAGTGCGGTGCGAGGCTTGCTTCCAATCTCCATTGGGCGGTGCTTGGCTTAAGTCGTCTTGTGCAGGAACGTCAGCTGCAGCGATAAAGTCCTCGATCCGAGGTGCGGGGCGGCTTTCACGGCGTTCTCTAGCCGTGGCTGGGCGGGGTTGCGGGAGCGGGAGCAGGTGCGGGGTCGGCGCAGCGCTGCTGCAGCCGGTGGTGGGGCGGGGTTGACGAAGTCGCGCGGCTGCTGCTGAGCGGGGTCAGACATATCGGCCCACGACTGTGGGGCAGTGCTGGGTGCGGGTGCTGGTGGTGGCGCTGCAATGAACTGCTCCCCCACCGGAGTTAAGTAGAAGGCTCCGGCGGGGTAAGCAGGCATGGCCTTTATAGGTAACTCTGGCAGGGTGGGCAGTGGATCGCGGGGCGTTTTGTTGCCTTTGCATTGAGCTGCCAGCTCTGCTTGGTAGGCGCCTTGTGCGAGGCAGGCGCTGATGCGAAGGCTCTGCAGCGAGCCAAGCTGCGAGGCGGAGGCCACCAACTCGTCGGTGTTCTCACGCCTTGAGCCGAACCTTCGAGCCTTGAGGGTTAAGGATGGGTTTTACGGGAAATCAAAAGTCACTGGAAAACACTGACGTCCGATCATATCCACAATCACGTAGCCCCAAGATAAAGCTCAAGTGAAGTCAAACGGAATCAGCAATCGTTCAGTCTCCAATCTCAGCGCATCAGAAGTGAAGCTGCAGAAGATGCCAGATGTTTTCAATCGGTGCGTCGAACTGATGCCTGTACCTCGAAGCGATGCGCCACATGTTCACATGACGGTCGCAGTTGCCTCGAGACCCCCGGTGTGGGAGGGTGGGTCACAAAACAACTTGAGTCGTAACTCTGCAGTCGTGATCTCATTCACACTGTACAACCGATCAAGCAGCACTGCAACTGTTCAACTGAAAATCATTGGCTCAAAGTGAAAACTTCATGCACATGTCCGCGTAAAGGTAAAGCATCCAGAGATGATACGTTTTTCCCCCCCACCCCCCCCCCCCCCAAGGCTCACGAACACACTTTTGGTAGGACCCAAGCAGCGTGTTCTCACGCCTAACTGCGGTTCAGGCAAGACTCGGGCATCGCAACGAAGTCCCGATCTGCGTCCAGTAACGTCTTTGGTTGTCGGTTGTGAGACCGAACCTAAAAGGTCAATCATGAAGCTGACAAGCAGAGGACGTGTGACAACTGTACAATCCAAGGTGCTTGAAGCTGAGGCATGAAAGACCAAACAAACTAGAGTCGTTGAGGCCAGATTAGCCGAAACATGAGAAACTAAGGCTCAGGAGAGCCGAGAATAAAAGTGAGCCTTTGGCTCAGGTTTGCTAGAAGGAGAGGTGCAGGGCTACACAGCAAGCACAAACTGCCTAGCGAGAGCCTAAGCAGCATCGAAGTGACGTGCGGAGCAGCTGTACACCTCTACGGCTTCAGATGGACTCGACGTAGGAACTCAGAGGGACACAGCAGCGCGCCTCAGCCAGCAGCCCACGCCCCGCAGCACGCCACCGCAGCCAGCAGCCAGCGGCGGCAGCCAGAAGGAGCGGTGCAGCACGTAGTTCCCCGAGTGAGCCACCGAAGAAGCCGTCAACGATGCAAATGTTCAGTGTCGTAGCGAGTTTCACGGATCATCTTGAATGATACGAGCCGGCCGCCTCGCACGAAGGTGCTGCGCCAAGACATTGGAGGCACCAGCAGAAGCCAAGATGGCCCCCCGCTCCCAAAGCGCTGCACGATGAAGCTCTGCATGCCAGTTCACCCTGCCCGATCCACGAGTCACGAGCCCGGTGCTCGCGAATGCTGTTGGCAGCCGCATCGGCCCGGTCGTTGAGGTCCCTGCAGCGGTCGGCCGTTAGGCCCCAGGGAGCAGTCCAGTTGGGCCGCCGACCATGTGCAGGAGTCCACGAAAGCTTCAGGTCCAAGCCACCGGCACGCACATCACGGAGTAGCCTCGCAGCCTTGTGAGCCAGGAGAGGCATGGAGCACGCCTCAGGTTGAGCCACAGCCTGAAGAGCAGAGCTGCAATCCACCAGGATGCCAACCTGACAGCCTGGGGCCAACTGCGCACGAGAGATCGCCTCGAAGAGGGTCGTCAAAGTGAGGAGCTCACATCGGAAAGCCGACTGGTCCTCACAGGCATCACCGAAGACGAAGGTGCCATCGCCGCTTCCGAAGATCACGGCACAGCCGCCGACATCAAACTTAGCACTGCCATCGGTCGCGATGAGCAGACGCTCGCCCACAGTAGCGAAGTTGCGAAGATGCGCCACAATGCTCTGAAGGGTGTTTTCAAAGTTCGAAGCTGCAGGAGCTGCAGGGTACTCAGTGATTTCGGCCGCAAAGAGCCGTTCACCAGCACGGGTGGTAGGAGGTGCGAGACCTTGCCGCACTCCCGTCGTTGAGGAGCAACACCAGGTGAGATGCGCTCGGCTGGGCTGCAAGAGGCCACACACACACGCCGTGGTGTCGGGTGAGCTCATCTCCAGCCGTTTGCAGTGGTACCAGATGGAGCCGCCCGAGCCCAGTGCTGCAAGGCGAACTTCACGTGTAGGCTCAGCCGCAACTGCGAGTCGGTGGCCTTCAAGTGCAAACCGGGCACTGCGGAGTGGGGCCCCCAGGCTGAGACCACGGGCCAACGTTGCATCATCGCGGTGGCCACGATTGCGGATCCGCCCACACGAATGCACGCCCTGCCACTTGTAGTGGTCCACAAGCCAGCGCTTGACCACATCAAAGGATTCCCAGCCAAGGTGGCACTGACGGAGGGTACCGGAATCGTCGAGTCGCGCCAGGGTGGCGCCGTTGCCATGGACCTGCCAGCCTAACCTCTGCACAACCGCCGCCGCACCAGGGAGGAAGCGACGCCAGTCACCACAAGCAACATCGAGCCCAGCCGTGTCGAGCCATGCCGGGGGCCGAGCCTTGAAACGCCAGGCAGCCCGCAGGGATGCCCAGTCCGCCGCCCATTCAGGGTCCAACATCCAGCCAAAAGAGGCACACAGCAAGACTTTAGGAGACTCGAAGGTGGCATGCTTTTGCAGGACAGCACAAGTGGAGTGCCAGACGTCGCGCAAGCAGTCGCGGTCCGGGCAGGCGGCACCACCAGCCCAAAACATGGCCGAGTGGACCAGCTGCAGCACGATGCGACCGAGCTGGGGCACCTCCCCTCCCAAGAGCTTGAGGAAGCGAAGGCGATGCAGGAGTAGGCGCGGGCTGAACTTAAGGAGCCCCATGCCCAGCACCTTTAAAGTAGTCACGCGTGGGTAGCTCCTGGCACTGGCCCACTGATCGAAAGTCCCGACATCGGGTGGACACACTACAGCACACTTGCTGGCACGGCACTGGAAACCGAAGGCTTGGTCGAAGGAATCAGAAGCCCTCAATGCCACATCCATTGCCCCAAGAGGGTCCGCACACGTGCAGGAAGGCCACAACACCCGGTCGTCTATAAAGATGAGGCAGTCGGTGCGTCCCTTGGCAAAGGACTGGACCCACATGGCCCAGATATGGCCGACCGCAACCGCGGCCATTGGAGAGAGTGGGCATCCCTGCGCCAGGCCCCGCGCCGGGCTGCCCCATGCACTGCTGGACCGGCCCTCGTGCAGAAAAAGCCTTGAGGCATCCTGGTAGAAGGAGGCTAAGAGCTCAGCGAGGCCAGCAGGAGCACCAAGGTGCCGGAGCACCATACCCACCGCCTTGACATCAAGAGAGTCGAAGAACCGCGTGAGGTCCTGCTGGCAAAAGACTTTGCCGCCGCTCTGCCACGCATGAAAAAGCCGGGCATGAGCGTCGCCCGGGCCTCGACATGGTGCACCGCCCAAGGTGTGGTGGCCCAGCCATGTGTCCATCCACGGCAGCACATTGCGAGAGATGCAGTGGGCACCAGCTCGCCAGATGACAGGGCACAAGGCGATCGGTCGGTATTCATCCAGGCGCTTCGGCACCAGGGCAATCAGTGCCCGGCGCCAGAGTCGAGGGACGTACTTCGTGGAGAGCACCGCATTCCACAGAGTGGCCGCCGCTTCCCACCACTGCACTGGGAGGCGGAGCAGAAGCTCCGCTGACCATCGGTCAGGGCCCATCGCTTTCCCCCGCATTGCCTTGGTGGCCCGTATCAGAGCCTCAGCCTCGACCTGGAGCACAATGTCCGATTGCGGCCCGCCCGGGACACGGTCAAGGATGCGCTGCACGGCATCGAAGTTGACAGGGGACTCCGGCTTCCAGTGCTGCAGCCACACTTTACCATGCTCCTCGACAATAGAGGCAGGGTGAACAGAGGAAGGGACACCAGCAGGTGCCTGAGGAGATTGCTCCATGGCCAACTGATGGTCAGCTTTGCGCTTGACCCAGGCGAGGGCACGAGAGGGATCCTCCTCAACACGGCGACGCCACCCGTGCACTCTGGCCTCCGTCTCCTGCTGCTGAAGCTCGGCATGCAAATGAGAGATCACCTGGGTGGCACCTGCAAGGTTGGCAGCATGTATCACAGGGAGGTCGGGGAAAGTGGCACGCAGGAGCCCAGCCCGGCGGCCCACCGCACGCCACAGCTTCTGACAGTGGGGCTGTTGCCGCAGTTGGTGCAATTGCCCAAGCAACTTGCGAGATGAACGGAGGGACTGGGACTCATGACCCTGGGGGCCGACACGATGGTGAGACTCGGGGCGGGCACAAGGGAGCCAGTGGTCGCTCCTGCGGGCACCGGAGGCATCGAAGAGCGAAGTGGCACCCAGCGTGCGCTCGGCCACGTCTGACAAGAAAGCCCAGGCTTCATCAAGAGCCCCACCTGCAATAGAACTCTCAAAGTGTGCGGCATCCCAGACCCTACCAAAGTTAGACAGGGTGTCTTCAGTGGCTGTGGCAGGGAGCTCACGAAACTTAGGCATGGAGAAGCTGTCGGCACGGCTCAGGCACCGCGTTTCGTAGAAGACGCACCCGTGGTCCGAAAGGTCCGGGCGCTCGAACTGCTTGACAGCCGTCGCAATGATTGACCAATGGGCCAGGCCAAAATCAATGCGCCGGGTGCGCGTGGGATTTGTTGGGCCGGCTTGGGTCCAGTCCGCCTCATCCAGAGACCGGAGCTCGCCATCGCACAACAGCTGCACTACAGCTTGCTCAGACTGGTCAACATTGAAATCGCCGAGCAAGATGTAGGGGCCGCCGAAGGTCGCAGCTGCACGCCTAACCTCACCTAAGGCCTGGGCTGTGGCGGCTGGCTGACCAGGGAAGCCGTAGAAGGCTACCACAAGGGTGATGCACTTGCTGCCAGCAGCCTGCATCTCAAAAGCACCTGCAGCACAGCGCGCAGCCACATGCGGAGGAAGCTTAAGGTTCACACGATGCATGGGGAGGGAAGCGACCAGTGCCACCCTATGCACACCCTTGGCAGCATCAATGTCGCTGAGAACAGCCCGATAGCCATGGGCACGCCAGCGCTCACCAAAACCCTGGGCCGACAAAGGGTTGATGTCAGCCTCCTGAAGAGACAAGAGCTCAGCCCCACACGACTGGAGGAAGTCGGCACACAGGTCCACTTTGGAGATGGCCGTGCGGTTCGCATTGATGCTCAAAAGCTTGATGGACACGGCGAGGAGGGGATTCGCATGGAGATGGCAAGCTTGGCAGCCGCGGCAGCACGGAGCACCTGGGAGCAGAAGTCGGGATCACCTCCGGCACGCCGGGCCCACGCCTCGATGGCATCAAGTTTTTGGATCCGCTTCTGGGTGTTGCTCTGCGACTTGCACCGGCCCTCGCTATGCTGCTTGGCGGCAGCCAGGTCCCTGGTGCACTCACCGCACCGGAGGCACTTCCAACCATGCTCAAGGAGGACATGCTTGACCCGGGTGCTGCGTTTCTCACACCTGGCTCGGGGCCACACAAAGAGCTGCATCTGGTCCCCAAAGCGAGGGGTCCTGACTTGAGCGAACACGGCCTTGGTGAGGTTGCGCTGGCGGCACCCTTTGGCATGCACCTGGCGATCCTTGGGCCCGGTTTGCGGGAGTGCCGCAAGACGCTGCCACTCAGCCTTGGAGACCTCGGGGTGGGCCTGTGCACGATGCTGGTTGCGCAGGGCATAGTAGGAGAATCGAGAAAGGTCCTTCCGAGTCTCGTGCGTAATGCCCTTGTTGCAGAAAGGGCAACACCAGATGAACTGAGCCCTTGGGCCGCAGACCCGCGTAAGCTTGGGTCGCCCGATGTCCGGCTGCAGGCCCTGCCCCTCATGGGCACGCTGGTAGTGGTTGTGGCGGATGTGGTAGTACTGGTGGTTGCTCGTGGCCTTGCGCTTGTAAGGGCACAAGTTGCACCGAAAGGTGAGGTCAGCCGGTGCCGTGGCATGGGCCAGCCAGGGGCAGCGCTTCGGGGGCACACGAGCTCGCTCAAACTCGGATGCATCGAAGGCCTCGATAGTGCCAGTAGAGGTGCAGGTGAAGACGGACGAAGTGCACAGCTCTACCGCCTTGCGCTTGGTGCCTGAGGGCCTTGCCTGGGCCGTGGCCTGTGATGACCTCGCCTGTGGCTCGCCCCTGGGCTTGGTCTGGGAACCATGCAATGCCTTTGCCTTGCACCTGGCACTGAGTGGGCCCGGCCGGGAAAGGGCCTGCACCTTTGCCTGCGACGGCACCCGGCTGCCTGAAGACCTTGCCTGTGAAACCTGTGACCTGGGCCGCCTACCTTGCAAAGAGGGCTGGGCTTCGATCGAGGGCCGCCCCGCAGCACTCCCCGAGGCGCTCGCCGGGATCGAGGTGGTCCAGACGGATGCCGGGCGAGCCTGGGATTTTGCCCCTTCGCCGTCCATGGCCGAGGTCCACTGAGAGGAAGGCTGGGATCGAACACAGGCAGCAGAGGAGGCAGTGAAGACCGATGGGGGCCCACGGCCACCTGCACGCAGCCCAAAGACGGGTCCAGCTGTGATCTGGGCATACTCACTGGGATACTTCTTGTGACCCTCAGGCGGGAGCATGAGATCTACGTGGTTATCCTCGTACCACAACACCAGCATCTTGGCAGCTTTGCTATGAAAAGCGTAAGGAGAAAAGTTGAGGCCCGCCGGCAGCACGACGATTTTGATGTCCAGCACACGGCCCAGGGCCCTCAGCTCGACATCCGAGCAGTATGCCCCCTCCTTCTCCATAAGAGTGAGGTAGGCCGAAAAGTCCCGGTCCTTGACCGGCTCACTGTCCGGCCCTTTGCCGTCCCATTCCTTCTCGTACTGGGTGACATGCCGGCGCATGTGTTCGACCATTTGCGCACGGAGCATGCGCGGGTGATTGGGCCGAGAGTCACCAAGCCATTGAAGGCCGAGGCTTATTGCGTGCAGCACGCAGGCTCCGTCACGAGGGCATGCCTTAAGCTGGAGGTCACCTGGCTTGGTGCGCACCTCCTGCTTGACACGTTTCTGCTGGGGCACTTCCTTGCCGTCCTCGCCCGTAGCCAGCTCCTCCGTGGGAGGTTTGACAATGGTGGCAACGACAGGCTGCTCGAGAGCAACGACCGGGACGGCCTTCGAGGCGAGAGGCTTCTGCTTCTTGGAGACGACACGGAAAGGTGCCAGCGTTGCCCACAAGGACAAGGGCTTCTCCTGATGCTCGACGACGAACGGCACCAGGTCCGTGTCTGCGGTTCCAGGTTGCCCGCGGAAGCGAAAGCAGGACCCGAGGCGAGTGCGCCGATGCGACAGGATGGTGTACTCAGTGAAGCGTGTGGCCAAGAGCTGGCCGACGGCATCCGCATCCCACTCGTGGGGCACACCATCGATGTGCCAGATGCGCACCGTTGCTTCTCCAACTGCCATGGCACTTCGCCACGCCAATCGCCCCCCATTGACGACCAAACCCAGGCTGGAAGCCTGGCGCAGGGCACGTTCAAAGTAGGCGTCCACCTTCTCGCCGGGGAGCTTCTCGATCCATTGGAGCTTCGCCCGGGGCCCTGAGGTGCGAGCGGCATCCACGAAGACACCGTCCTTGCCACCCTGACCCTGCTGTTTACCTAATTTTAGGTGGCGAGCAATTTACTAAACAAAGCTTGGTTTACACTTCAAATTTACGAAAAAATTTACGTAAAAAAAAAGTGTAAATTAATTTACTTTGTATAGTAAAAAATTTACACTGCAATGTAAATTTTTTTACACTGCAAAATACATGTTTTTAGGTTACACATTCCCGAATTTGAAGAAGTGAAATGCAAGCTAATTTTGGTTGGTTTTGTTTCTTTTATCATGGTTCTGCTTGTTGATTGCATGAGATTTTCCTGCGACTGTACAGTGCGGCATGGTCAGGTGTGAAGATAAAATTATGAGAATTGTGTTGCAAGCATACTTGTTAAGCCATGGTTTTCCATGTTGAAATCGCAGCTCGGTTTGATTCTGTGCTGGGTCGAGCCGGCGGATTGCTTGCGATGTGTGCTTTTTACATGCGAGAAATCGGTACATGTACATTTGCGAGAGTCATCACAATATAGTTTATACCTGCGAGGAGTCCACCTTTACCTGTGCGAGACTCTTGTAGGTTACATGCGAGAGATCTACTTATATATATATATATATATATACTTTTCTGAGATCCGAGAGTGAGAAAAATTTTCGGACGTTGCAGCTGTGTGTTTGGTCCAGACGAGACCCAGAGGTAAGTGCGAGGCTGGATGGAGACAGAGACAAATGCATTCCATTTTTTTGAGAAATCATAAATCCTATACATACACAGTATATACAGTCTTGCGAGCATGGCTTCCTTAGCAGCTGCAGCTTCGGTCAAGCTGGCGGAGGGCGCTTCCGCTGCAACGGGCAAAAATGCCAAGGACCGAGTGGTTGCCGATCCGCTTATTACAGCAACGGAGCTGGCGAAGGTGGTGTTGGGCTTTCTCGAGTTCAAGAAGACGAAGGACCTGTGGCCTTTACTGTGCCCCCCTCCGGGCGGGCCAATAAGCTACACTTGGCACACTGCCGTCCACGGTCCGTGGTTGGCAAAGACAGCTGGGCTGCTGTTTGACCTTCTTCGCCTCGCCCCGAACACGAAGTTGTTGTCGCAGCGGGTTACCCGAAGCTTTTGGATCCTTCACGAGCAAAAGAACCTGCAGCTCGAAGGCCACAAAGACTACAAGGCAGAGGACCTTGTGGACAAGATGGACACCGCCATCCGTCTTCTTCTTAGCCACCTCCGTGCGATGAAGCAGAAGGAGAGCTTCAAGCGGAAAGTCTACAGGTCCCTGTCGCACGAGGATCAAGTGTGCAGTGGCTGCACATATATGTTTTTCGTGTTTTTTCGCTGTATATATAATTCGTGTGACGGAACAAAGAAGTGTTGCAAACTTTTTTTTACCTATAAGTCTGTGGAAACATACAATCAGGAAGCTTGACCTTTGCCTGGAAAGGGTGCAGGTGCAGGAGTTTGCCCCGAAGCCTCTTGATTCCCCCAGCACGGCCCTTGTTCCCGTGAACGAGGATGAGAAGCCTGTTCCTTTTCGTGGTGACGAGAAGCTTACTCCTTTGCAGGATGTTGAGTTCCCGGAGTTGCCGGAAATCTTTAAGAACAGCAGCCCGACCAAGTTTCCGGACACCTTGAAGAGCAGCGAGCCGAAGAAGTTTGCGGAGAAGTTTGTGCACATCCATAAGAGCAGCAAGCCGAAGAAGATCGTTATGAAGAAGGGCACCCTGAAGAAGAAGGCCACAAAGGCAAAGAACAAAAAGGCAGGAAAGGCAAAGATCAAGACTGGTGCCGGGGCTGAGCCGGCCAAGGATGTGGAAGTGATCTCTTCCACGGATGAGTGCGACTTGGACATCCTCAAAAATGCCATGGCTTTCATGCCGCCGGTGTCTGTGGCTGTGGCCAAAAAGAAGGGTGCTTCGAAGCCCAAAGCCACCGGCAAGCCGAAAGAGAAGAGCCCCAAGCCCAAAGCCACAGCGAAGGCGAAGTCGGCGGCGAAGACGAAGGTGGCGAAGCTGGCGGCGAAGCCGAAGCCGGCGGCGGCGACTTCGCCGTCTAACAAATGGCTGTCCGCCGAAAAGTACGGATCTTGCAAGGTAGAGTTCTACTCTGAGAAATCCTACATCCGCAACTACGATAACGGCGGCAAGCTGAGGAGCATCATTTCCAGTTGCTGTCCGAAGCATCATGAGGTGATCGAGAAGATGATTCCCTATGTCGAGCAGGGCATCCCGCTCTTGGAGCTCTACAAGCTGCGAAAGGACGTCATGAAGTCGCTGGGGGTTTGAAAACCAAAATGTGTTCAGTGCGGGATGATGTGCACCCTGGGTTTTCTGAACTTTGTAGACTATATAACAATCTGAGTT
The DNA here is from genome assembly GCA_905221615.1 of Symbiodinium sp. CCMP2592. Classification (NCBI taxonomy): domain Eukaryota; class Dinophyceae; order Suessiales; family Symbiodiniaceae; genus Symbiodinium; species Symbiodinium sp. CCMP2592. Next base: position 15,352 of record CAJNDT010004946.1, on the reverse strand, counting down.
TCAAGCATATATATGTTGTATATAAACGTGGTTTGTTTTCCCACAACTCTGAGAAAACCCATGGGTGCTAGTCACGGTGTGTTTCTATATGTCTTTCGTTTACATGTAGAGCACTACATCTGCCACAATGCCATCTAGCATAATGCATCTTTGGCCCTTTTAGTGAGAAGCACAAAAAGGGTGAACCTTCCGGCAGCAGAGGGGCAATGACTGCGAGAAAAAATGTTTCTTGCATTTGTGTGTGTGTGTGAGGTTGAGTGCTTCCTGTTCTGTGTGATATATGTATTTGATCCCTATCATATACTGTATATATAAGCCTTTGTAACCCCGAAACCACCAATAGCCTAAAGCCTCAAAGCAGGTTTACTTGCGACGGTGATTTTTGTATATGTACTTGCGATGAGTTCTGCTTTTTACCTGTGCGAGTGTTTCCTTTTACATGCGATGTGAGGAGCTTTGTATATTACTTGCGAGATTTTCCTTGTGTGCACCTTTACATGCGATGGGGAGCTTTGTATATTACTTGCGAGATTTTCCTTGTGTGCACCTTTACATGCGATGGGGAGCTTTGTGTTACTTGCGAGATTTTCCTTGTGCAGCTTTACATGCGATGGGGAGCTTTGTGTTACTTGCGAGATCTACCTGCGAGTGTGTCTTGCCTTTAAAGCAGTATTTCACAAAAACCCTCAACCCTCACTAAGCCCTAAAACCCAAAACTAATTTTAAACCCATAAACCCTATATAAACCCCAAAACCCGAAACCCCAAACCCGACTCCCCAAACTTAAACCGCAAACCGACAGCCCGGATTCCTTGTGAGCCCCCAAAAAAACATTCTCCAATGTCTAACACTTTCGAGTTGGAATTGCTTGAGTGCAGAGAATGCCGGCTGAAGAGGTTTATCGAGGCTTTTTTGCGAGATGATGTTGGAGCCGAAACTTGTGGCCGTGGTCGCTGTTTCCTTTACAGCAGGAGAGACTCTAGTTTTGCGACGTAGTATCTCCTACACACGATGTGTTCGACACGATGTCACCACCATGTGCCGATGCGGCTTATCCTCACAGTATTTGTAGAAGGTTTGGATTGTAGATAGCTTCGCATAGATGCTCTGGACTTTTAAAGCATACAACCCAAAGCCATTACCGAGTTTCGGGTGTCAGGCTTTCGGCGCCGGGGCTAGGCTCTAGGCACATTTTTATCCACAAAGAATAAAGGCTGTTCACTTTGGGTGTTCTAACATATATAGCAAGTTTTGCTTCGCGGCCATGGCAACTGTCGACTGCTACCGTGTCTACGTGAAGAATGTCACGTACAGTGCGACGAAGTGGGCCACTCGAAAGAAAAGTAGCTTTGGGTTTAGGGTTTAGGGTTTAACATATATACTTTATATGTACACAAGATGTAGATATAGATAAACTCAATACACGTCTATTGGCCACAATCTGACACTCATTACTTTTCTTTTGTGTCTAATTATATATGCTTATATCTACACATATATACAAAGGGTGAGGTTGGTACACATATAGACAGGCATACATATATGTAGTTACATGAGAGAGAGCCGAGGCGATCAGGGCGGCGATCGAAGAGCTTGGGGTGCTGGATTGCCGGAACATCCAGGTGGTGAGGGAACGGTACTGGGAGAAGAAGCTGCAGCGGCCAGATCACTGCAGCATCTTCTTGGAGTTCGCAACTTGGTTTTTTTATATTACTTGCGACCCCTATATAAACCCTAAACCCTAAACCCTATCAACCCCAAACCCCTAACCCCCAAACCCTAAACCAAAGGACTCGCCAGATGCCGCTCAGCTTGCCCGGGCTTCGCTCGACGGGCAATGGCATGGGAAAATGGCGACGAACAAGTACCTGGTGGCAGAGCTGGCGAAGCCGCCCCCTTCGAAAGCTTCGAAGGAAGACGAGTCGTGGGGCAAGTGGGCACCACCACCAGAACAGCCGCCTTGGAAAGGCCCTCCGCCCACCCCCCCTCCACTGGGCCAGGCACCACCGCCATCCCAAAGCCCACCAGAGCCCAATGTCCCAGAACCAGCACTCCCACCAAAAGCCAAAGCAATGCCGACCCAGCCCCCGTACCCACCGCCGCAACACCTTGCACCACCACACCCAAAGGTTCCACCTGAGCAACTTTACGGTTTGGAGACGGTGAAGCCGCAAGCCTGGGAGCTCTGGGTACATGGTGGTCCACGACCCAAAGAATCTTGCATTGCATAGTTCAACAACATGTTTTGTTACACATATCTGCATGTGTTTTTATATATATGTATATATAATCAACATGTGTACAAAGAGCTATAGGGCAGCTAGGGGGGCCAAATCTAAGAATGCTATATGGCATCATGTGAAAACCCCAAACGACCCGCCCTAAAAGATTCATAGTTTCATATTCCGACGACAACACCAGCCCCAGGAGGATGCTGCTGCCCCGCTTGCAGAAGGAGCCTTCGATTCGAACACCAAGACCGAGGCCTGTGGGTGTGTGTACCCTTACTTGTGAGAAGAAGAACAAACTCCAGAGCCACACAATGAAGTAGAGCTCCCACAAAAAAGGACAACAAGCAGCTGCCGCTGGAGCCGGCTGGACCAAACTCGGTGGTGGATGACGGTGCAGTACCCGGGCCGAATCATTTAAGCCATCACCCTGCAAGTAAAAGAAGGCCCTAAATCGGAACTCCACAAACCTATACACAGCAAACGGTTGCTTCGGTTGCTTATATATACTATATATATAGTGAAAGGAAGCTGTGGCCGAGAAAGCCCCCGTCGTCGACGTTAAGCCCTGGAATGAGATGACGGCTGCTCGGTTGGCTGTGGCCCTATAAAAACCTTACTTTTCCAGAACCTTCAACCCTAAACCTTGAACCCTAAACCCCTAAAACCTAAACCCTAACCCTAAACCCAGACAACGATTCCCACCCAAACTTTGTGGTTTTTGAAACCAAAAGCTATATCCAGTGAATCCTCCCAACTCCAAGCTCTATCCCCACAGGCCCAAGAGCAATATGACTGGGCTCTTCTTCACTCTGGCGACCCTTACACGGGACCAATTCCAGAGCCTTTTTCTGCGATAGCAGCAACCTCAAAAAAGCCGCTTTATAAACCGGCACCAAACCAATAGAGCCGGTTTAGGGTTTAGGGTTTTTAGGGTTTCTCTCAAAAATAAAGTGTTCTATGAGCCCACAGCCTTATGTTTAGGAGTGTAGACTTTTTTGTCAACCCTAATTTCTGCCCGAGTCTGTGTGTATTTTTACTTGCGAAGAAGAAGAGTGTGTGTTTCTTCGATATATAGACAACACAAAACCGAGGAAGAGTTTGGCACTGGCTTCCCACCGGAGCCGCCGATCGCCAAGCCGAAGCCGTCTGCGAGGAAAGTGGCCCCGGCCGCCGTGGAGCCGCCCGTGGACCCGCGGCTGAAGCGGCAGATCGCCGAAGCTGAGCAAGCCAATGAGCCGCCCAGCAGTGTAGATGAAGATGAAGAAGAAAAGAGAAGAAGAAGAAGAAGAAAAAGAAAAAAGAGCCCAAAGCCAAGAAGGCAAAAAAGGAGCCGACCCCACCCCCAAAGGAGCCCAGCCCGACTTCCGAGGGTGAAGGTGAAGATGTTGAAGAGAACAGGGCTCGGAGCTCGGGGCGGGCTCGTAGCTCGGGGCGGGCTCGTAGCTCGGGGCGGGCTCGTAGCTACTCTAGGCGGGCTCGTAGCTACTCTAGGCGGGCCAGTAGGAGTCGTGCTCGTAGCTACCGGAGCCAAAGGCGAAGGAGCTACCATGGTCGCAGCCGTAGCTACGGTCGTCGGCACAGGAGTGACAGCCGTAGCTACCGCAGGTACAGAGGCGACAGTCGCGGCCGATACCATCGTCGTTACTACCGCCGTTGAATATAATGCAGTGCCCTATAAACCCTTAAAACCCTAAACCCTTAAACCCCTGTGCTGTTTGTGTGTCTATAGCATATAGTCTAGAGGGATAAAGCTTTACACAACAGTAACGGCGATGGCAACAGCACAGTGCTGCACGAGAGACGATGAGACAGGCCGAGCCACTCATTTTTCTCACAATTAAGCACAATGTGCAGCGACCCCATGGATGTAGTATAAAATTGTAGATGCATAGTCTACAAATAAGCACGTATGTGTGCATATGTATATGTATATGTTTCTTTATACATATATCTATATATACATATATGTATATACATAGTCGAACTTACACCACACTACATTATATGTGCCCAGGCAACAAAACCTCGAGGATCCTCAGAAGGTCGTCTGCACATCCGGATAATTGCGAAGCTGTGCGAGACTCCGACAAGCAAGTGAAGCGGGCGATTGGAAAGAGTTGTAGTCGCAGAGATTGTGGTGGTGGCTACATACACACGTGCACATGTCTATAGAGTGTATAGAGAACACATGTGAACATGCCTGGGTTGCTTGAAGGGCCTATCAAGTCACACGATAGGACAAAAAACAGCCCGGCCCGAACCCTAAACCATTTATGAAGATACTGCATACACCACACATGAAGCCCTGAATCCCCAAACCGAACATGTAGATTGCAGAACCTGTATTCATGCATCTATATATAGAGAGAGGGCTTAGGGGCTCAGGGGTCTCGGGGTTTAGGGGTTTAGGGTTTCGGGTTTAGACACACAGTGTGCCGGTCCCCACACACGAAGCGTAGCGCTTGAAGCTGGGAAACCACTTGTGGGGATCCGATGAGATGCGGCTTAGACCTTACATGCGAGACTCGAACAACACACCGGAAAGGCACCGGTGGGCAGGTTTTGCAACAATCTCCCCCAAATTTTCCATAGATTTTACAAAAATTTCAGCAGATTTTACAAAAAAATCAAGAGGTTTTCCAAAAAATCTCGATGCAGTTTCGATGCAGTTTATATGCAGTTTCGATGCTGTTTCGATGCGGTTTTAAAACTACATACAAACTGCATAGCTTTTACAGCATTTCGCGATGCAGTTTGTATGTAGTTTTAAAACCGCATCGAAACAGCATCGAAACTGCATACAAACTGCATCGAAACTGCATCGAGATTTTTTGGAAAACCTGTTGATTTTTTTGTAAAATCTGCTTAAAATCCATTGACAACCTCCCCAGCCCACCCCACCAGCCCCCACCTCCCCCCCACCCACCCACCACCCCACCCCCCACCCCCATCCCCCACCCCCCACCCCCCAACCACCCACCCACCCCCCACCCCCCACCACACTCCCCACACCCCCCACCCCCCACACTCACACCCCCCACCCCCCATCTCCCACCCCCCACCCCCACACCCCCCACCCCCCACCCCCACCCCCACCCCCCACCCCCCACCCCCACACCCCCCACCCCCACCCCCCCCAACCCACCGCCCCACATCCAACACTATATACGGTGCTCTGCGAGGATCAATCGTATATTGTATAGCTTTTCGGCTCCAAAAAAGTCTGTCCTTCTCCCTCCCTGACTAGACAGAACAAAGCCTCTCTTCGAAGATGCCACGACAGGAGACCTGTGTTGTTCTTTTGTTTTTCCGACGAACCACATAGTCACTTTTCTGAATGCAGAAAGGAATAGCTATATTCTCGTGTTCCAGGAAGACAGGAGCCGAAGCCGAAGCCGGAGCCGGTCGCCCAGACGAGTGTGGAAATGGGCTTGGCGGACCTGTGTCCATCATGGACGACAGCAACTTGGTTGCATTAGATCTATTGTATAGGTTTTGTTTAGGAGAGTAATTTGGCTTTTGAATATTATACATAATCCCCAAGGGTCTGGTACTGGGTCTGGTGGAGCGAAGCAGCAGCTGAGCAGCAAGACCAGTGAGCTACGACTTGCCAGCACGTTGTACAGAAGTGCATGTACATAATTAAATTGTCTCGTTGCTTTTGCAGACGGAGCTAGATATAAGAGCAGCTGTTTTTCTGCACAGCAGTAACTTCTATACTTTATCGTGCCTGCAAGTGTGAAGCAAAACAATGAGCCGGGCCGACTCCAGGAGACTGCCTATAAAAGCCCGAGAACCCAACAACTGATGTCATATAAACCCTGAACCCTAAACTATATACCTTATATACAGAACCCCGAAACCCTTCAACCTCAAACCTGTGTGCCAGACCCCACACAGAAGCTTGCATGTGTCTTTACACCAGAGCTGGCGAGAAAATTATATATACTTGTGTGATTCAAGCTATACTATGACTGTGACGAAACACATTCGGTGTTGTCTGCATGTCAGAGAGAACTTACACTGCGATGACAATTATGTTTACTTCTATCTGCAGCTGTGAGCACTTCAGCGAGGGGTGCCTTTTTTGTGAGGACAGTATATCATCTTTACTGTTCGTGTTTTCCCTGCGATGGCTGAAGACAGCCAAGCTCCGGAGGCGCTTTTTGGTTTTTGTGTTTTGTAAAACCAGAGTGTTATATATATATGTATACGAAGGCCGAGGAAGAGCCCCAGGACGAGCAGGCAGAAGAAGAAGAGCAGGAGGTGCCCATGAAGAAGCCGGCGGCGAAGATCACGATAAAGAAAGAGCCCGGGACCGGGATTTTGAAAAAGCCTGCAGCAGAAGGAACAACGAAAGCAACAGCAGCAAAGAGCAAGCCCAATCAAAAGCCCACTCCGAAGGCCAACCCAAAGAGCACCCCAAAGGCCAAAGCAAAGGGCAAAGCAAAGGCCGAAGCAAAGGCCCCAGCCAAGGAGAAGAAGAACAAGAACGAGAACAAGAAGGAGAACAAGGGCAAGGAGCAAGAGAAAGGAAGCAAGCCCAGTAGCAGCAGCAGCAGCAAAAACACTCCCAAGCAGAATGACAACAACAAGAAGCGGAAGCTGGAGGACAACTGGGCTGATGGATTCGAGGAGGTGGAGGATGCCGCCGAAGAGCAGCCAGAGGAGGAGACACCCACAGACGACGAGGTGCTGGCCATGGAAGACCCGGCGAAGGACTCGGGGAAGATGGACCGCAGCAAGCAGCACAAGTTCATGAGCCTGCTAAAGGACGGGTCATTGCCAGAATGGCTCGAAGATGCATGGGAGAAGTCCCAGAAGATGAAAACGGGCAAGCGGCAGAGACAGCGGGAGCTTATCAACAATGCTATCGACCGACGATCCGGTGTTGACACCAGCCTGGTTCTCAACTTTGCCAAACCAATGTTCCACTCCATGCAGGTGACGACGAAAAGATGGGTATCGGGGGTGATTTCAAGGTGTGCTCGCTTCCTTAAGTGGAGAGGCACTTCGAAGCCGAAGGCGAAGTCGGGGAGTGTATAAAGTATCTATAGTATATATAGGTCCAGCTTATAGCTATAGTTTTACAATGAGCAAAACCTTGAAACCCTAATACACCACAACCCTTAAACCTTATATGTAAACTACGAAGCCATGAACCCTAAAGCCTGCATAAGCCTTACACCTTTAGAAAATTTAAAACCTTCAACCCCATACACCTTGAACTCTGGACCCCACCGGCTTTTGTTTTGTAGTTCTAACTGTTTATAGAGGGCTCTACTACATTTATTTTTATTATACCATATATGCATATCTAAAAACACTCTATAAATGCATTCCCATACAATATATATTATATATAATTGCTATACTATACGTATAATAATGATGACCACAACCCTTCGTGCACCCCAAACCTTAAACCCTGAACCTGTGCACCTATATATATATATATATATATATATATATATATATATATATAACCCCAAACCCCAAAGCCTCAAACGACGAAGCCCTGAACCCTAAAACCTTCAAGCCTCAAACCCTTAAGCTTGAACCCTAAACCCCTTCGGCTTGTCTTTTCTTCTGTGGGTGGAGCGAGGAGAACTACACGAAGTCCGAGGCGACCAACAAGAAGAAAACCCTGGGCAAAATCTTGCTTCAGGGGAAATTCAATCTTAGCAATGAGCAGTTCGAAGCCGCACTCGAGAGTGGCGAGATCATCGCTGTCCGTTCCAAGAACGGACCCGATCGTTACATGTGGTCCGAGGATGTGCACAACTCCACTTCAGGGAAGGAGAAGAAGTTTTCCATGGGCTCCGATGCCAAAGCGAAGGATGGCGAGGCCAAGTTCTTCGAGAAGCAGTCCAAGGATTGGAGGATTGGTTTGTTTGAGGAGAAGAGCGAGGGCAAAGCAAAGCCCCAGAGAGCTCTGACAAATGACTCAGAGCAGCTCGCAATCTGCGATGGTACCGTGGCCGCCAGCAGGAACATGACGGAGAAGCTGTGGAAGGCAGCAGATGGGCAGCTTACAAAGGCGATCGCGGCCTACAATAAGATCCTTGTCGAGGGCAGAAAGTTGGTTGCTTCCGTGGATGAGAAGCAGGACAAGGACATGTACCAGAGTGTGCGACTTGGACTGGTTTTGTATTCCTGAAACAACCTTGCCAAAAGCTTCAACTTTTTTATCCTCGCAAGTAAAGTCACCAATTTAACTCGTAAGTAAATACATGGAGGCTTCAACCTTTGTCTTCGCAAGTAAAGCACAAACTTTAACTCGTAAAAGTAGTCTCTTCAACAACAGTCGCATGTAACCAAAGTGTTGTGCTTTCTCTCGCAAGTAAACCCAGTGCCCGAACACCGAAACCTGTGTGAGACCCCACAGCTGTAAGGAAGAGCATCGTCCAACAAGCAACAAAATCGAAGCAGGGACTTGAGCACCTTCTCTCGTGGCACGAGTACGAGGATGAGAATGAGGACGGGCCGATCACGATCTCATCATATTCCAAGACCATGAGAGAGTCCGGGCGAGTAGCAACTCATCTCGAAGAACAAATGGCAGCCGTGAAAGCCAAGTTGACTGTCCGAGCCAAAAAAGGATGCTAGACAGATTTTGAATGTGTGCAGTTCCGGAGCTGTCGCCTCTATGTGGTGCAAACGGCGATTCTGAGTTTTGGCGATGAGAGAAAAAAGCAACGGCGATGATGAGAGCTTGAGATTTGGCGCTTTTCTGGTGATTTTTACATGTGAGCAACGACGTGTATAACTATAACCTTTTGAATCATGTTGGGGTGTTGGTCTTCGTGACTTTCAGCTTCAATTTTAGAGTATATATAACACCGATGGTGTTGTTGTAGCCTGCTTTGCATGTGTGAGTGCACACATGTGTAAAGCTATACCTCCGAACCTCAAGCATTGAATCAACCATGAAAGTCCATACCTCCAAAACCCTGTGAAGCTCACAACACAACCTTCGTAACCCCAAACCCTGAACCCTCTATAAACCCTTAAATCCTGAACCTTATATATAAACCCTCACAAGATTTGTTTCGTCCAGATTGAGGGGCAGTGGACCGTGTGGTTTAGGGGGTTTGGTTTTTGCGGGGTTGGGGCAAAAGCTTTCTGTTGTTGTTTGTATAGTATATTTGGTGCCCACACATATATGTATAACTTGCTCACAAGCCTCAGCCTCAATGCTCGGTGTGTCTGACCATGTGTGTCCCGTCCTTATAAAATGTTTTATGGCTATAGCGAACAAACCACTGTATGAAATAAGGCACAAAAGTTCAGCTGGCAACAAACACCAACTTTGCATAAAGGTGCTGTTCTGTTTATTTATATATGGAGAGAAGGTACCATGGAGGATGCAGGGCCCGAGCGAAAGCGACGAAAGGGTGGGGTCCAACAGAGATTGGGCCAGGCGGTGAGTGAGAAGTCCACCTCAAGTTCTTTGCACGATTTGCTGATGACGTATTTGGCACAAGGCCTCCTGTCGGCCTCTATGATTCATGCAATTGCAGTTGCAGCGGCTGCCGATATTAGAAATGCAAGGGACGGGAAAATTCTTCCTGATTTGGACAGGCTCAGCAAGGTGAAGCATGGAAAAAATTTGCAATCTTCTATTGACAACCACTTGGCCCAGCAGTCCAATCTTCCGATGCCGACAGAATTTAATATCCCCTTAGCAGGACAAGTCGAAGGCACGGCGACTTCCATGATATTGCTTCCGCACGAGATTATGCACCACCTTTGGAAGACGACGACTGGATGGATTACTTCTGTGTTGCCTGATGCGGAGGCTTTGCCTCGGTTTTGGAGATCGTTCAATGGACACCCTTGCATGTCAAATCATGCGGTAAAATCGCGAGCTAATTGGATGCAAAGGGCTATTCCCCTTTGCATACACGGCGACGAAGTTCCTGTTTTTGGAGTGGGCAAGATATGGGCTCGCAGTGTTTTGGCTTTTTCATGGGTATCGCTGATGGCCACAGCGGCCGGCCGATCTGCTGCCGATTGCAACCTCTACATTTGGGGCGTTTTTGAGAAGTTCATTATTCCGGCTGGCGGCGAGGGGGCTGGGACAATGGAAACTTTTTGGCAAGTGATGTATTGGTCTTTCAACATTCTTTACACCGGTAAATGGCCTGCTCGGGATTGGCAAGGCAAGAAGCAGCCTGGTGTGTTGTTGTATATGTACACATGTGCCAGAAATCTGGAAACCCTTACATTTTAGGACCCTGTGGGAACCCTATAAGCTGTAAGCCTTTTTGTCTTTCTTGATTTTTTATGATGTGGGTCCTGTTTTAGATATGTGACTATATACATACACACCCTATGTATGAGAGCCCTGTTCTCAAATCCAACCCTAACCCAACAGCTTCCTTGATGGTGATGATATATATATATATATACACAGTATATAATATCGTATAAACATATATAAGCCACAAAACCACGGACCCGTGGAATCCCAAAGCAGCACGAACCGGATGTGAGAAAAATCACCACACAGTATACGTAAAAAACCCTCTCACCACATGTAGATATATATATGTAGATATATATGAACCTGTCTCACAAGTAAGAAAATGTTTGTTACACGGCACAGAGGTATGGGGCCAGTACAAAGGAGGGCGAACGAGCGGGAACCGACCTATGCGGAGGATATTATGGTGTCCTGGTTCAAATGGCTGGCGACTTGGATTATTATGCGAAATGGCTGGAGGTTCCACGATGGAGCAATCACAGCAAACCTTGTGCTCTTTGTCGGGCCGCCTTCAAAGGACCACTAACATGGATGGACAATCGTGCAAATTCGCCGTGGCAAGCCTCGTGCCTCACCACCACCAACTGGAGATCCCACTGGAATCCATCATGCCAGCTGTATTCTTTACCTGGCTTTTCGGGACTTTGTATCACGATGGACTATATGCATTGTATGTTTTTGGGGTGGATACAGTTTTTTTATGGCTCCGTGCTCAGCATCGTGGTCCACGATTGTTTGGGTGGGAGTATCTTGGCGAATTTGAAATACTGCGACTCCTTCATCAAGAAGTACCAGCGAGACAACGAAACCAGATACACATTCCGCCAGCGACTTCTGAAACTTACAATGATACAACCAAAAAAAGGATTCCCCAAGATGAGAGGAAGAGCTTCCGATATTCAATCTTTGGACAGTGCAATTCTTGCTCTATTCGAAGAGCAAATGGACGAGGGTATCTATCAACACAAGCAAATCCGGCTCTTTTTGCGGTTGAACCTGCAGCTGGCTGAAATATTGGAAGCTTATGGGCCACTGGTACGGCTTCTTGGCTTTACCTGAGGAGCAAGCAAACCTGGCTTTCAAGCTCGGTTGCCAAATGGCACAGCTCCACAGCAGCCTGCAAGCCCACTACAAAGGGACGGGGGAGAAGCTCTTCAATCTCACAAGTAAGACCCACTTCGTTTTGCATAGTCTCCTACTCAGCAGTTTTATTCATCCGTCGATGGTCTGGTGCTACAAGGGAGAGACGACGATGCATCGCCTGCAGATTCTATGGAAGAGTTGTTTGGCAGGGGTGAAGCACTGGCATGCTTCCAAAAAGGCTGCCCTCAAAGAGAGGCACCTTTTGTTTCTGCGGGGCAAAGTTGGGCGATCGTGAGAGCTTCTTTCTTTTCTGTCGCGAAAAAAAAGAGTGTCTCTCTGCTATATGTGGTGCTCCTGGTCTTTTGTTTGGGCTTTTGAATCACAGTTGTCGTATATACTGGTGTGGATCTTATAAGCAATCTGCATGGATTCTCTTTGGTTAGTTTATGGCTTTGGGCCTGCGAATTTTCGGAAAAGTCCTTACTTCTGCTGTGGATCCTTTACATGTGGTGTCTGCGATTGCAGAGCAAAACAAACTCATGCCGGTGATTTTTTTAAATCCTTTACATGTGGTGTCTAAGTTTGCAGCCGCAAATATGAGTTCCATGTTTGTGTTTGCATAATGTTTTTATGTGTTTTGTCATGTTTTTAGCTCACCAGAAAATTTACGTAAATTTGGTCATTTTACACTAAATCCTTCGTTTACAGTAAATCAAGCCAAAGTGTAAAATTAGGTAAACAGCAGACTCAGGGCAGAGTGGGCCAGGATGCCCTCGATGTCTGCCTTCGGAATGCGAACAATGCCAAAGTACTGCTCATGAGTGTCGTTGCGCTGCTTTTCCAGGACCCAGGCAAAAGTGTCGAGCACCTTGATCCTTTGGGCCGCGACCCAGTCTACAGCGGCCTTGGAGGCGTTGCCCCCGAAAGCCTTCCAAGTGTCGGCTGAGGCGAACTGCTTTGGCACCTTAAAGTAGACGACTGCACTTTCAGTGGGTTTGATCTTGATGGACGTTTGGCTCAGGCCGGTGGGCTGCGGAGCATGGCCACTGGCACCTGCAGACGTGAGCTTCTGGACCTTAGCAGTCCTGAAGACCAGGCGATCCCCAATGGTGCCCGGGATGCGCTGGGCCTCCTCATCCTTGGATAGGAAAACAAGCAGGGCCTTGAAGCTCAGCCCGCTCCCCCGCAGAATGTTCGTAGCAAGCGTGACCTGGTCGGCCGAAACAAAGACTACAAGTTCGAGGACCTTGCTGGCATCAGCCTTGTCAATGAACTCAGCTAGGGCAGCGTACTCGACGACCGGAGCGTCCCAATCAGATTTTCGAAGCTTGAAGGCGCCTTCCGGAGCCTTGCGCCGGACGATCTGCCAGCCATCACCGGCTTCCTGCCCGCCTGCCTCACCACAGCCGCCCTTGCCCTTGCCCCGGCGTTGACCTGAGTCGCCTGGGCCATCGCGCTGGGCCACCTTGGCTGGGCCAGACTTGTCTTCAGGCTTGCCCTTGCTTTGGCTGCGCTCTGGCGGCCACCTGCACGCTCGCTGCCCGAAACGTCGGGGTTGCCACCTGGGTGGCTCGTGGCCTGCTTGGCCTTACGTTTCCTCTTGCGCCTGCCCTTTGGCTCGAGCTGCACGTCTGGATCGCCGGACGGCCGGGCAGCAGCCAAGCCCCGGCCGAGATTGAGCGACGCCAGGGCCTGCTTTACTGCCTCGTCAACTGCCTTCTGGATCTGCTCCTTGATCGACTTCATGATGCTATCGCCAAGGCTATCCCCAAGGTTGCCAAGGTCAAGGTTGAAACCAGGCCCAGGGTGAGAGGCCTCACCCAGGCGGCATCCCCTCTTCCAGTCGTGGCACACACAAAGCATCGGCTCGCCTGCAGAGGCCCGGCGGCCTGTCCACACTCAAACCCTAGGGGGCCTAGCGGCGCCGGGGCCGGCTGCTGGCGTCGCGGAGGACCTAGAACCCAAGAGGGGAAAGGGGGATGGCATCCAACACCTCGGTTCGTAGGCTCAGCAGGGCCCGGGTGTGAAGCTTCGCCGAACCTAAACCCCAAATGCCAGTTCCAGGTAATCACTGCTGGTGGGCCTCGCGGACCCGGGTGCTTTGCCTCACCCACACGGACACCTTGCAGGAATGCAAAGCAGCGCTGGAGAGCAGGAAGCCCAAATTGCACACACACCGGGAGGCACTGAAGGGATTGCTGCACAGGCTGCACATGATCCACACTGGCACTAGGATATGCATGCGCTTGGGGCACCGTCCAGATGGGGCCGCCAAGAAAATCCGTGCCACAGCTCTGCTCGATCGCACTGCCACCTTGGGCCGTGGCGCCCAGGGGGCCCCCGAGGAAGTCCACACCTGCCGGTTCGCAAGAGGCAGGGGACTGACACTGACACAGGCCGAGAGCTGCAGCACCGAGGCCATGGCGGCAAGGAGAGCTACTCTCGGAGGGGGCCCCGAACGGGCCGGTCTTAGAAAACATGTTACCAAGGAGGCAGGGAGAGGCCGGGCTAGGTGGCTCTTTGTCCTTCCACGGATCTTCTTTGATTTTTCGCGGTTCTCGGGTCGGGCCCTTACGCTACTACATCTGGCCGCCGGCTGCCAAGGAAGAGCAGCGTCGCCATGGTTGGTCGCCTCCACTTCGGGAGGCCCAGCCAGCTCCGCATCCTCCTCAATCTCGCCAGCAGCCGGCTGCGTCACCAGCTCAGCGTCCGCACCAGCACCAGGTCGCCCACCAGAAGGCGGCAGCGCAGCTGCCACTTGCTCCGGCTGCCCCGCTGCTGCTGGACATTTGCATCGCGATAGGCCTCCGCCGGAGCAAGGCCAAAGTCCCCGTCAGCAAACCACAGGGTAGTGCTTGGGAAATGTCCCATCGCCTGGAGGCGCTCCACCCAAGGGGGGTCGCCATCACACCGCTTTGTCAGCTGCTCGGTCCAGAGAAGAACGAGGGCTTCACGTACACGAAAGAGCTCATCCACAAGCACAGCCGATCCCACAACTGCACTTGCATCCTCATTGAGCCTTTCCAGGAAGTCTTCGATGGAAGCATGCTCACCCTCAAGCATAGCTTTGAGAACATAGTTGCGCGGCGCAACTCCCCTGAACTTTCTGTAGCTGACAGGTAGGGTCAGCTGAGTACTCGACGTCGCGGCCTCCATGGCCGCCAAATCCATCATCCTTTTCCGCTCAGCACCCACAGCGCCCCCCGAGGAAGGAGCCATGGCACAGTCGAGACAGACTTAGCCACCGAGCCTACCTACGGTGTTGTCCAGCTTGGAACTCGCGGAGTTCCTGTCTCGGGCCCAAGCTACGTGTTCTCACGCCTAACTGCGGTTCAGGCAAGACTCGGGCATCGCAACGAAGTCCCGATCTGCGCGTCCAGTAACGTCTTTGGTTGTCGGTTGTGAGACCGAACCTAAAAGTTCAAACATGAAGCTGACAAGCAGAGGACATGTGACAGCTGTACAATCCAAGGTGCTTGAAGCTGAGGCATGAAAGACCAAACAAACTAGAGTCGTTGAGGCCATATTAGCCGAAACATGGGAAACTAAGGCTCAGGAGAGCCGAGAAGAAAAGGGAGCCTTTGGCTCGGGTTTGCTAAAAGGAGAGGTGCAGGGCTACACAGCAAGCACAAACTGCCTAGCGAGAGCCTAAGCAGCATCGAAGTGACGTGCGGAGCAGCTGTACCCCTCTACGGCTTCAGATGGACTCGACGTAGGAACTCAGAGGGACACAGCAGCGCGCCTCAGCCAGCAGCCCACGCCCCGCAGC
>CAJNDT010004935.1:525000-593800 GCA_905221615.1 Symbiodinium sp. CCMP2592 | reverse complement strand
GGTTCAAGAGTTTAAAGCGGGTGCCGAAGCAAAACCGCAAGATTTTGGACAGTGGTGTCAGAAAGTAGGGTCCGCAGTCGTCATGTGCTTCACTTCTGCCTGTTTCTTCGTCGAGCCTCATCCGTACGCCCAGAACTTTGAACCTTAAATCCAAACCCTAAATTCTGAGAGCGGCTGCCTGGACTTCGGAAAAGTCAGCCAACGTCGCAGATTTTAAGTAAAAACGACGGGGTGCAGTGATTTTTGATCAGTTTGGGCATCTCCAAACCCCCCCAAAAGTCGAACCACACATAGACTTCCCCACTGATTTTGCAGGATCGAAGCTGAAACCTATACGTTTTTGACAAGTCCCTAAACCCTGAGCGCCGAAACCCCAACGCCCTGAATCCTAATCCGTCGGGCCGACAGTCGCTCTGCGAGCTGTTGCGGTTGGGATTCCGGGTTGAGTGTACTGTTCGGGGTTAGGGTCCGAGGTTGAGGGTTATTTGAGGTTCGGGGTTTTGGCTTTGAGTTCGGGTGTGAGGTCTAGGTTAGGCTTCATGGTTTGGGTTGTTGGTGCGCCATGGCATTATTTTTTGGTCAGACTCTCAGAAACCCACCGCAACCGCAGTCCCTGAAAGCCTGTTGAGAAGCACAGCGTTTGTGTCGCCAGACTGTGCCACCCCTATGATCTTCAGAGTTTAGACAGTACCTCGTGCCCTGGAACTGTTGACTCGGCTGAGGATTCTATGAACGAGATCGAGGATGTCTTCAACAGCCTGAATCCCTTTCGCTAGGAGCGCTGTCTTGGGGTTTCGGCTTTTGGAGTCTGGGGTTCGGAGTGAAGGTTTCGGGGACTCTGTGACGGAAGAATGAAGAATTCGGGTAGAACAAGGGCCTCAAGGGTTACACCACCTACTCAGGATTTTTTGGTGTGGTTATACTCTAGGTACAGGAAGTAGCCTGAAGGACTAGTGTTGCTGGCGACTGCATTTAGACCCTCCCTTCCTGCTAGAGGTGTGTAGAAAAACCCAGCCGAAAGCTGCGGGAGCCGCTTTGCATGCGAAGCAATACTGAATCCAAGAGACACATAGCCCGGAAGGATTGAACACAGGAATGCTGGCATTATCTCGGAAGGGGCACGTGCTGCTCCAAATAGGATTTGGGGTGGCCGGGCAAGCTCCAATCAAGCCCCGTTTAAAGGGTTTCGAAGTCCCCTGAGACATTGTGCAGGGTGCCTTGGATGTCAATGTCCTACTTAGCTCGTTGCCTTCAGGAAGTTATTTCGGAGTCTCCAGGCGGCCGGCACCTCCATGCTGTACTAGACATCTCGGGCATGGCCTGGGGCTGAGGATCTTCGGGGTTAAGGTTTCAGAGTTCAGGGTTTAGATTTAAGAGTTTGGGGGTTCAAAAACGGGTTCAAGGTGCAAGGTTCCGAAGCTGGGTCTTTTCGACTTCACATCTGTCAGAGATAGGTGCAAGCTTGGCGACAGGCTGTTCCTTGAGAGCATTATAGAGCCTTGCTGAAAACGGTCCATGCTACGGCTTTGGGCTCAAGCTCGGAGAAGAGGCACCCTGAAGATCCTGAGGTCACCACATCCACTGCCCCCTTGCAATGGCGCAGAAACTCGCATTGTTGCTTGCGTTGCAGGTGCTGACCGCCTCGGCTGCCGTGACTTCCTTGACGTTCGGACAGGACATCGACTACCCACCCTATGCTTCCAAAAACGCGACCTCAGGTGAGCTCACGGGCTTCGGCGTGGAATTGGTGAAGGCAATGAACACTCACTGCTCAGCTACTTTGAACATTACCGTCGTGGAGACCAGATGGTCCAACTGCTGGTCTTCGGCCGGAGGAGGCACTCTTGGAGCTTTGCTGGACAATGGCACTCTGGATGCCTGCATGACCTACACGCATACGCAGGGGATTCGCAACGACTTCGCGGACTTCTCTTGGGGCATCCTGGATGTGAATAAGGCAGCTGGCCTCTTAACCTTGCTGGAAAACGGCATGCCCAAATTGGATGGCCACTCGGACCTCAACGGCAAGACCATCGTGGATGTCGGTGGCTGGGTGCTTCCCTCAGGGAAGAGCAATGTATAGCATTAGCAGTAATCATCAGCAAAGTGCACGAGAAGGTGCAGGTCAGACTTTGCACTGCCCTTGCTTGGTGAGTTTGCGCAGGCGTGCACGTGTGTGCAATCAACCGGAAGCTTATGCACAGTTCCGAGACAAGCTCTAGCGTCCAGCCCCTTGCAGGTATGACTTATGTAGAGGCCACTGAAGCAGGCTCCTGCATGATCAACAACGGTTTTAGCATCAGCGCTTTGAGGCCCCTACGGCAGACGGCTTGGACTTCGTGACGAACAAGTGCTTAAACCAGAAGTACTCGAGCAACTACACATTGGTTGTGGGTAATGGCAACGACGAAGCGATGACGATGCTGCGTAACGGCACAGCCGATGCCATGTTCGTGTATGCTGACCAAGCCAAGAACTACCAGTGTGATGGAAGCATGGTTGCGGCATGGGATTGCACGCTGTGGCAAGGCTTCGGCACGGAATATGCCTACGTCCAGACAGGGCAGTTCGGCTACGTCGTCAATGGCACCACCCTGGCGTTGTCCAAGAAAGGGAGTGGAGTGCCGGAGGCGATCAACTCCTGCTTGGCAGAAGTCATGGCAACAGAGGCATATTACGACGCTTGCGTGAAGTACGACTTGGTAGATTCCTGCTACGCCAACAGCTTCTTCCCCAGCTCAGGGATCGTAATCCACGAGTACAACAAGGAGACGGACGAGCATTCGGGCGACTGCTCCAGTGGTTATTGCCCGTGCCCGTCGACTTCGACTCAAACGGCTCAAACTTCGCTTGCGACGGGCTTAAGCATCAAAGTGTTGGCGGGTGCGACACTCTCCTTTTTAGTTGCTCTGCTCCTGTAGCCGAAGCCAGGAAGAGCGTCGAATTGGGACTCCGTGTTGTGAGGTGGTCCGAGTCGGGATCAAACTGCCATAGGCCATGGCAAGAGCCAAGTCCAAAGGACTTCAGAGCTCTTTCCTGCCAGACCACCGCATCAAATTGCACAAGGATCCTCTTGCCTGAGACGTTTCAAGAAGGGGCTAACCCCCCCCTTCCGACCGCGCATGTTTGCGTGTGCCAAAAGGTTATAGCTCTGTACATATCTGTGTGTCCAGCCAGAGTGCCAGAGTTGGTGATGCCTTTCGCTGAGCTGAGGACATGTGCTATCGGCTACAGCTTCGCAGGAGACTTTGCTGCAGAAGCAGTAGACGGGCTAGTCTCAAACGTCTCCAGATTGATGTTAGTACTGGTAGCTGGTAGCTGCCGCAAACAGCTGGTAGCTTCCGCAAACATTTCGGATCCTTTAAGCACGCCTTTCAAGCCGACGACTTGGAGCACTGCGGTGCTTCGGAGGACTCCACTCTGACTTGGCAGGAGAGCTGAATACACCAGTTTGTCGTAGTTTAGGGCACAGTGACAGTGATTAGCTCTTTCACCTGTGATTTCCTGCGAATCTTCTCTTCATTTTCTATCTGAATGCACGTGGAGTAATGATCATACTGTGTACATATGTATATATATAGAAAGAGAGAGAGAGAGAGAGAGACTGCGTGTGTTTGTGTGTTTTTGCATGATGTGGTACGAATTGTGCACACAGCAAACCCTGGCTAATGTAAATCCATATAGAAAGAACGCACACAGTGTAAGATGATCTGTAATATCAGATCATATACACTATGAAACCGAGTATTGTAAAGTATGGTATAAGAAAGCTGAGTACTCTGCCAAAGTTAAAGTATTTTGTATTAACGATAGACTTGAACATTTAACGGAGTGCTTGGTCACTTCCGTCCTCGCCTACAAAGTAGCCAGCATCCGAAGTGTAGACGTCTCAGTCGAATAAGTGTATTTAATCAACATTTACCATGTACCAGTCCAGAAGCAGACAAACGCCGATTTAGTGGCCGGAGTGGCATAAGAAACATTAAGAACAGCAGTAACGGAGCCAAATTCGATGATGAGTAAGTTGGTTTGCACCTGTACCAGCATGCAAAGACGGCGAAGCATAGCACATTGTCTGTAGCCTACAAGCCATGGGATGATTCCCGCCTGTACATTCGACCGCCAGGTCATTTCCGCGAGGGTTTTCTTAACCCTCATGAGCCAGTGGTTGCAGCAACTCATGCTGTAGCAGGCATGACGATAGATCTTGCACATGCCACTTGCCTATGGAAGTTCGCGTGCCCAGGCAAGTCGCAAATTCGACATAGGATGACAGTGATAATGACAAAAGCAGAACTGGCTGAGTCTGGTGATGCCAGCAACGTTGGCCCTGCTAGTGGCACAACCCATGCCAGAACTGACGCCTGAGGGAGAAATGAGTGGTCGGAGCTGTCATAGTAGCAGAAGTGCATTCGAAAGAGCACTGCAAGCTGCACAGGAGGCAAGAAGAATCGCAAGAACAACATGTATGACGTTGTTGATTGGGGAAGGAAGTTTACCAACCCTGATCTCAAGGTTGGTGGAACAAAGTTCCGTGGAACCCCACCAAGAAGCGTTTCTCATCACGAGCTTCACTAGGATCCTTGCTTGATCTCGTATCGACCTGTAGTGCCTCAGAGAACTGTAAGTTCCATCCTGGTATTTGCTCATCAACCTTAGAGTTCTGGCGTACTCGAAAGCCCTGAACTCCCACCATGCTAACTCCGTCGTGTAGGAAGCCATTCCGACAATTGCTTTTGCTTCAGGTCCCTGGCATGTCATGAGTCAGAATTGCAAATGTAAAGGTGCAACGGTTCTCACCTAGGAGACGTGCCACGCCCGCATTCTGAGAGAGACTCGCGAATCATGTCTGACAGATGCTGTCGTCGAAACAAAGTCAACCTCTCAGTGCACACATCATGTTTGACAGATGCTGTCGTCGAAAAAGGTCAGCTTCCCAGTGCACAACAACTTCGGATCTCAGCCATGACGGCAGACAGCCGCAGTCATAGAGACAGAGTCTGAATCGGCGCCTCAGCACGGGACCGTCCGAATGGCGCGGCTGGTGAGGGAGCTGTCCGGGCCGGAGGCTCCTACCGTAAGCTTGCGGGTAAGTCGCGGCCGCTGCGTGTGCATTCATAGAAGTCGGAGTAGTAGTCAAGCAACCAGAAGAGAGAGACCTTGGTTCATGTGCTGGGTTTTATCCTTGATCGTAGGGTTGGTCTTGCAGGACAGACAGATGGCGAGGCTCAAAAATTCGAGGTTCAACATAGGGTACGCGTGGCCCGAAGAACCCTCAAATCCCATCTTGTGCTTCCACCATGTGAGAGCCAGGACGGCACGGGGAGTTTTTCGCTTTGCCGCGCCCGCACCTCCAGCTTCCGTGGCCGAAGGCACAGAACTCCCTGGTGCGAGGGTTTGCATTCGGAAGCCTGAAGTTGGAACTCTAGCCTGGTCTAGTACGGCTGTTTACTTGAACGACCTTCCTCTGAATCCTGAACCCCGGAACCATACATGAGGCCTAAACCCTACGTCCCGTGATCACCGGCAGCAACACCAGCAGCACCAGTGTAGATCTGAGCAGAATGCCGGCTGTCGTCATTCTCGCAGCTGCAGTGAGGTCAACATGCGGCGTGCAGCTGACAAAATCCCCCGAAAAATCCGAAGCACCAGGGCAGACCTCCTCACCATCGAGTCCGCAGCAAAAGCTTCGAGTCCGTCCCCCGCTCCAACGCGCCTGAACCTGCCCGGGAGCTTTGGATCTGATTTAGAGAGTTAGCCTAGAAGGGTTGGATACAGGCGATACAGGGCTTCTGGTTGGGTTGCTGCAGTGCTTCTTGAAGGATTTTTGACTTGAAGAAGTATCTAATTAACCCGAAATTTTGCAACAAAGTGCACCTTGCAGGATCGTAGACTTCTTGTGGCACTGTGCTTGTGCAGGTGCTTGTGAATCATTGCGGCATCGTGCGCAATGACCTACTTTCGTGAAGCCCCCTTGTGCCTGTCTTTCCACATCGCTCGCACACGATGGCGCACAGTTTCGCCCCGGATGCACAGGCCAGACTCTAGATTTCTCGACTAGATGACTGCTGTCACCATCTTGGCAACTTTTTTCCACGCCTATTTCTCCCATCCAGTCACCAGTGTTTCCTCGCCCACAACCTCCAATACTGTTGAGCCCAGCTGCGAGGCCCGAGCTCCCAAAGCCCCGATAATGGCAGAGGAGTGCCCAAGGCCCAAGGCTCCACGAGGGCCCAGATGCTCTTGCTCTCTCTCTCTCTCTCTCTCTCTCTCTCGCTCGCGCGCTCGCTCAGCTCTACTCATGATGTGTGCATACACATACATACACACACATGTACGTATATGAGCAAATAAAAAATAAGTCAAGAAGAGAAATATATATATATATGTGTATATACATATACATATATATATATATATAAGCCGAAGTCCGTGTTGAGGATAGCTGGCCGCCCGAGCACGTGCGAGAAGTCACGGCCACTGACACCCCGGCCGAGATCTTCCCCGGCGGCGGCTTCCTTAGTGAAGTTTGAGTGTTGTTGTAAACAGCATCACAACGCGGCGAGTTTCGCTCCTCGAGACAGATGCCGGTCGCTTCCGTAGTTGACTTTTCCTAAGACCTAATTTTAACGCTACGCCGCTCGCCTCGGCTAGCTGGAGGCCAGGGACGGGGGCAGCGGAAGGGCGGAGAGAGAGTGGTGGAGAAAAAGGGAAGAGTCGGGGCAGGGGGCAGGGGGGGTTGGCGGCAGGGGAGGGGAGGAGGGAGGCCGAAAAACAGCAGGAAAAGGGTGGCAGGGAAAGGAAAAGGCAGGAACGCAAAAAAGCGGGTGTTGGCGGAGGGTATGTGAGCTGACCCCCAAGACGCCAGGGCCTGTGGCCTCGGCGGATTACCATTCCACATTTGCCTGAGGCGGGCAGAATCATGACAGTTTACGGTCATCGCTACTCTTGTTGTCGTCATCAACATAAGCATTGTTCTCACCACTCTGGAAGGGTTGTGTTACTGCTAGAGGTGGCTAACCTGCACTTCTGTAGTTTGATTTTGCCGTCTGTCTTGTTGCTGCCCGTTCTTCTTGTCGGTGTTCCAGGGATCAGCTCGAGAGGCTTGTGACGCTACCATGTCCAGGACATTTGTTGTTTACCAGGCCAGCTGCAAAGCCTCTTAGCATCTCCATGGCTAGCACCAGACATCTGCTGTTATGACCCCTTTCGAAGCCTTGATCCGGAGTGGATCCCCGGAACTTTTTAGCAACATTCCTAATGTCCTAAAAACCCTCGTGGAACTTTTGCCTAGCGCAGCCGGCTCAGCCTAGGCAGAAGACTGCGAACGTGAGATTCGCTCCCAGCCGCTGAGCAGTTGGCGCAAACCACAAACCGAGGGAAAGGACGAAAGAGACCAGAGTAGATCACAGTGTATCACAGGTCGACTTGCGGCTTACTGCAGGTTTAACAATTGAGTATCGGTTCAAGGTTGCTGCGATTGTACTTGGGGGCTTGCATTTTGGGCAGGATGTCGTCGCAAGGGTGTCGAACGCTTGTGGGATCGTTTGAGCCTTGGCGGCTGGTTCCGGACTTGGCATGCATGCTTTGGGTTCGGGGTCGATGGTCGTCGACTCGTGCTGAGCTGTGGTAGACGACCGCCCAGAGCAAATATTACCACTGCCTCGCATTTTGCGGTGTGGGGGTGCTTTGGGCACAGCTGCTCTGAGTTTCCTGGCAAACCCTCAATGCCCAGCAGGACTTCGCTTCGAACCTGTCGCGAAAGCCCACTGCAGCCTCTGACGCAAACTCCAGGGAAGGTGGGGCAGGGGGGGGCGGCTGGCTGGCCCCGCTAATGTGCCTCCGTTGTGTGCTCCTGCAACACAGATGCCCTCCCCATCTCCCTATATTTGCGTTCCCAATCGATTTCGCAGTGTGCAGCTGGCGTGGGAGGGCTACGTGGTACACTTCCCCTCAGCACCCTTAAGACCCTTTGAAAGCCCAGGCCCCACATCCTTGTAGCAACCTTGGAAATCCTGCCAGCCCTCAACCCGCGACCCTTGGAGCTTCAATCGCATGCCCTGGTCAAGTTGGCAGGCTCAGTGGACAGCTTTTGCTCAGACTGCTCGCACAAGGAGCCTGCCCGTTTGCCTTTCGCCCGTAACCGTCAACCCTAATTCTTCGGAGTTAGGAGGGGGAAAATTCTTCGGAGCTTCTAGTTTGGGGATTTCCCGGTAAAGTGGGCAACTTCGAGCGAGCCCGCTGAAGAATTGAGGAGTTAACTTCCTTTTGTGTCACTGCGAGGGAGATCATCAATAGGCTCAGAGGACGACATGTTGGAATGTGGGACATCCTTCAGAGTCCCAGGCTTGGCTGGGCATTTTTGAGCAGACCCTCAACGTGAGCCGAAACTGTCCGAAACCTCAAGCCCACGAATCCAAAATCCTCGGTCTCTGTGAAATGCACAAGCATCCTGTTGACACCCGAGATAGGGTGGGCCCCAGCGCTAGGAGCATTTCCTGCCACCGTGCCTCACGGGATCCGTTGACAGCTCCGACGAAGAGGACGTGAGTCGCTGCCGAAACGCTCGTAGTGTGAGAGCGCCTGAAACTCTAACCCGCGGAGGTTGTCCTTGAACTTTCTTGGTACCGGTTGTTGCCTGGCATCGGCGACCCTGGCCGCGCCAGCCCAGGACCTCCTCTTTCCGATTCATATCGGGTCGAGACCAAAGGCCAACACCTACGCAGAGGCAGCAAAAGCTAGAAGCATGTGTTTGCGGCTTAAAGGTGAGCTCTTGCGTATGGGGCCACGGATGGGTTTCCGTCGCATTCTTGTGTCATTAAGACATCTTGAGTCCTGACCTGAGAAGTCAAGTTCAGAGGGTGTATGTCCCAGGCAACCCGCAGGGCAGGGACGGCCGAAAAACGGGTTCAGGAACATGTGAGTCCCAGAGCCTCTCGATGCTCAACACTGATCCCTAGCACTTGCATAATGTAGGGAGCGCTTCTGCAATCACTGAATATTCCGTCCGACGGGTTTCTCGGAGATTTCATAGCCTCCGTCCGATGCATTTGATGCCGGAGTTCGATGCTCGATCTTCGTCCCGAAGCTTTTTGCACCCCAGAGCGTAGAGCGTGGCTCATGAAGATGGTGATGCTGCTGACGATGACGGTGGTGATGATGGGTTGTTGTGGCTGTGGTTGTCGTTGTCGTTGTTGTTGCCGTGTTTGTTGCGGTTGTGGCAAGCCTCTCGGCTCAGGAAAGGTCAGGCTAGTACAGTTGCCTTTTTCCTTTCTTGCCATGGCATTTGTCAGCGCCTGAGCAGTCCCGGTCCCAAGTCCGGGAGGGAGTCTTAGATATACAGCTCTCTAACATCTCCCAGAGGTGAGGGTTGTCGGTCTTGCGAAGCCGACAGGAGCAGTACTCAACATGAGTGTTGCGAAACAGCCTAGTGGTTCGACCAAGCACCAGCCCGTTCCTAAAGGGAAGGGTAAACGCTCATATCAAAGGGCAGCACGTAAAGCTCTGCTTGAAGGTAGTGCGGTCTACAAAGGAAGGACGATGTCGTCAACAGAGCTAGGAGTTGCTCCAGCACATGAAAAGTCCACCAATCCCGGCAGACGGACTCGGCCTTCGAAATTCACCGAAGATAAGAATCTCAGCTATCTATCCTGGAATGCGGGATCTCTCACAACAGCAGTATGGGAAGAGTTACTCTCCGTACTGCAAAGTGCCGCATATCAGGATGTTAAGCTAGTGGCAATTCAGGAAACACACTGGAGGGGCTCTTGGCAATTCAGCAAGTCAGGCTGGCACGTGATCAGCTCAGGTTCCACAGGGGAGAAGGGAGCAGGGGTACTCATAATGGTGCACTCCACGTTGTGCAAGTCACAGGATCTTCGCTACAACGAGATAGTACCAGGAAGAGTTCTCCAAGTCCGGGTGCCGAGCAACGGCATCTCACTGGACGTCTTCAGCTGTTATCAGCATGTTTGGCGTTCAAAGGAGACAGTCGCTCAGAATAAGGAAACCCGGAAGAAGACCCTTCTCACCTTAAGCAAATCCATCCGAGCTGTTCCCAATCGCAACACCCTCCTCGTGCTAGGGGATTTCAACTCCTCGCTCAAAACTGACAACAAACATGTAGGGCCATGCACGATCCAGACTTGCAGACTCGGGCACCGCGGATCCAAGGATCTTCAGGCTCTACTGTCGGAACACCAGCTAGTAGCGACTAACACTTGGGGAGTGCATAGACCAGCTACTCACGTGCAAGGCAACTCGGTTTCACAGATAGACTTCTCGTTTGTCAGGATTGCACAGTCCCAGGGCCCCGCCAGGTTTAGTCGGCCAATTAGGACCTTCCCAGTAGCATCCTGGAGGGATGGAAGCAGGCACTTCCCCCTTCTGGGGAAATTGAGGCACTGCAGGAGATACTCCGCACAAGCCTCAAAACCCTACGACCAGCAGGTCATGGAGGATTGCTACAGACACTGTTCCCCAAAGATACAGGCCTTTGCCAGGGAGGTAGACTCCCTACTTCAGGTTTGTCCCCAAACCTGGCAGAGTCTACATCAAGCAATGAACTCAGCCCTAGTGACTCACTTCCCCAAGAGAAAGGGAGCAGCACAAAGATCAGATCTCAGCATTTGGGCAGAGCGCACAGTGTTGCGCTCACTCCCAATGTCAGTCAAGGTCTTAGCAGAGTTCTTGCCGGAGTTGCAGGTCCGAATGGTATTTCGCTGCTGGCTTTCGCTGTCTCAGCAAAGTGCACAGGCGAGGGTAGCAAAGCGTCAGAAGCAGGAAAGGCGACGACAGGAAATAGATGAACAACTCGAGCAGGCAGAGCTTAAATCCAAGCAAGACGGGAGTCATTCCCTCTACAAGGTGATCAAGCGCTTCCGGTCGGGGAGGCCTCAGGAAAGAGTTCAGCTACGTGACTCAGAGGGTCGCTTCCTAACAGCCAAGGAAGAACGTAGACAATTAGAGGAATACTCCATTGAACTGTTTGGAGCAGGGGACGACTTCCCGCTCACAGGGATACAAGGCAGCCTGCACATCACCGAGCAAGAAATTCAAGAACAGCTTGGCACTATAAAGCTTGGCAAAGCAGTTCCTAAAGAAAGTCCTCCCGTAGTAGCTTGGCGCTCCCTAGGTCCCAACGCTATTCGGCTAATCTCGGACACTCTCAATAGGGAAGTCACTGCAGGAAGGCTTTCGGACAGCGTCACCTCGTCACAGATCTCCTGGCTCCCAAAGCCTCCCAAGAAGCCAGATAAGCCAACATCACTCCGTCCGATCGGGGTGATAGCACCTGAGGGCAAGGTCCTGGCAGGACTTGTGAGGCAGAGACTCAAGTCCACCCTCCATCAAGCAATGCAAGGAGTCTCTCAGTTTGGCTTCGTACCAGGTAGGGGCACAGAGGAGGCGATCTGCAAGGCCCTCACACATGTGGATCAGGCCAGGTTCAGGCAGGCCCTTACAACTAGAGCGGCTGGTAAGGGACAACAGGGGCTCAAGCTCAGGGGCAGTCTCACGATGAGCGTTGACATGAGCAAAGCTTTTGACACTGTGGACAGGCTACGATTAAGAGAAGCCCTGGAAGCTGAACAAGCAGACCCTCTTCTTATAGAGGTGGTGGGCCATCTCCACATCAAAGCCTTGTACAAGATGACAGCCAGCGATCAGAGCTTTGAGATAGCCACACGCAGGGGAATCAAGCAGGGATGCAAGCTTGCACCTTCCCTATTCGCCTTTGCATCCGGGCTTCTCTTTAGGAAGCTCTCTGGAAAAATCAGCCCCCCCGAACTAGTTAAACTTCTCACCATGTATGCGGATGATAGCTTGATTCAGTCGCATTTCGAGTCTGAGTCTGGCCTCATTACAGCACTAGGGTACTGCGACCTTCTTCTGGATCAATTGGTTGAACTTGGGTTCAAGGTCAATCCGTCCAAGTCAGCAATACTGCTGCAGCTACAAGGAGGTTCAGCCTCGACAATTAGGAAAAAGCTATTTCGCCAGGTAGATGGAGAGAAGTTTGTGGAACTCCCTTCGGGCAAGTTGATATCGCTGCGGTACCAGGTCCCATACCTGGGGGTCATTCTTTCTTATCATGACTACGAAATGAAGACCCTTAAACATCGGCTGTCATCCAGTAAGCTAGCAATGTCAGAAGTCGCCCATGCAGTTAGGAACCATCGAGTCCTATCAGACAGACGTCGTCTGTCAATTTGGACAATAACTGCGTGGGCCTCTGCTCTGTATGCCCTTCACGTGGTAGGACTGACACAGCAGGGATTGCAGAAGCTCCATTCACACATGATGTACCAACTTCGGTTTGTCCTGCGGAGCTACTCCCAGGAAACGAAGGAATCCAACCAGGAGTTACTCCGGAGAGTACGGATTCCTCACGTGAAGGAGCAGCTGCAAAAGAGGCTGACACAGTTCATTAAGAGACAGCAACACTCAGATCCTCAGCTCCTCCCACACTACAAGCTGCGCGCTGAGGCAATCAGCCAGGCTCTGGAAGGCCTTGCCATTGACTTCTCCTCGCAATCAGTAGAGGATAAGATCCTGACCTGCGGCGAGTGTGGAGCATGTCTCTCTGGTACCGGGGCACTCCGTCGCCACCTGCAGAAGGCCCACCCAGACTCGCAGCAAAGCTTGAAAGGACCCAAATTTGACCCTATTTTGCATTCAATGCCAGGGTCAGCAACTTGCATCGCCTGTAGAGCAACATTCCGAACAGTGTTCTATCTGCGCAAACACGTCGAAGCATCTACATGCCCTCGGGTAGAGCTCTTGCTTCGACAGCAGGAAGAGCTCCCTCTAGAAGCCCAGAACCGGATTTCACTTACAGAAAGTCTACAGTCTGATGCTCAGGAAAATCCAGAAGGAGCAGCTCGAAATCCGGTGTTCCATGATTACCTGATGGAGCACTGTGCACTCTGCGGTCAGGTCCTTGTTGGTCAGAAAGGAGCCAAACAGCACCTAAACAAGCAGCATCCTGAAGTGATGGCCAAGCTTGAGAAAACTCTCCAACCAAGACTTGCTCAGTTCAAGGTCTTCTTTCACAAAGGAGATAGCTGTCGTTATTGCAAACTCCGTGTGGATGCCCCGGGTAGACATGCTCAGCAGTGCGTTCCACTACTGCAGGTGCACGTACTGCAGGAGGTAGCGCGTCAGCAGCTCAGCAAGCAGCCCCGAGAATATACTCGAGCAAGGCCCACGACCTCGGCGAAGACAGCCACAAAGAAGCCCACAGATTCAATGCCAGGTATTCCCCTTCCCGAATTTAGACTGGAAGGCTTTCTCCTGCTAGCCAACACTCGCAACCACTGCTATGCCAACTCAGGTCTACAGTGTCTGCACTGGCTATCTGATCCCTCAGAGGCGCCTTTTCAAGAGGCATCTCGGATCAGTCTACTCGCGAGAATAACCCCTGAACACAGAGTCTTCTCGGAGCTCACCACGGGCTGGCTCTTTGACGGAGGACAGCATGATTCTGCAGAGTTCCTGCAGCAAGTGTTTCGGAATCTCTCTGCATCAAAATTTGGACAGTGGGAAACTCGAGCATCAGTTCCAGAGGGTGTGATAGTCGATGAAGAAGGGGGTTCTCCCATTCATCTCGCCACGGCGATCAAGCCCAACCTGCAGGACATGCTAGTGGCATGGTCGTCTCAGGAGCGCTCATGTGCTCTCATAGAAGCTGCACAACAGGTGTGCTTAGCCTTACCGAGATTTGCAGGTGAAGCAAAGGATCACAACTGCATTGCCATTCCACAGCAAGTTCAGATTCCTGTCTTCCTAGATCACACTTCCCGAGTTTCCTTCTGTACCTACACAACTGAGGCAGTAATCATTCACCTAGGCATGGAGGCCACTAGTGGTCATTATCGAGCAGCAGTACACAAACTAGATTCTTGGTATATTGGCGATGACTCTCACCCTCCTAGCCCCTGCACCCTTGAAGATCCCCTGCTGCAACAAAATTGTTACGTCATTTTCTTAGCTCGCAGCGCCGTCTCTCACGAGCTCCACGCCGTAGACATTCACCCGAACAATGTCTCTGCAAGAGCTCTTCCAGCGAGCCTCGATGGATGAGAGCTTCTCCTCTAAAAGGGGAGAGGCCGCCCCCTCAGGAGGAGATTCTCCCCTGAAACGCCAACGCGGTGGAGTTACTCCCCAGCAGGGCGGCAAAGGACAAAAAAGAGGGGGCAGAAGCAGGGGACGAGGAAGCGGAGGTCGAGGGAGAGGAGCAGCCAGATTGCAAAACGGGAACGGTGGAAACAATCACCAGGCACAAGGCAATGTATCGCAAGAGCTGATCAACGCAATAGCGCGGCTGGCGCTCCGACATGATGAGCAAATCACAGCGATCGCCTCGGATGTGACATTCGTCTCTTATGTCCGAACCGAAGATCACTCGATCCTACCTCATCTTTACGAGGAATCTCAGCGAGTCAAGAACAGTCCCATCGGGATTCCTCCCAGGGCAGCTTTGACCCTGAAGTTTCTCCGTGAACTCAAGGAGAGATTGGTGACTACCAGCCGTGATAAGAGCATACAGGAGCGCCTGCAGAACGATGAGCTGATGACGCAGGACGGCGAATGGCCGTTCCTGGAGTGGAGCCCCACCGATCAGAAGATGATCGAGACGGTGGAAGACCCTCTCACCACGGCTCAAGTCGTTTCAGGCCTGGGGGACGCAATCACTAGAATTTCCTCAGATCCGGAACACATCAAGCTCTTCAAAACTTCGCGGCCATTGACCGAAGGCATGACGGGAGGTCCGGTCCGAATCCAGATCCAACTGTCAACCAGGGCGGCCACATCTGAACTGCAGGAAACCTTGCAGTCCTTAATTGGCAACACTGCATTTTCGCTCATAAACGCGGATTTTCAGCGACTGGGAACTCAGCCATCGCCGCTGGTTCGTCAGATTCGCGATTTGCTCTCCTGATCTTCTCCAGAGGATAAGATCTCTTCAGCTCTGCCCCACGAGTGGGCGGGACTGGAACCAAGAGCTCAGTAGAAGCAAATCTTACGAAGAGGAGTTGCTCCCACCTAGTTCCTTGCCCTAGCATGCTCATGCTCGTGAGGAGCTTGAAGCGTCTTCGACGAATGGCGAGGAGGCCCTCCCGCGGAGCACTGCACTCATGTTGGAACCCCTTGAATTGCTGCACATGCTCCTCCATGACAAAGCTTTCAGGCTCAAAAGCTAATCAATTAGACTGTGGTTCAACTCCTCGACCATGTATGATCAGACGCCAACTCGACTGGCCATGATGCTGCTCCCGACGATAGCAGCGGTGCACTTTCTGCACCAGAAGTCCCAAGGTGTGGAGATACTCCCCTGGGCCGTGCTTACAGAGCTGCTAGAGAGAGTGAAGGGGCTTGGGCTCATCACTAAGGATGAGATCCTGAACCTTGCCGTGGAGTTACTCCCGGAAGGTGGGATTCGACAGGTGCTCACACACCTCCACTCCATCTCCGGAATCGATGAGTGGGGGCAGATCCGGCACAGACGACGAAGAGCCCTGGTCGAACAGGGGATGCAGTACCTCTCCCTGGTTCGCATCCACGCTGGAGACCTGATTTCCCCAGCAAGCCTCGGTTACCACCGGTACGACTTGGAGATAATGGAACGAGAATCCCATATCACGGGATACATCGCCAAATATCTCCCTGCTGAGTACCAAGAGGCCTATCAAGCTGATGTGCAGACGTTGAGGTCTAAGTTTTTTGCTGAGGACGGCAAACTTAACCTGGCCTCGGCGACGTGGGAGGTATCTTACAATCGCCTCATGGCCGCCACTTCCTGAGCCAAGTGAGAAGAGGAGATGCTCCCTAAGCAAGAGCTCCTCTAACAAATAGAGGAGTTTCTCCCTCGTTAGGCGTAGAGCTGGTGGAGTTACTCCCCAGGGGTTTTTGAACTAGTAAAGAGCCACAGGAGGAGCTTCTCCCCTAGTTGGTGGAGCTTCTCCCCCAACGAGGGGTGTACAGCTGGTGGAGTCTCTCCCTAGGGGTTTTTAAAAGCTTTGAGTCGCTGCCTGCAATAATTCTGCCTGCACTGAGCCACACTGAGCCAACAGCAATCCACCATCCGTGATGCAGGTCTCCTCGTGGTGGCCTGGAGCTCAGTGGCCTAGGCCCAGCTGCCTGCTTAGAAGCCAGCTTGAGCCAACAACCGCAGCTTTCTCTCAAGACTCAGCATCATGTCCAGACCTGAGTCAACACAGGATCCCTCGTTTCAAGCGGAGTACGAGGAATTCTGCCAGCGACGGATACGTGAACAACTTCCGCATGTCACGTATCGCAATTTCCTGCGCCAGTGGAGGCGCTCCGCTCGTGCTCACGGCGAAAGCTATCCTGCATATAAAGGAGTCTCTAAAGGTACTGGTGGACAGGAAGAGCTGGGAAGCGGAAAGGGTGGAGTCACTCCCCCTCCTCCTCCTTCCAAGAAAAGAAGTACAGGGCAAAGCGAGGGTGGAGATACTCCCCCAGCAGCAAAGGCCAAGAGTGGAGATCCTCCCTCGGGGGACCCAATCACGGAAGCTGCGATCAAAGTTCTTCAGTCAGCTGGTTATACGCCCTTTCCCAGTCTGATTTCAGACTGTGATGGGAACATCACTGACCTGAACAATCACCGAATTATGGTGACAGTAACTCAGCAGCTGCGAGATGGCCTCAATCAGGCGGAACGACCCTCCCCGGAGATAGCCAATGCTCTCCTGGAGACCTTCCTGGCCTCTCGCCGGGGACTTGCCAATGAGCCTCTGCAGCCGAAGCTTGGATATCCCACAGCTGAGGAGAATGGGTGGTTTCGTTTTGAGTATTCTTCACCGAACATTCTTCCTGCAGGGGACAGCGAGGTTGCGTTCCACGGCACACACCTGGAATGTTTGCATGGGATACTGGCCACAGGCAGGCTACTACCTTCGACACCTGACCTCTCCGGCACGCGAAGCTTCGAGGCACGACCAGGCGTGTATCTCCACAGGATGTCAAACAGGCATCTTGCTGCCGGTTACAGTTGTCTGGTGAGGATAGGACCTCGGCACATATTCGTGCGGCCCATGTTTGAGGTGGAGGCTGCGCACTCTGGATCGCAAAAACGTGGTAAGAAAACAAACCAACTGATATACTCCTATGATGCAGTCAAAATCCGAGCGCTGCTACTGCAAATATCAACCAAGGAGACACTCACCTTAGGTGAGTACCTCCGAGAGTGGAGTGGCTTGTTGGAGATACCACTGAGACAAGCACGGGAATCCTTTTTGGCGTTGGGATACGAACTGCCTGGCGAAGCCTCGTCAAGTGGAGTCAAGGAAGGAGGAGTTGCTCCCCTTCCGGTTTGCGAGCAGGCGTCCAGCTCACAGGGTGGAGTTTCTCCCCCGACCATGGCGTCAGAGATTGACCACAGCTCAACAACGCCACGTAGCTCCACTATAGTGGCCTGGGAGGGCCAACCAGGCGATCTAGGGGACTATTGCACTGCCTCTACGAATCCGGAGACCAGCTTTTCGTTCGAAGTCTCGAAGGCTCTAGCAGCTTCGCTCCGGCACGGACATAAACCCTACATCAGCGTCACTTCAGCTGGTTGGGCCAAACTAGAGGACGTACTGAGATGGCCAAGAGTGCAGGCCCAGCACGCCACGGCAGGCGACCTCATGGAGGTCGTTCGGAGTAACGCAAAAGGCAGGTACGAGTTGGGCGATTGCCAAGGCCAGAAGTACATCAGGGCCCTGCAAGGACATTCTCGCTCTGATGTGGACTCCAATGAGGTGTTGGAGGAACTCACGGAGGAGATGCTCCCCAGAATGCTGTATCATGGCACATTCTGGTCCTTGTATGACTCCATACGCCAACGAGGCCTTCTGCCTCAGAACAAGATTTCCAAGGGCCGCGGCAAAGGCGGACGTGGCAGAGAGGGACGACAGCATGTTCACTTCGTCTCGGATCGGGACTATGGGAGACCTGGTGTTTCTGGATTCAGAGATAGCTCGTCGATGCTGGTAGCGGTCGATCCACGCAGAGCCATGCAGGTAGGGGTGCAATTTTTCCGTAGCAAGAACGGCGTCATTCTCACCCCTTCCGAAGTGCCCCCTTCTGTCATAGAGTACTACCAGAGCCTGAAATCAGGTACTAAGTACGGAGGCGACAACAGGCCGCTCTGATCGTGAGGACCCTCACCTAATGGTGGAGTCCCTCCCCACACTGATAATGCAGCTGCTCACGCAAAAATCTATGTTATGAGGCTGAAGGTCACTTCAATTTCATCACCAGACAGCAAGTATACCCCGAGGTCGCATGTGAAGCTCCGTGCGCAGTCGTGGGCCCGGATCTGCAAGTGAGTTGTCAGCCAAAAGTTTTCTGGAAGCTCTACTTGCCTTCTCGTACAGGCTCAACTCACCAGCTGTCTCGACTGTAGAAGCCATGCCTGAAACACCGAAGAAGAGTGGCAGCAGAGCGACCTCCCGAACCCCTCCTCCAGTGCGACGTCGGCCCCACCTATCCAGGTCGCCGCCATCCAGTGATGCCATTCGGGAGTCCGACTCCGAAGACACAGCAGCCCCTAAAGCAGCCCCTAAAGCAGCTGGGCCTAAGGGCCCGCCGCCTCCGATGCCTGTTAACCTGTCAGGAAGTGGATCTAGCACAGATCGGACACCGGGCCCAGGTAAGGCACCTGGAGTGCCAGTGAAAGGTGGAGTCCCGGGAGGAGTTTCTCCCCTGGGACCACCGCCAAAGGCTGTGACCTCAACGATCTCCCATCCAGGGACAGGAGAGCTTCATGTCACCAGCACAAGTCCGGCAGGAGTTGCTCCGCCATCTACAAATAGCAACAACGGGCTGGAAATGGCGCCTGGCCTGCCTTTACTGAGTGTTTCATTGCCTCACCGCCTCTACTATAACATAGAGCTAGTGGTTCGTACCGAGCCTTCACAGCGAGGCTAGACACTCTCGCGAGACAGCAGTGTGCAAAATGGACGTCGCCAATCAGTCAGCGATACATTGCAAATCAGCCGGTTAACTACTTCATTAGTGCCAGAGTCTGCAGCTCGAGTCACTGAAGACACGTCCGATTCCGACTTCATTGCTTGCAGCCTTGAGGGGCGGAGCGTGTGCGAGTGCTGTGTTAAGGCACGGCTCGTCATGAAGTGACCGCGCAAGTAGCAAGCAGAGCAGCAGGTCGATCCCTCGCAAAGCGTGGACGTTAAGTTTCACCTCAGACAGTATCCTCCCGCTGCGTGTGAATGAAATGCGGTTGTGGCTCTCGTCGTCGTCCGTCGTCATTGTCGTTGTCGTTAGTGTTTCGTGGTGGCTGTTGTTCTTGTTGGTGTTGTTCTTGTTATTCCGCTTCGTTTTCTTGTTCTTGCGTTGCCTTTGTTATTAGTTATCAGTAGAAGTCGTAATCGCCACGGTAGTATCAGTACCATCCTGCAACCGCAAAATCTAAAATGACTCGTACTCCAGGGCGACCTTGCCCGGGCAGACACGTTGCGCAAGCCGCGGCGGCTGCCTAAAGCCGCCAACTTGGCGGTGGTGCTCGTAGGGTTACAGTAGAGATTGGGGATTTGGGTTCGGGCTAAGGTGAGAATTTAGGGAATAGCTGGCGAGAGACTGCCGTTTCAGTTGTTTTGGAGGCAATGCTGGCTGTCATCAAGTCCGGTTTCAAGAGTTGTTTGTTCTTACGATTTGGGGATCAGGAATTTGAGTCGAGGGTTTAGGGGTCATGCGAGCTCTGCACCGGCATGAACCAAACCCGAGGTCGACGGTTTCGTTTGGATGTTTGCTTAGGCTGCCTAGGCCCAAGCAACCTCGATTGAAGTGTTGTTCGCATAGAATAATTTCACAGGTCGATGGATGCCCACCGGCCATAAATTCTGCAGATTCTGCAGGGCCCCTTTATTTATTGTTGGTTTGGAGACCCGCCTAACGGCCTAACCCAGTAAAAGAAGTGAAACCAGGCCCGTGCTTTCAAAACTTGCAGAATGTCTGGGGAAAGAGACCCCATGCCTCTGACACTTAAGGTCAGGAACACCGACTCACTTCTGGCTGACCCGAAGCTTGTTGGCAGAGAGCATCTGTTCCGACACCTTGCACCACCGCTACGACTGCGACCCTCCTGCTCCCGGGTATCTCCATGTCGTCGGAGGTATCGTTCAGCTTGCCAGCATTCAAGCAGAAAGAATGCAAGCAAAGTGTAGTCTAGTTTCCATTTTCATGGCTGTTGCTGTTGCTATTGCACTGGCACTTGCTTTTGCTATTGCTAGTAGCTGCTAGTAGTAGTAGCAGTAGTAGTAGTAGTAGCAGTAGTAGTAGCAGTAGCAGTAGCAGTAGCAGTAGCAGTAGCAGTAGCAGTAGCAGTAGCAGTAGCAGTAGCAGTAGTAGTAGTAGTAGTAGTAGTAGTAGTAGTAGTAGTAGTAAACTAGTACCACTGCTACTAGTAGCATTCCAATGCTTATTACTATCCATTGCAGGCGCAAAGCGGGAACCTAAATTTCGTGCCAGCCTCTCAAAGCTCCTCAGCCTCTAAGCGCCTCAGCGCCTAATACTGACGTCCTTCACAACAAAAGTCTCCCAGCGCCTACAAACTCCTCAGCGCCTAAGCGTCTCAGCGCCTAAGATGAGTGGCTTGGAGGCTTAGAGGCTTGCAGAGGCATACAACCGACCAGGCGGAATAAGGAACAAGAGGCTTAGAGGCTTAAAGTGGCAGATTAGAGACCAGGCGGTGGATAATAAAGGCTTAGAGGCTTCTAGACACCTGTGGAGGTGTGTACGCAAGTAGGAGGCTTGAAGACTTCTCCAGGCTTGGAGGCTTCAGTGCCTTTACACGCCTAAGCGCCTATATGCGCCTAAGCGCCTATATGCGCCTATAAGCGCCTATAAGCGCCTAAGCGCCCATAAGCGCTCAATCGCGTATAGGCGCAGAAGCGCGCAAGCGCCTTGAAGCTTCTATGCGCATAGAAGCGCCTCAGCGTCTACAACAAGCGCCGCAGCGCATGAAAGCGCTCGAGCGCCTGGAAGGTAGAAGCGTTCATGCTTAACGCCACAGACTACCGTGAGACTACCGGGCCAGCGCTACTGTCAGTGGTGTCACCCCATGGATCGTCGAATGACGTTCAGTAAGCACAGACACCGTCAAGCATCACATTTTGCTCAGACACCGAGCAAAGAATTTTGTGATTCGGCTCCAAACAAAGGCCCTGTGCTTTGCACGGCCTCACTCTGCCAGTGCATAGGAAGACTTACCAGCTAACATTGTCAACGTCATCGTCTTCTGTTTTGTCCTGTAACAGTGCCGGCTGCTTCATGAAAAGCGACAGGCGTCGTTGTAAACACGTGCCACCGGCTAGAAGGACCGTAACTTAGAAGCTGCTCCTCAGACGAACATGAGGCCATGGCCGGAACGTCTCCCTGCGGCGTGCTCAAGGTCCCGGGCCCAGACCGCACATCGGTCCCCGAACCCAGCAGCAGAGCCGGCGCCAGCTGTGGACTGCCGTGAAAAGCACGAGTCCTCGCAAATGCCAGCCACTGGCCGGATGCCCCTGCCTGGCACCGCACCAGCGCCTAGGAGACGTCTCAACAAGGCACGGAGTCTACTGCGGCAGCCTGTCAGTGAACAAGGGCAAGGAAGTGTGCCCGTGCTCCCTGCTTGTAGCTTCCACTCGTCAAGCCAGACATTGCTCAAGGAAGAGCCGCCGCTGCATAGCAGGATACTGAGACTGAAACAAGGATGGCTTGCGATGATCCTGCCAGGAGCCAAGACAGTGGAGCTACGCAAGAAAGAGTGCGCCCTGGAATCTATTATTTGGCCGTGTCAGACACCATTTACGGCAGAAGCACATTGTGGACTGCCTACCTACCAATAACGTCATTGGATGATTTTCGCCGGTTACAACCGCAGCACTGCGTACAGGATGTTCCCTACGACTTCCCTTCTTGGGCCTTGCTCATTCAAGACGTCCGGTCCTTGCAGGCTCTACCTTATCAAGTGCGGCCAGGGCAAATGGGTTGTGCCTCGTATCGACCCCGCCATATTGTTCCTGACTCTTCCAGCGCCCCCGCGGTCACTCCTACCCCTATCGGTCCACATGGCCCATGCAGCTTCCTAGGGCGCGCTCCGGCAACGAGCAGCTGCACGTAACCTTCCAATCTGACAGAAACGCAAGAATATAAAGCAAGAAAAAAATTTGGTGCGCCCGCCTGCAACAGGTCCTTCAGCTGTGTTCCGTAGTCTGTTGTGGCTCTTCCAGGCCCCGGGCCCAGGCCCCTAGCAAGCTCATGACACGGATGCATTCCGCTGGAATCCAACTTCACTGCTGTAGTTAGATGCTTCTGCCGAGGTTTGGCTATGCGGAGGAAGCTTGCCATGACACGCGCGGTGTTTCGACTCAAGCAGCACTTTCATCCTTCCTGCCATACTCGTATGGTCTCTCCCACAATGCCGTTCAGCAAAACGTGGCATTGAGACACTTGTGATCAGACGTGTGGCCACGCGTTCTCCAGTTCTTGTCTTTCGGGCTGAAACACATGCTATGCTTGGCGAGCTAACGCAGCCAAGCGCAGTAATGTTTATCCTTGTCTAGCGAAGCCGAAGGGGAAGCGAACTTGCAGATTTAAAGACCAAGGATTTTTACCTTTTCAGATTTGAAAAGGGAGAATCCTGGTTTCATGTGATCGCACGAAGCTTTTTTTCCGGATTTGTCACATGTCAAGTCCGTTGATTTGTGCGATCTGGAATCCATGCCGTTCAGAAGCAGAAACATGGCATTGAGACACTTCTGATCAGACGTGTGGCCATATGTTCTCATGTACTTGTCTTTTAGGCTGAAGCACATGCCTTGCTTGGCGAGCTACCCATGCACATCCCGCGGCCGTGTCGGCTTCAAAACACAGACCCTGTGCCTTGCACGGCATGTACTAGTGCCTAAGAAGCATCACCCAGCACGTACGCTGACTGTCACAGACAAGCTGACGCGGTCAACTTCGTTGACAGTCTAGCGGGGGGCATTCTTGCTGCTTGCTTCTCACAACATAGTATCCGAGCCGCTCAGTTACGTACCGCGCCCTTTGAACCACATGCCCCGAGCGCGGAAGACGGCGGCAGACATCGTCACAACTCTGGAACAACTGAAGCCCTGGGATGCAAAAGGTTTCCATGTGGAGGCTCTCTATGCTGGCCGCTGTCTTCGCCTTCGACGCGACTTCCACTGCTTCAGAATCTACCACCGCCATCACCACAGTTGCAAGCACCAGCGCCGTGTCGGCCGCATCACCTTCTGAGACCATATTGACAATAACAACGACGAAGACGACTACAAGCACATCCACAGTGACAACAACAACCTCCACGTCTGTCAATCACAACGCGCATGACGACACCACAGCCGTCAACGAGACAACTACGTGGACAAGGCCGGCAACTACCACCACCAGCACAAGCAGTACAACAACACATCCACAGTGACAACACGACCTCCACGTCAACAGCGACGACTACTACGAAAACATCCACAACCACCGTGACATCTACGACCACAGTCACCTATATCATTTGTATCACTGAGACAAGCACAAACTCCAGAACAACAACTAAAAGACTAACAAGCACGACCACCAGCATGGATGCAGCCACGACGACAGAAACATTTATC
This sequence comes from Symbiodinium sp. CCMP2592, assembly GCA_905221615.1. Lineage (NCBI taxonomy): Eukaryota > Dinophyceae > Suessiales > Symbiodiniaceae > Symbiodinium > Symbiodinium sp. CCMP2592. The sequence goes on along the minus strand of CAJNDT010004935.1, from coordinate 570,161 downwards.
ACAACAAATAGCAATAGCACAACCACAACTTCGATTGTCACCGGAACATATCCTTTAACCACTACATCTACGACAACAGTCACATCAACTTCAACCGTGGTGACCACAAAAGTAACGAACACCGTGACGGAGACAACTGCGTCGACAACGACGGCTACTATCAAGACAGGCAAAAGTAGTACAACAACCTAGCAGCGCTAAATTGCTAGTTATCAATGTCACTGAGTGCCTGAGAGCCAAATCAAAGCCAACATGTACACCAGCGTCTCCACACGCTTCAGAGCCTACAAGCGCCTTTGCGCCTGTATGCACCTCAGCGCCTCAAAAAGACTTCCAAGCTACTCATGTACGCCTCCGCGTCAAAAGACAAAAGGGGAAAAAAACACCTCGGAGCCCACCAGCCCCTCGGCGCTCAGCAACTCCTCAAAGCCTAAGAACAGCAAAGCGCCTGAGTAGGGCCCTTCTTATGCTGCATCCAGCGCCTCTAGTGAAGAGCCAACAAGCGCCTAAGCGCCTAAAAGCGCCTCAGCGCCTAAAAGCTTCTAAGCGCCTAAGCGGCTCAAACCGAACCCTTCAAATCTGCTTGGCCGGATCGATCCCGGCGCCTATAATTCAGCGCCTACAAGCGCCTAAGCGCTTGAATGCGCCTCAGCGCCTAAAAGCGTCTAAGCGCCTCAGTGAATCCAAATTGAATCGAACCCCGAGCACAAGAACTGATTGGCCGGATGCATCCGCCGCCTCTGCTTAAACGCCTACCAGCGCCTGAGCGCCTAAAAGCGCTTCAACAACTATAAGCGCCTAAGCGGAACAAACCCAGGTCCCAGGGTCTGCTTGGCCGGTTCGATCCAGCGCCTGTAATTCAGAGACGACAAGGACGTCAGAGCCTATAAGCGCTTCAGCGCCTTAAAGCGTCTAAGCGCCTAAGCGATTCATGCCGAAACCCCGCTCGGAGAGGCCGGATCGATTGGATCATCCGGCGCCTCCAATTCAGCGCCTAAGCGCCTCAGCACGTAAAGCGAAGGGTTCCGCCAAATCAGCGCGTATAAGCTCCTCAGCGCCAAAGCTTCTCAGCGCCTAAGATTAGAGGCTTAGAGGCTTGCAGAGGCATACAAGCGACCAGGCGGAATAATACAGGCTTAGAGGCTTATAGAAGCTGATAGGGGCGCCCACGGCGTAAGCAACCCTTAGGGGCTTAGAGGCTTAGAGGCGTAATCGAAATTGGAGCCCGTTTTGCCGCTACGATGTTACTATCGCGACTATTGATGATAATTTTGCGAACTTTAGTGCTATTGCTTTTGCTATTCGGCTGCTACTAATGCTGCTACTGTTAAACTTACTTTTTACCTTTGTCATCACGGTGTTACAATTATTAGTACTACAAGTTACAAAGTAATAGAAGTTGCTAGCACTATGACAATGACTATTATTTTCTGTTTCATTGATGCTTTTTGCTACTGTTTCATTTACTAGTACGATTACCATATGTCTGCTTTTTGACTGGGACTTGGCTGACTGATGACTTTCTGTAATTTGTAATCAATCTAATTCGTGGCAGTCTAGTACACGTGTGCCAGGTGGGTGACGAGAATAACACACTGTTTTGTATGACTATGACTCTGAGACGGATATTGCGAATTACGACTTATATACATGCCGCGATGAGCGCAATTGCTACCATTCCACAAACATTGTTGCGCATGCAGTGTAGCCGCGACATGCACGCCGCGCAAGCGGGAAAATGGTTCCTCGCGGCCCATCATTACGGCACAAGGTGAGAGGATTCGTGTGAGACGCGAGAATCATTGCTAGTTACATCGACCGCCTTCTGCTCTCGATGGCAGCACTTGGAAGACAGGACTTTTGTTTGGTTGAGCGGGGAAGCATAATTAAGTGTCTTGGCCGTGAAACGCGAAAGCATTTGAGGGACGGCAGTTATGCGCTGGTCCTGGAACCATCTTGCTCGCTCCTGCTACTGCTGCTGCTGCTGCTGATCCTGCTCCTGTTCCTGCCCTGCTTTTACTCCTAGTCCCGAAGCACCACTACCGCCGCTGCCACTTGTGGCACCATTCAAGACTGCTTTCCGTACCACTACCACAACTCGTGCTGCTGCTATTCCTGCGTCTGCGACGACGACTACTTTTGGTATTGCTGCTGCGTGTGCTGCTGTTGTATCACCCAACTTCTTGAGCAACTTGCAGCCCAACGACACAATTTCGTGCAAGACAGCTGACTGTCGTAGAGCCTTGCTTGGCCACCCTGGATCCTCGCCCATGTCTGGAAAATTCGTAAGTAAGCCCCAAAGCTTCCCAAACCCGACAACAGCTGTAGACTTGGCACCCTTCACCCTGTTCAATGAATGCCTGGAAGATTCCGGGCCTACACCCTCCGAGGCAGATGGACGAGCCTGCCAGTCCGCACCGCACTCGTGCATCCTTCACCTTCAGCTTTTGAGAAGGTGCCGATTGCTGTGTGTTTGTAATGAGTGTTTGTCTGTCTGTGTGTCTCCGTCTGCGTGGTTGCCTGCCTGCCTGTCTGTGTGCCTCTGTCTGCCTGGATGTATGTATGTATGTATGTATGCACGTACACCTTGGTCGGTATGTATGTCGGCAGGCAGGCAGGCAGGCAAGCAGGTAGGTAGGTATGTTATATAGTATGTGAAGAGAAATGTGCGTTTGGGCATGTGTGTGAGTATGTTTTTACGTCGGTCTGTTTGTCTCTCTGTTTGTCTCTCTGTCTGTCTGGCTGGCTGGCCGGCTGAGCCAGCCAGCTAGCCTGGCTGTCTGTCTGCCTGCCTGTCTGTAGCTGTATGTACTTGCATGTATCCGTGTGCAGCTGCACGTATTGGTATTTAGCTGTATGTATCTGTATGCAACCGTATGTAGCTCTTTGTGGCTGTATGCAAATTCATGACAGTTGTAATCTTGTGTAGCTTTGTGCAGCAGTATGCAAGTGCATGCAGCCGTATCTATCCGTCTGTAAGTGTAGGTCATGATGCAAAATTGTACGTAAGTAAATGAATTTGGTAAGTAAGCACGTATGTGCATGTGTGTGTATGTATGTATGTATGTATGTATGTATATATGTATGTATGTATGTATGTATTTGCGAAGATATGACCTGCATATGTACATATACATATATTGTATACATGTGTGGCACCTGTATGAATGAAGACACAAGCACACACACACACGCACACACACATATATATATATATATATGCATATATATATATATACACATGTACATAACACAGATGCACTGATACATGTGCATGTGCATGTACCCGTAGATGTAGATGCACCGACAGGTCAGTAACGACCTGACTTGCTGACTTGCTGCCTAGCTAACCCACAACCAAGCCACCAACGATCTAAATGACGAAACAACATGAAACAACCGACCAACCAACCAACCAACCAACCAGCCTGCCAGCCACCCAGCCAGCCAGCCTGCCAACCAGCAGGCCACGCAACCACCCAACCAACCAATTATGTTATAGTTTTACACAAAGACTTTCGTGCACTTGCATACACACCCAATGCAGACATACACATATATGTACATGAATACGTGCGGAAATATGTAATTACACTTATACATACGTACATACTTACATACACACATAACATACATACGAGACATACATGTATGCTGTCTTTGCAGACGCAGAGTCTTCAGGCGATGGCAAGCTGGCGCGGGATGAGCCTGTCACGGGACAGAATCGGCTGCTTCGTCATGTCTGTACAGCATGTACTCTGCGCTGGAGGTTCAAGCATTGCATTTTCCTCATGTTACGGCAGTGGTGCAAGGGCAATCTGAGGCTTTCAGAGCCTCAGACCTCGAAGCATGCGCCCAGCAGCGGCACCAGCACCAGCAGCACCACGAGCACACTGAACGACGACGACAACAAGAACGACAGCATCTTCAGCACCACCATACAACACAACGCAGTTTGATCATTCGAGCCTGAGGCCAACTATCCTTGGCTCCCTGCGGCCAAGCCCTGCCTGAAACCATCGAACCACCGCGGCCCGAAGGGAGCCCAGCATACCCAAAGCTCCATCGGAGGGTTTGTTCTTGCTTGCATTACGTCTGCCAAGCAGGCATCTTCCTTTTCGCCGGGGTCAGAGCCAGCCCAACGCTTTGGGGGATCCCTCCAAGTCTAAGTTTATATGGTTTCATGCAGCGAGGCTGAAGATCAAGAGAAGGGCTTCTCGAATTTCGAGGCACTGTTCGACAGCATCCTAATCTGAGGTTTGAAGTAGGCCAACAAGGTGCGTCATGTAGCAAACATAGAAAATTCACAACGATCATATTATCATGATTGAACTAGGCCTACACGAGCAATCGGCTTTCGTCCCCTGGGGGTTTGAGCAAGCTTTTCCAGCGGTGTCTTGAGAGCTGCTGTCCTTTCCATCTCGGTCGGTGCAATGGCTGGGAAATACACATTCAGTATCATTCAATCATAACCACGGCAGACCAAGCCTCACAGCAACATGTAGTGACAGCAATCAGAAAACTTATCGAAGCCGTCGTCATCAAACTCATTAAATCATCGCGGCGACAGTGGCTCGTGAAAGGAACAGCACTGTTCTCGTTTATTTGCAGTTGTGTACGAGGTCGGGCAGGAGATCCGACTGCGGGATCCTTCTGCTGAAGGGTTTCCCTTCAAGGTCCAATCGCGGGAGTTTAGGATTTAGCGGTTGAGGCTGTGAGATTTTGGGTCAGCAAGGGGTGCAGCGTCTGGGTATCCTTCTGGGGTATCTACACAAGGCGGGACCTCAAAAGGGCCTCACTGTCGGCTTCAGCTTTTCTGGAAGCTACACTGCGCCGTGGTTGCTTGGCCAGCGCAATGTTGCCGGCTTACCCAAATGAGCCTGTCGGACAGAGCGCCGTTTCAGACGTGAGTTTCGTGCAGTCATGCGAAGTCACTCTGTTCGCAGCAGCTGCTATGCGCTAAACACAGACTTGATCGAGATCAGTGCACTGAGCTGGCTTCCTCAGTAGCGCGCACTGGCTTCCTGAAACCCCATATATAATTAATGAAGCTCCCCTTGATTGCTGGCAATGTCATGCTTCGATTCTCGAGCACAAGCGCGACACGTTGCAACAAGCCTAACCTTTTGGCAGCTGTGAAGCAGTAGCAGTGGCAGTATAAAGCAGTATCATGTTTGCTGTTAGTGTCTTCAGAACTATTGTGACTAATTATCCTTGTCTGTGCAACTCTTTCCGTTTCACTGTTTCTCTGGCAAGACAATTCCTGTCGAGAGAATTACTAGTGTTTCTATTGTTTGTATTATTGATGTTTCTGGTATGGTCCAGTATGTCTTGTGATTTGCACTTGTGGTGGATGGTTTACAAGCGATGACTTTGCAGCATTTTGCTTGAAGGCCATACATTCTGTTGACTGCAGGCTTCACACGAGTCTCATTCAAAGCTAAGATAAACTTCGTGTGTACACGTCACGGGAATTTTTCTCTTACTGCCATGCTGGCCTCGCTGAGACAAGTTCTGCCTGGCGGTGCCCGGTGCATGAACACGCTGGCGAGACATTTTCCGCAGGGGTCCACCTTGCGCTCCTGGTGCCGCGGTCGGCGATGGTTTGCTCGCGAGACCGGGGTGTCTCGGTAAGCAAGACACAGTAAGCGCAGCTCAGTCGAGTCTATGCCTATGCAGCAGATGTAGGGGTTATAGGATGCGGAAACCTGGAGATCTAAGTCTAAGCTCACCAATGTTTGTGTGTTCCTGTGTGTCTGTGTGTGTGTGTGTGTGTGCACGCGTGCGCTTTGCAGTTTGGCTGCCTTGGACCCTCCCGGAGCAGACTCAAGAAGAGACCTCCTCAGCTGACCCGCGCAGACGGGGGGTGGGGTGTCTTAATCGACCTGACCCATGGCATCTGGAAGGGGTCTATGTTGCCTGAAGCTCCCTTGTCGCCTCAGGTGGTTGTGAAGTGGGACGAGAAGCGCGGCTTCGGCAAGGTGCAGTGTGCGGATGGTCGAGAGCTCTTCGTGCATAGCAGCTACCTGCAACAGACACCCATGCCTTTGGGACAGCAATTCACTTTAATCCCAAATCCTCTTGGTTCTGCGGACAGTGACTCGCAAAAAACAGACCCTACAGCAAGCCGTGAGTCCGAAACCTCCCATACACGGGATCTGTCTTCAACCTTTCCAAACGTACATGCAGCCTGAAATGCAGGAGCCACCCACCACCCAAACCTACCGAAGCGCTCTCGATTGCGACACGAAGAAGCTTTAAGCCTAGGTTTGTCAGCCCCCCAACCAAGGACTGAAGGTCAGACGGTGAGCTTCGAGGCCTCGGGGACCAAACGGCCAGGGCTAGGGAGTTTCATGGCTTGAGATACGAGGTAGTTTTCGGCCGACGGGAGTGTGGAAGTGGAAGGGTTTTCGGCGGCGTGCTTTGCATGTTGCCAATGAATGGCGGCTTCTTGTACATATTGAGATGGCTTCTGGGTGCTGCCCGTCCAGCACCCCTCCACACCCCCAGCCATCGGCACCAACGCCACCGGCACCTCAGCACCGCCGGCGCGTGCATCAGCACTAGCACCGCTTCTGCCGCCGCAGCGGCAGCAGAAGCACCAACGCCAGCACTCCGAACATCTAGTACAGGTGCTACCATTACGACGGCGACGAAACGTATTCTTTGTGCTAGACCTAGACTAGATTGGGGCATGTTGCAAGAAGCTCGCAGATTGGAAGAATCATGGCAGGCGCGCTGGAACGAGCAGAAGAAGCAGCATCATGCAGTCGATGTCGGCCCCGTGGAGTCGAGCCGCCCAAACACGGCACAGCTGCCAGATCTCGTGGGAAGTCGCTTGTCGACAAACTTGAGGAATTTGGACTAAGCAGCAACCTAGGTACACCTCTGTTTCTTTCTACCACCGTGAGCGGTGAAAGTCTGCAGTGTGCGACGTTCGGTGGTCATGGTCAGTTGTGGTATCGCAGTGGGACCGTCGTGTACGACACACTGGATTGTCTTTCACTGCGCAGAGCCTGTGTCGAAGCTGCGAAGCCCGGGAATTTGGGAGGTGCAAAGATTCCACAGCCGGAGCTGATCCAGGCATGGTGGCGCAAGCTTCAGAGATCTCGCATGTTGTGCAGACACTGTTTCGAGGGTTTGGAGGCTCTTGGAGATTCTATCGACAGTTGGACTTGCATTTAGGGCCTGTGTCTTTGTGCTTACTCGATGTGCTTGTGTTTGGTGTTGAGGGATGAGGTCTCGCAGGAGTTGCCAGTTCTGTTTGTCCAGCTCGCTCTCGCTCTCTCTCTCTCTCTCTCTGTTTCTTCCTTGAGAACATGGTTTCGGCTCTCGAAGCCCGCACTCGAAGAAATCCCAAGTCCCGAAACCCCAACCCCCAAGCTCAAACCCAGTCAATTCGGGTTTTTGCAGGCCATGTACAGTACAAGACATGCTAAAGTTACTAAGGACGAACAACAGCAAGGGCCTCGGGAACGTTCCAACAATTCCAACAAACACTTTCAAGGTATCCAGCGTTAAAGGTCAGGTTAAGCCTCGGAAGCAAGAATTCGAAGATCGTTTGGTTGGGGAATGCCGCAACTTTTCCACATGTGCTACGAGGAGCAAACAGTGTCAACGCTCCCAGGCCCCAGGCGCTGAACTTCGTTCAGAAAGCCTCGGCACCAACCCCATCTTGGAGGTAAGCCTCAGTCAAGGAGACCCAAGAACACCCTCCATTCTATCTGCAAGGTGGATCCCATCACCCTGCCTCCCGATGCCACGGATCGGCAGCACCTCGAGATGCTGACGGCACAGCGCCTGGGCAGGATTTTGAGGCTTCCAACCTCCGGGACTTCGTGAAGCTGATCTTTGTCAATGCAGGTTTTGGTGCAGAGCCTTTAGGGGTTGAGCTTGATGGATCTTCTGCTGATAATTGGAGCAGTATTGGAGCGTAAGGATGCAAGGGTTGAGGGCGCGAATACAACAGCCGGGGTCAGGGGATTCGCTAGGCCTCAGCCCAGTCAGAAAGGGGTTGGGATTGTTGGATTATCTGGCGTTTGGGCTTTTGTGGGCTTGCTTAGCTTTTAAGGCGGTCTTGTTTGTCGATGTGGTGTTTTCATGGCAGCTGATAGTCTCCCAGCTTTGTTTATTGTGTTTGAGTCTTGAGAGATAGAGGGTTGATCACATCTGGCTACTGTAGACTGATAGTTTGGAGCAGTTGTCGTGAAGCCTGGCCGGCATTGAGCGAGTTGCGAGAGTCGAGACTTCCAATGTAAACTCCTAAAGCCCTACATCACCTCTCGGCACGGATAAAGCCCGACGAAAGCAAGGATGGAGCAGCTGAGAAAGCAAGGCTCGGGCGACACACATTTCCTCAGATGTTCTTCGGAAGTACCTTACCGGTCGAATACTAAGTCATTTGCAACATGCCCTTGTCGTATTAATGTCATAGTGGTACAGGCCCCCAGATTCGGGCTTACGAGCGGCAAGCTCCGGGTTTAGGGGCTTTCGGGTGGTGGATGTAAATGTAGACCATCGATGAGAGCATTCATTGAAACTTGCAAACCCCCACGCCCTTGCAGCCTGCAAACCTGCAAACCCACCATCCATGCTTAACAATTTCAAGCAGGCCCCCCAAGCCCAAAGTGCAGAAACCCCAAAATTCCAAACCGGGTCCCGGGGTAGCCGTCCAAAGGGTGACGCAGTCTTGAGAGTAAGCTGGCTGTATGATGCATGTGTTTGAACCTTGTTTTTGTGCTGCTGAAGCAGAGGCTTGTTACAATCTCTGATCCAGCATGAGCTCGATGTGGGGCCACGTGACTAGCTGTAGCTCCTCTACTTATGATGCTGTCATGGAGACCTGCCTTTTGTGAGAGGCGGAAAAGACAAGTAGGGACATTTCGCTGCAAAATCTGTGTTTAGCCTTAGGCGGGCTATTGGTTCAATGGTTAGATGAAATTATGGAGGACTAAATGTAAATGATGGAGGACTAAATGCAGGGAAGGCTGCGAGCAAGTACAGCAGCATGAACAAGAGCATTCGAGTACGTTCGGGGCCAACATGCCCCCTTGAGTCTGCACAGTTCCTTTCGGTATAGAACATCTTGCACCCGTCATCGCAAGACATCCGCGGGTCCCTGCACCGCTAGAGGCTGCCAGAAATTCGTGAGGATGAGCCCAGTTCTAGCCCGCATCTACCCAGAAAGAAAGACGTTGAGGCCTGCAGAGCCAGCAGCTCCTGGTACAGAACCAGCAGCCGCTGGGCCGCAGCCGTGGCGAGTGAGAAGTAAAATGACAGTGGCGTGTCACTCCCCGTGGCCAAACGAATTTGAAGGATTGCGTGTTCATGGTTTGCGAACACGTCATATTAAAGTTGCAGCCTTACCCCGGAGATGTTGATGTACACTGAAAAACAAGTTTCAAAGGCCGAGTTCCATGCAGCCGGCAAAATGCCAGATGCTGTAGCCCTTGGCCCTAAACCACATACGGCAAATCCTTGTCCTTGCTGTGCGACTCTGTAGCTGGGCAGGTGGGGAAATATTCCAACTCTTAATCCTAGCCCTCTGGACTCCATTCATTGCCCTACTAATCGGCAGCAGCGATCACAATCACATCACCACAAAAGCAAGACCCTGATCCGAGCTCGTACTCCCGAAATCCGAAACCCCCGCAGCCGCAAATTCCCCAAAGACCCGGGAGTTTGGAACCCTCAAGTCCCGCAGCTCAATGTCCAGAGGCTTCAACCGTGCAAAAACTTAGGCTGCTGGTGCAGGGTCTCTTCGCCCTCATTCAGCAGTCGCCGAAGCTGCAACTCTGTTTTCGTGTTTCTTTAAGGGGCGCTCGTGTCTTAGCATGGCTTGAAGAGGTTTTTAGGATGCAAGGTTTTATGGCCTCGGGATGTAGAAGATTGCCCACCGCCTGATGCCAGCGTGTCAGAACTCCGTACGTGTTTGGAATACCGGTTTGATGTCATGGCACACAACAGTATAGATGTAGACCTGAGCAAAAGCAGCCGGATTCTGAAGCGAGGGCTGCAATAAGAACACGCAGCGGCATGTTTGCTGACGTCTTTCTGTCGAGCTTGATACTGGCTGCAGAAGCTGTAGCCGTCTGATACAGTACTTTGAATGGCCCAAATGAGCCTCCAACACGCCGTGATGATGTTCACACTTTTCTTCGTCTGTGACATGATCCGGCAACACTTGCGCTGTGGAAGTAGTAGCTCAAGTCAAGAGAACTGAGCACCCATGATGCTCATGGTAGTATCTCAGCCAGCGCAGCACGAACAGAAATCACAACTATCATCAAGATCTTCGGAAATCCGAAGGGTTGAGCCCTAAAATCTGTATGGAGTGCCAGAAACGCGAGCCGCTGCGAGCCTTCAGGCAGAGCATTCAGAACGCCAACCTGGAGCGTGCGCTCCGGGCTCTGACGGATCGCCAAACGGGCGCGGCGGGCTCGGCGGAAGTGGCGCAGCCGGACCGGGAACCGGGTCCCAAACCCATCGCCTCCTCCTCTCGCCTCCGAAAGAGCACGGTTTCTGAGAATTATTCTTATGGTTGCTGCGATGCTTTGTTGTTGATTGATGCTGTTCTTCATGCTTTCATGATCTCTTCTTCTTGTGCATCTTTTGCTTCTTCTCCTTGGAATCATATTTCTGTGCTGCAATCAGCATCAGAGTGTACTTCTCTCCCTCTCTCTCCTGAAGCTCCGGAATGTCATGTCGTGCCCTTTGCTAAGCGAGACCCCTTGAGGATGCCACGTTAGAGAGAGAGAGAGAGAGAGTTATGGCATCCCTCCCAGAAAGCGGCGCAAAGATGCGCCAAAGGACGCTGCGGAGGAGGGGGAGTCAAGAACCGCCGAGAGTCAAAGCAAAGCCGCAGCCAGCTCACCAACGAGGCCAAGCTACACCAAAGGCTGCCCTCCCAAGGGGGGAAGAGGCTCCGTCGGGGGAGCAAGAAGCAACCATGGCTTCGACGTCCTCCAGCGAAGAGTCGTCGTCCAGCGAGACGAGCGGCAGCACCGACAGTGACCCCGCCGCTCTACAAGAAGGCTGGTTGAACAACTATATGCAGAAGCGTGGAAAGGCGAAGTGGTGTACCATGGGGGGACAAAGTCGTTCCATTCCACATGTTTGGAGAAGCGCCGAGTTCCAGTGTAAGAGTGCTCTCCGAAGACCAGAGGCGGGGGATAGTGGAGCGAATGGCGGACCAAGCGTACAATTGCATCATGAGTGCAAAATTGTACGGGGGAAGAAGAACGCTCAGCCATGTCATGGAGAGTCTGGAGCAGCGGCCCCTCAAGGTGGGAGGTCTCTGGACGGGGTTACAACTTCGACACCATGAAGAACTACATGTGGACGCTGCAAAGTGGAAGACTCTAGCGGGGGCGTTCGACCAGACGCCCACCGAAGGTCAAGCGGGGGAGGAAGTGACTGCGGGGGATCTCCATCCTCGTGAAGCTGCAGACATGGGGGAACAAGCCCCAGTCACACCTCCTTTGCCACCAGGGGAAGAAGAAGAAGCCACACATGCAGATGAGACTGGACCGGAGCAGAGAGCGACCTGGACAGTGGGGGAAGCCAAGCTGATGGCACTGCAGCTCCTCAAACACCAGAGGTTCAGGCAACAGAAGACGACCTACGGACTGGGGGGACGTCAAGACCACAATGGCCAGACGACGACGCTGTCGATGCTGCATTCGGCGACCTCACGGAAGACCAGCTCAGAACAGCCTGGCACATGCAGGCACCGAGGGGGAGTACAGAGCCGGGGGAAAGCAGCGCCGGCACAGCAGCGCCCCTGCTCAATGACGCGGACTTTCTACAACGAGTACTACAAGACCTAGACGAGGAGGCGGGGGAAGTTGCGGTGGAGACGGAGGAGTTCGACCTCGAAAGCGCCAACACCGCAGTGTACGCAGCGGGCAGACAGTGGGCAGAGGGGAGACAGCCACGAGTGGTGAAAATAGCGAGTGACAGCACTTCGCACCAAGCAAAGGAGCTGAAGGTGAAGTTCCCCAAGAGAACCAAGGGACGGGCGTCAGCAAGCCAGTCCAGGACCATGGGGGAACCAGCCACTCCCTCCTCGCTCACACAGCAAGTGTTGAGGCTTGCCCGTGAGGGGGACACTGCTGAGACAGAGGAAAGAGGTTCGCCACGCCCGACCGCGACAACCAGAACCTTCCCAGCTGGGGGGAAACCGGAGCGACCGCCTTTAAAGAGGAAACCGCGCCGACCTGAGCGATGAGTGAAGGCAAGCGCAGTGAGAGCCTCCAACAACTGCCGGGGGAAAGGCCCAGTGTCTGTTGCGTGACTAGGTTGTAGGTTGCTGTGAGTGCATTTCCGCTGTTTCTTGGGGGAGTCAGTTGTAAGGCCGGAACCTCGTGCAGTGCGCTGTAGCTGAAGTAGGCCACAGTGAGAAGCTTCCTTTCAAGCCGAAGCCGTGGGGGAGACATCTCCCTTTTTTCCCCAAAGGGGCGTCGGGACCTCAGCCAAAAGTTGAGAGATCTTTGGAAGACCGGAGTACAGATGAGGCGCGTTTGGGGAAACTAGTGTTCAGGGCAATAGGGGGGATTTAACGGTTCACCAAACGCGGCCTTCAACCGGTTAACAGTTTCACTGCCAAGACCACGGGCCCGGTGCGCACACGTGCGCGGGAGGGGCGCCTGCTTCTCCTTGTCCGTGTGCAAGCAAGCAAGAGAGAGAGAGAGAGAGAGAGAGAGAGAGAGAGAGAGAGAGCGAGAGAGAGAAGAGAGAGAGAGAGCGAGAGAGAGAGAGAGAGAGAGAGAGAGGGAAAGAGAGAGAGAGAGAGCGAGCAGAGCAAAGCAAAGCGAAGCGAAGCGAAGCGAGAGAGAGAGAGAGAGGGCCCATACCCCTGCAAGCAAGCAAGCAAGCAAGAGAGAGACCGCAACGGGGAGTGGAGCTCCTGGCATATTTCCGAAAGCCTAGCGTTATCCACAAGGTTGGAGATGGATGGAGGGATTGTCAGTCTGGTGTGCCTTTAGGTTGACCTGCCCTTGAAGTGGAAGCTGGAGCTTTTCGAGTTTCCTTGGTGTGGCGGACGCCCCCAGTGCAGCCTGCCAAGTCCTTGATTTCTGCTGAGGTTGGGGGCCGGGCTTCGGGCAGAGCGTCACGGGTGAATGGGGGGGGAACGTTGGCGCCATCCCAAAAGGGGCCGTGCTGACCATGGATCTGGCACGCAGCGGGGGGTAGGCCTTCGGGCCAGGGGGTTGCGCGCAACCCTAATTCCCTTAGCAAGACAGCAAGCAAGAGAGACCACTTTTATTTAGTTCGCACATCCCTGTGCAACCACTAATTAAGAGTCATAGAGAGAGAGAGAGAGAGAGAGAGAGAGGAGCCTGGTGAAAGAAACGGAGAGCAAGAATCACAACGAGACTGCTGCGCGCACGTCGAGTTTGGCACTGACGATAGTGATTTTGCATGGCTAAGTTTCAGAAGCGGGAATAGATAGCAGCAGGAGACGGGGCAGGAGTAGCGGTATTAGTGAATTGCTTTAGCACTTGTTGGTAGTAGTTGTCGTCGCCATCGTGGTCGTCGTCGGCGTCTTCGTCGTAGTAGTAGAAGACGTAGCAGCAGCAGTTGGAGCAGGAGTAGAAGTAGTAGTATAGTAGTAGGAGCAGTAGTAGTAGTCGTAGTAGTCGTAGTAGTAGTAGTAGGAGGAGGAGCACGAGTAGGAGTAGGAGTAGGAGCAGGAGCAGGAGCAGGAGCAGGAGCAGGAGCAGGAGTAGGAGTAGGTAAGGGTAGTACTAGTAGTAGTAGTAGTAGTAGTAGTAGTAGTTGTAGTTGTAGTTGTAGTAGTAGTAGAAGTAGTAGAAGTAGTAGTAGTAGTAGTAGTAGTAGTAGTAGTAGTAGTAGTAGTAGTAGTAGTAATAGTAGTACTAGTAGTAGTAGTTGTAGTAGTTGTAGTAGTTGTATTAGTAGTAGTAGTAGTAGTAGTAGTAGTAGTAGTAGTAGTAGTAGTAGTAGTAGTAGTAGTAGTTAGTAGTAGTTGTTGTTGTAGTTGTAGTAGTAGTAGTAGTAGGTTGTAGTAGTAGAAGAAGTAATCGTAGTGGTCGTGGCGGTGGCAGTGGCAGTGGCGGCACCAGTTTGCCAATCTAAGCGCCCCACGGATTGTGAATTTGGCGTGCTCCAGCCAGTGCAGATTCTAGATACATGATGGTAAACTGGCAAACCAAGAGTTCAACAGTGCCCCAACGATTCATCGTTGGCGGAGATCCCTGCGGCAAGCCTCAATTCCGTGCTGAACCGTGGGTTAAATTACACCTTGAAACAACGCACGTTACCCAAGCTATATAACAAGAGTAACCCAGAAGGCCTAGCTCCCACAGCCTGCCATCCTCCACACCCGCACAGGATGCCAAAGAAACTGTGAAGCTGGAGGGTGCGCTGCGATCTCGCGGCGGCGAGGTTGGTTGATCTCGGAGTTCAAGATGCAAGGTTTAGCGGCTTCGTGTTACAGTGTTCAGGATTGACAGCCGGGGCTGTAGTTTACGAGTGAAAATCACACGGCTTGGGAGAGTTGGCTACCTCAAGTCTTGGGGGTAATGTGCTTGAGAAACCCTCACAAGACTCTCTCGGAGCAGTGAACTTTGCATCGGCCATCAAGGTGTAAGATCAGCTGCCACGCCGGCTTTCATCGCGGTTTGCCCCAGACCCGAAATCCCGCACATCAGTTCGGAATAAGAGCTGTGGGTGTCTTTTGTGGCCTAAGCTGTGGCAGCTGCAGAGTGCTAGGGATGTCTGAGAGAGCCACTACAGTAAAGCATGGTGGGTTCGGTGGTGAATCCCAACTTATCGGTTTTTGTCTCTCTGATTTGTACCCACGCCCTCAACCAACATGGTAGTCTCGCGGCATCGGCTCAGAGACACGAGGGTTCCCAAAAAAGCAAATCCCGCACATCGCGAAAACCGCAGTTTCTTCCGCACAGATCGAGACCTCATCATGCAAAGTACGTGTTGTGAGGGCGTAAAAGGCATAAGACTGAAGCTGCTAAACCTGTCGATCTGTTTGGGGGTCCAGAAGTGCGCATAGAAGTGCATCATTACAATGACATTGAAGGGAGCCTAACATGGAACAGATCACAAGTGCCAAGCTGTTGCACTCTGCTACCCACAGCTTCTCAGACTTGGGCCTCCAAGAAAACCGAAGCGGCCCCAGAGCCTCCGGCCCGGAGGTGGGGATGAACGGCGTTGAACCCGCCAGACAGGGCGAGGCAAATCTGTGCATTCAGATGCCGTGCACTCAAGATCTCGACGTGCTAGTGCGAACGTATATGTCTAGAAGCTCACATGATGTGTACTGGTTTTTGTTTGGTACATACGCACTAGTGTACCCGCACACATAAGCGCATGATAACTCTGCCTGATAACACTCTTCAGATTCAGAACCGCAGGGGAGTCCACTCGAGCATTAGTTCGCTAGTTTACGATTTCCTGGCGATTCTGTATGAGGCTCAGTAGGTTGGCTGTTCTGGGCCTGGCCCTTCGCCTGAACGCTTTTTGATTGCGATTCACTGCCACGGCCATGCTCGCATGCCTGTGCACCCATAGAAGCTCCAAAACGGCAAGATTCCTGCAGGCCTCAAGATGCTGTGGAGGCGTGCATCATGTAGTTGTCTCAAAGCCGACACCCGAAAACTGAAATCTTCAGCCCTTCGACGCTTCACAGCGTTTTCCTGCCTGGTGGACGCCGTCGAGCCATGCAAGAGTTAACAACACCTGAACCATTTTGCACCCCATGTCTAAAACCCTAAGCCGACTTTGGTGCACACACTCTCAACCCCAAGCCGAAATCCCCCAGACACTGCGAGCATCAAAGGACCATCAAAGTCTCAAGAAACCCGTAAAGAGCTATGTAAGAGAAGGTCCCGTGGTACGTGATTCGTTCGTCGAGTGTGATAGTGCTCATGCACACTGATGTCTGATGAGCTGCAGTTCTGAGGGTTGGGAAGGGATGGTTTCACTTTCTCCGGATCAATGCACTTTGGAGCTTGGCTAATGTGCCCATCGTCGCCGTAATTGGATCAACTCATAAATCCCACCCCAACCCCTCTGAAAGGTCCTACTATAAGTAGTGTCGGGGGGTTCCTTATTATAATTATAGTATAGCGGGCACCAAAACCCTATTCTACTTAATAGGGCCCCTATCATTCCAGGCGGCCCTCGATCTGACAGACGCGCCTCTCGGAGCGGCCGATGTGAAAGTCGCCGAGGACCCAAGAAAATCCCGAAATGTAGAGCCTTCGGTGTTTGGAGCTTTGGGTTCGTTTCAATGGGTGTTTCGGGTTTGGAGGTTTGGGGATGTAGGGTTCAGGGTTTGTCACATTAACTACGGCCTGAACTGTGAATCCTTTTTTGCGGGGTCTTCTGAGCATTAGCGACCACGATTCTCATCGCATGTGGTGCTGTTCTCCTTATCGTGTCATAGTTTTCCGGCCACTTTACTTTGACACTGATCCTGTAACTGTAACGGATTCCATGAGTATTCCAAGAGCAGCTTCCGTAGGTGTGTCGCATCTAGGATGAATGAAAGTAGGGGTTGGGCTTCACGGCCAGGGTATGGGTGCTGTGTTTAGGACCTTTGCGCTGTTCGGGACGTTGCAGGAGCA
Organism: Symbiodinium sp. CCMP2592; assembly: GCA_905221615.1. NCBI lineage: Eukaryota > Dinophyceae > Suessiales > Symbiodiniaceae > Symbiodinium > Symbiodinium sp. CCMP2592. Next base: position 553,551 of record CAJNDT010004935.1, on the reverse strand, counting down.
CCAAACTGGTTTATCAAGGGCACGCAAGTGAGCGGCGCTTGTTTCGCCGGAGCTCATGGCCATGTTGGGTTATGTGTTTGTTGGCAGGACACATGCCCGCGCTTGCCCAGTCGGATCAGCATATTCAGAGCTGTATGAGAAGAGCGTCCGAAGGCACTTCCTTCAACGATTTCGAAGAAGCAACAAACATTGAAAATGGGCGTACTGAACTGGACACTATCTATGCTCACTATGTTCGGACCTTTGAATGTGGTGCAACTAATTGCTCGAACACATCGCGAGCGGATCTTCGGTAGCTTCTATGGGTGGCCTTTCGGCCTTTATATACCGCGGGTACAGACAGCGTGACTTTCTCCACAAAGGATAGGCCAATCCGCACTTGAGTTGGTTGGAGGAGCGGACATCGAGCCAAGCGTCGCCATCGCAAGAGGCTTGCATATACACTCTGGACCGTGGGGCTGTTGGGTCTCCAACTTCACTGTCACGCCTTCATTGACTATCTGACTATCTTCGTTCACTGCAAGTTCCTGTCATGCGGGCTTCAGACTGACACACAGGCCGGTTCTTCCTTATGGGCAGGGTTTGTGGTCAGCTTGAGGTCTGGGCTTCATTCTTCGAGGTATCTGGGACTCGATCAGTCTTGCGCCGTCGAATGCTGGGCTTGTTGGTTGGGGTTGGGGACAGCAGAACCGTACACTCGTAGCAGTTGTGGTGATGGTGCTGGCGATGCAGTGGTATCGTATTGATACGAACGGCGGTGGCAGCAGCATATAAGCTGCAGAACAGCAGAACCCGCCGATGTTACTGCAGGCAGCCGCAGTTTCACGAGTTGTCGTCATGGTTGTAGCCGCCATCATGCTTCTCTTCGTGGTACGTAGTGCTTGTGCCATTTTTGGGGACTAGAAAGTACTATGTAGGGGTGCAAGCACGAGGTTGATGGCAGCCAGGGAAATGAGACTAAGCGGTGTACTCATAATCATACAAGGAAGAGCCTCCGACCTTGTTGCCAAGAGATGTTCGTAAGACCCTGAACCCGAGAGCCAAAAGAAGCCAGTAAGGTGGCGCAGCATGAAGCGGAGCAGCCAGCCAGCCAGGAGGCATTAGGGGGGTAGGCCTTCGGGCGAGGGTTCACCAGGGAGCCCACACCCCTTAGGTTGGTTCGGAAGTGCTGCAGTCTTGGCTCGGCAGAGTGAAAACCCCACAGTCGACCGTGGGCCAGCTTGCAAGCCCCGTGCTATGTGTGTGAACCAAGCGCTTGCAAGTTGAGCGCGACAGGCTTCAGGGTTCGGAGGCAGGCAGGCGGGACAGGCAGTGCAGTTTCGCAAGGTTCGGTTTGGTTCGGGATGCAAGGTGTTGAGGCTGGGTTAAAGGTGTAGATGGATGCCCGGAGTTATCAGGAATAAGGGTTTAGCAGGCACGGGTTTTGAGGGGCGGGACTCTGTTGAACGGATTCGACACTGGTGGTTGCATTCTGCAAAAGGGTTTGGAAGCTTCGACTTCAATCGACGCCCAGCGCGACTGATTCTGGAGGAGCAAACATAGCTCGAGGGCTTGAATGCGGTTTCTACTCTCGTTGTATCTCCGCCGTGGCCTAGCTGTTGAGGCAGAAGAGAAAGGGGACGAGGCCGTTCAGGCACGGCACTTTGCGTTTCAAGTTGGCCACTGCAAAGGATTCGGCATTGCAGAGTTGCCCTGCATCGGAGTGGATCATCGTGTGAGGTTTTTGATGTGAGCCCCAGACAACAGAACTTTAAACGGGTGCCCGTGAATTGCTGCGAAACGTGGGGGTTTGAAGCACGGCACTGCGATATGTTGATGCAGCACGGAGCCCAAAGTGCAGTGTAACAGAACACTCTCGCAGCCTGTTCTGCCGGACGCTCGACAGAGCTCTCATGACCAAACGCGCAAAGTTGGAACCTGAAATGATGGTTCGCTGCACTCTGCTCAAGTGCCTGCAGCCCCCGTTGCCGAACGCGGGTTCAACAGCCATGGCACGTCGGGCCCTTCTGCAAGCCCCTGGCGACGAGGAGTTGAGGGATCAGGGGTTGAGCGGATTGGTTGTCTGTTTATGGACATGTTTGTTTGTGGATTTATTGTTTTGTCTTCATGTGCATACAGTTGCATATGCGCAAACCTGATGTTGTGTGAAGTCCTTGTGTGTTTCGTGAGAGCAGGCTTGCTGGGTTGGGAGGCTCTTGCGAAATCGTTGAGTAAAGCCCAAGTCAGTTCGTTCTAATTATTCCGCGGCTCATTCCACTTGCTTGCTATCGGATCCAGAAATATCGCCGAAAGCCTTCTGCTTCGGGGTGGGCAACAAAGACAATGTGCGTATTTGTTTCAACCGTTTGTTTTGATTGATATGTCGGGCATTATATATATATATATGTATATACACATGTAATACATGTGTAATTGTATAGTAGGAATGTGTTCGTAAGTTTCGTTCATGTCTTCCATTCTTTTGGCAGTCTTAGTTTGCTTGTCCACTGTTCCTAAGTGTTTTTTTAAGCATGCCTTTTCAGTTTTGTGACTTTCGGTTTTTATTCCTTTACTGCCTTTCAGACTTTACAGATGTTTTGGTTCTGTTTTTTCGCTGCATTCTGTGTATGTCTGCAATTTGGGTAAGTGTCGAGGTATGCATGGGTTGTTTGGAATTGTGTTCAATGACTTTTTGGTGACTTGTTGAGGTTAATGCGGATGTTTTTTGCAATGTGTCGGCGTGTTTTCTGGGCAAGTTTAAGAGCTGGAATACGTTTAGTTTAATTTTGTGTGTGTGCGTGCTTTCCATGGTTCCCTACGGTTCCTCATTTTGCTGTATGTTGCCCAAGCCCCAAGCCACCATCTAGCAAACCACCTTCACCGATTCTTTGCAAACCACCTTCGCCGATTGAAGCACTGGACTGCTTGAACACATCTACTCCTCAGTACATCTTTGTCGTGCTAGTCGCTAGCAAAGCCTAGTCAGCATTTAACTTATCGTTTCAATCCTAATTTTAACGCTACGCCGCCCGCCTCGGCTGTGTAGCGGCAGGGTGAGGGGGCAGTCGATGTTTTTTTATGCTAGGGCGGCCTGTCAAACCCGGTTGTTGATACGAAGTGCGAGGAATGGGTAGGGGAGGGGGGGGAGGGGGGGGGGGGGGAGGGGGGGGGTGTGCCGATACACCCACAAGGAAATGCTCCTTGTTAGGAGGTGTATGACCAGTTTATTCCCTAAGGATCAAAGGGCAGCGCCCTGCACACGGACAGTAGTTGTTTTGTCTTGCTACGCAAGGAGAGCTTGTCTTGTCTCAATATGGTAAAACCACTTGAGCCAATGGGCAGCGGAATGTATATGTATGAGCATGCAGCCATTGCTGTAGGTACCTGTTAGAGCTACCCCTTTAGAGGTTTATGGAATCAAACAGACACTAATTTTCTTTTACCGGAAGCATGGCCGCACATTCACACATATACTGTTATGCCCACTGTCACAGTTGCGGAGTTTGGACTCATGATAAAAACAGCATATTGTTATGCTAGGTATAGCACTGAAGTACACTGTTGAAGTCACTCCTTTTGTAGATTGTCATGCAGATGTTGGTCAGAGAGATCATCTGTACAAGATCAGGTCTGGTGATGTTTTCTACATCGAATTATGCAGCCCTTCACTCTGCTCTTGTTAGAGCCTTATGGTTCACTGTTGTGAAACTCTGAGATTTTCCTTATCTCAGATTTGGATCCAGGTTTGGATCATAGGCTCGAGCGTAGACGTTCGGATGTGGTTCATCCGGGTCTGAGTGATCTTCTTCGGAACTTGAAAAGATTCCGAGTAATCTGTTCTCAGCCCTGGTGAAGGCGGCGTCTGCAGTGTCATATCCATGGTTGGATGTAGTCGCCTTTGGCTCGGCCTTTGGTGCAGCTTGTGAGCTGATTGGAGTTGCCTCGGCCTTAGCCGGTTGTGGCTGCTTAGCCCTTGCCCGTTCGGCCCTTCTTCTTTCAAGCTGTCCGTCTGAGGACGCCCATGATCTTTCACTTTCATCTCCTGAGGGAGATAAGGCGTGGGCATGAAGGCTGTTCCAGTACTGTGCTGCAGAAGGAGTTAGGACTTCTTCATGGTCAGATTCTGACTGGTCTTCCTCAGAGCTTTGGTCGTCAAAAAGTGTCTCAAGGACATTTTTGAGGTTTTTATGTCTTCGCTCTATCTCTAGTGAGGAATGGACCAATTGATTGAAGACTGTTTTTGAGTCCTTCAGTGCTGTTAGAAGGATTTCCACTCTGGATAGAGTATCTTGGATGGTGTCAAGATGATCCTTTCTTTCCTCCTTGTCTCTCTGGATAGAGTTTCGCAGTGATTGTGCGATTCTGAGGAGGTCTGTGTATTTCTGAATAGGCATAGTTACCGTTTGATTGTCATGTATGACAGTTGTTTCGTCGCTGCTCAGATTCCTGAATAGGACTTCCACGACTGGTAGAAACTCCGTGCTCCACGGTTCCTCTTCATCATATGTTTCTACGTGCTGTTGCACGCGTTGTGTGAACTGCTCGGATGCTTCTACCGTTGCATCGATAGAGCTGACGTGTCTTACTGCCATGTTTCGGCACGTAATGTTAATGGCCTGGCCTTGGTTGGCTTCGCCAAGTGCAGCGTCTGCATAGTTGCAGAGTCCACTGTTGTGGGCTTCTCTGGCTGCCTTTCGTTGAATGCGCCGATTTTGACCTCCTCTTCTGGTAGGACCTTTTGGTCTCGGAGGATCTGAAGGTACTGTTCCTTTCGCCTTTGGCGGAGGATTCTTAGGTGGAGGTGACATGTTTGCCTTGTTAGGCACTGGTGGCATTGCCTTGGGCACTGACGACGATGAGGCACTTGCGAGTGCAGATGTACCTCTGGCTCTTGCCGAGGATCCCTTAGGGATTGATGTATAGGTAATCTGCATGGCTTCTTCGGCCATTTGTGAATGCAATGCATCATTGAATAATTGCCTCATATGAGGAGTAGTACTCGCATCGTCATAGGTTTGAAACCGTTCAATGTCCCTTTCGGTGCCACGTGATCGTGTATCACCTCTTTGAAAAGGATCGTTCCTGCGAATCTCCGCAACTTGTACTGCCTGGAGGCAGGTTTTACACAGCACCTTTCTTGAAACATCTTTTGCTTGCTTGAGCTGGTAACAGCTGTCTGAAAGATGGTAGACTTCGCTTCGGGAAGTATGCCAAATAGGACGCAGATCAGTTGTTTCTCCAGAATTGACCCTGTTGGGTCCTAAAGGTTCACGCGTCTGTGGTTCATCCTCGGGTTCGAGGAATGGAACTCTTTGGTTCGCTGCTGCTTTTGATTTTGATTGTTGGCGCTCCATACATCTGATAGGAGGCCTGGTAATCTGCTTCCACATCCAGTGTAAGCCCATTAGCAGCAGAAACACATTCCACGCGATGCTGAAGACGGAGAAGTCTTGCTCACTGGTTAGTGAGTTTGGAAGTGAAGGTTCATCAGTCTTGATAGATTCTGCGTTCGCTCCACCTTGGTTACGGTGTCCGAACCAGCCCGACAACCCCGCTGCTGTGGCAGCTGTTCTGAGTGCCTTGCCGCTTGGAGCAGACGGTGGGCGTGATGCCTTCCTTCTTCTCCTCCGGCTGGAGGATTCGTCCTCTTGTTCCTCTTCATCTCTCTGAGCAGACATCAAGTTTGATGTTTCTTTTTCGTGTTCTTCAATGTCACTTTTTGTTGGTGACGGTTCTTCTTCTAGTCCATCCAGCTCTTCCAAAGACATGTTGAGCTTGTCAACAATATTGGTTCTTTGAGGTCTGGATCTTGATCTTGGTAGATCTTGCTGTGAAGAGGACGAGGATGCCTGGTTCCTTCTTGGAGGAGAACCTTCAGGCTCGCTGGGACGTTCAGGCTGTGGCCATTCCCAGAATCTTCCGTATCTGTGATGGCTACCTGATGGTTGCGGTCTGTCGTACCAGCTGTTGCCGGATGAGTAAACGAATGAATCTTTGTAACCCCAGTATTCAGCATTACGCTGCTTGTAAGCCTTTCGCTTGTCAGCGATCTTCTGAACCTGGGCATCTGACCGGTTGTGTTTCCCTTTTGTAAGGATTGGTTGTATCGTGAAGCCCAAAGGGCTGTGCCAATCTTTGTCAGAGGGACTCAACCATAGGTCAAGGTTAGAAAAAGTTGAATAGTACTGCTTGACTGAGACAAACAGACGGATATCAATATCCCTGTTTTGTTCATGTCCTGCCACATATCTGAGATTCGTTCCCAGTATGTTCTTTCGGCGGCAGGTGTAGCATCTCTTGGACTAGGTGACGCCGTGTGCGGCGTTTTACTCCAGTCAAGGATATAACTGTTGATACAGTCGAGGTCAGCAACTTTCTTCGCCGGGTCCGGCGGTAGACGATCTGCACGTGCCAGTCTGTGCTGGTCAGAGTTGTTCAAGCAAAGGTGTCGCACTTGTGAGTGCCTTCCTGCTATTCTGTTGAATGCTGCAAGTTTCTTCTCCAGGTATAGAGAAAACAAACTGTTTCGCGGGTGAACGTCTCCACCTTTTAAGGTGAGCCTCGACGCAATATTATTGAGATCCCCCGCAATTACATCCGGTTTGAAAGGGAGAACCTCGTTGAGGAACGCGTTCACCAGTTCGCGCCTCTGTTCTTCCTTATGAGTCATATATGAGTTAAAATGGACGATCGCGATGGTGATGACCTTGTAAGGCCCTTTTGTACACCACATCTCGTCGAGATCGTTTGATGCTTCTTGTGAGAAGATCTCTGCGTATGACTCAAAGTCTTCCTCTGGTGGCTCATCACCCTCGACATGGCCGTTCCATTCACAGAGAACCGGCGAAGGATCGAGGTCCGACAGTGTCAGACACGCCTCTGGTGAGAGGTAAGAGCCATCAGTGGGTCCATCCTTGTCAGGATTTTTACCCTTGAGAGGGTCATATCCGATAATCTTCATGTACTCATCTCTCGTCATCCTCTGGCCGGAATATGGGTGGACCCATTCTTTTGCCTCCTTGATGGTACTGTGGTACCCAAAGGTGAGGCGGCATACCGCACCGTGGCATGCCCACAGTCGCTTCTTGGGACCACCAGCCTTAGGCTTCATTGTTCGGTGACGGTAAAAGTGGTGGACGAGAGAGATGTCTGTTGTTGGGTCACCCTTGACTCCAATATACATTGAGGGTGCCTCAGGCTCCTTGGGAGGAGAATGGATTAGCATCCCTCTGTATTCATGTTGTCGCATGGTTGCGATCGAATACTTTGACGCAAGTGCTCCTGCCTCGAGTACGAGGGTAATATGTGCTGAATTGTTGAAGCACATGTCAATAAGAGGGTGATAATCGAATCCCTTCTCAGGTTTGAGCTTCTTTTTGGGATTCCCTGCGGGCACCGGCGCTCGATCCATATTTCCCCAGTTGAATACCACTAGGTTTAGCGATACGCTGTCTGGGTTTGAGCCTTCAATGTATTCTCTCTTCTCGTTAACACCGGCCATCCTATTACGAACTATCTCGTAATGTGCGTCGAGCACCAGTTTGTCTTCGTAGCCAGTAAGAGAGAGAAAAGAAGCCGGGTGGCTTGTTCTGGAGTCCTTGATATTGATGTGACTCTTGTTAATGCTCTTGTATTCCTCCAGGGTTGGAGCCTCTGTGGAGCTGGTGTAAGTATTCGGAGGATTGTTCCTAATATCATCAAGGCTACATGGATCAACGCCTGGATGGTCTCTCATGAACAAATTCCTTGCGTGGTCGCAATACATGTTGATTTTCTGGACTGCCAAATCTACGTCCTCATGTGTGAGGATGGCCTCGTATAAAAACTGACGCTCTTCTGAGGTCATTCCTGCTGACACTTTAGAGGTCTCGAGGCAATCGATTGGCAAGACGCACTCGCACATCTGTTGTTTACCCTGTGGGGTAAGTCGACAGTCTGCACATACAATCGTACCACAGGAATAGCAAAAATAGCCTGTAGGCTGTTTGCAAAGATCGCAGAGAGGATTATCTGGTCGAGGCATCAGCCGTATCCTTTGGTTAAGGCTCATGGCTGTCCTGCGTACTCCTACAAATCTCTCCTTGGTAGGAGGTGCAGAGGAGGAAGATGCCGACTCTCTGGGTCTGTCCCACTCCTCTTCGTCAGGAGCCTCAGAATCCTTGATCATGAGTGGACTTCGGATTTTTCGATTCCATCGACTAACCCAGATTCTCTCTTTCATTTCCTGTTGCATAGCCGGGTTAGACGATGACTTCGAGATTCGGTGCTTGCGATTTTCTCGAAGTCGAGCGCTGATGCGCTCATGTTCTCTTACGAGATCTTCCTCATCAGCAGGTTCCTCGTATTCGAGGTTGAGCTTGCTTCTGTTGACTCGATAATAACTTTCTGTTTCAGGATCGAAGAGAACTAGGAATTTTTCCTTCTCCTTTTTAGGAGATTTTGGTTTCTGTGGCTCTTCGTCTGAACTCTGAACATATTCTGTTTCAGGCTTTGGTTGGTCAAGTTTGACCTTCTCAAGTTTCTCTGTGATCTCTTCCGTGGGAGATTCTTTCTTCTCCTCTGACGCTGCAGGTGCAGAGTTCGTCTTGTGAGACGGATTAACATCAACTCGGAGTTCTGAGGATGACGAAGATTTTGAGCTCTTTTCGCTCTTTTCGCTTGATGCCGACTCAACGTCTGATTCTTCGTCACAATCCTGGTTAGGATCTGGTTCCTCAGGTTCCGTCTCTGTTCCAGAAGATTCTTCCTTGGGAGGAACTACGTTGGCAGAAGTATCCTGAACAGGTTCTGGAGGTTTGTGACCTGTCGTTATCTTAAGAACTTCAGTGGCGCTTCTGGTGCCGTCGGAGTTCCAGAGCTGTCCCATAAGACTGTCCGGATCCTTGTCAGCCTCGGCCTGCCGGGCGAGCTTGGATCTCGGATGGATCTCCTTTGCAGTAGTCTCCGTTTTCGGAGGTACCTCACCTGCAGAAGCGGTTTGCTCCAGGTTTGGAGCTGTGTCAGCCTCTGTCTTTGGCAGAGAAAAAGACTTCTTGTGAGAAGATCTAGCCTTGGGAGGCTCTGGTGGCAGATTTCGCCTTGCCACTTTTCGAAGTGCCGATTCGATTTCTCGGCCGTAATTTGCGCACCATTTCTTCGACTCGTAAGTCGCTGACGGCATCTGTTCGGAGCAATGGTCTGCCCACCATGGTCCGATGCTCTTGAGCTCATCGTATTGCGATGATACCCAGAGTGTTTCAGAGGGTGCGAATACGGCGCTAAGAGTACGGGCATGCACTACATCTGGTGTAGCAAACATCCCTACTTGCGACTGCCACATGTTTGTGACTTCGTTCACTACGTTATTTGCATCGAATACCAGAAGCAGTGCCTTGTTAGCACGCAACATGGTCGGATTGGGATTCGCCAGGTTTAGCGTTGAAAACTGAACAGTGTCCCTGTTGGAACGACTGTTTTCATTCACGAGAGCTTGGAAGTCTGGTGCTGTAACCACCTGCGATAGGAGGTTTGATGGTACCAGACCGTGCCTCAGGATTGAGGATAATGCCTGTAGGTCCGTGGCATGCATGATGTAACAAGGGTTGTTCTGTCGAACAAAATCCTCCATGCCGACGGGCCTCGGCGCGTTAGTGGAGAGACGCTGTGCACGGGACTGCACTGGATTGCTCCCCGTTGCCATGAAGTCTGAGATGGTCATGTGTGACCTTGGTCTCTCTTCTTCAGGATCTGGTTCTTCAGCTCTTGGTAGAGTTCGTCGTGAACCGTGTCCTCCTACTGCCGAGAGGAAAACTTTGGTCATGGTCAACACATTTGCATCCGGTGGGATGGTAACGGCGGCATCTGTGGTTTCGGCCTTGCCATCTTGGTTATAAACCATGGTGACCACAAACCTAGACTTAGTGTTGAGGAGGACACCAAGCGCGATCTCTTGCGGTGTATACTGTGCGAGCTCTGCATCGGCCAACTTGGACATGTCCAAAAGATAATTGTGTTGGCCAGCAAAGAGATCTGGGCGCTGGTTCTGAAGGTGTCTTGTTGAGTGTGCCAACCACCTTCCGACTCTGTTGGTCTTGGAAAGAATGTGGAAGCACATCTCTGGTGAGAGACCTGTTACATCTGCCAGTTTTGGCACTGAGGAGGAATAGTCATATTCTCCGGATCCATCAAGGCTCACACATTGTTCTACCTCCGGTGGGAGGCCTGTCTGAAGGTGATGTGCAAGCATCGTACAAAACTGGCGTGGATCACGAGCGTGATTACCGACGTTGTTATCCCAGTATACAAGGGGACTGTTGTCCCATGGTCCTTGAAGGACTCCTTCGTAGAGCCTGACTCCATGTCTGGAGATTAGAGTGAGCTTTGCTCGACTCGCATGGCCACATCGTGAGATCAATTGAGCAAGATCTCTTGGATGCGGATTGAACACCTGTTGGTGACCCATGATGATGAATTGAGGCTCGTGATTTTTCTCACGTTTGTGAAATCGGTGTCCACCGTGTTCGGTGTGTCGACGTGATGCTTCCCGACGAGACTCGGGGTAAGAGCTATCCATGTGTGGATGTCGCTCATGGTACGCCTGTACTGCCCTGGGTAAGGCGTGTCCATCACGGCTGCGGAAGTTTGATCGTGTGCTCATTACGGCACAATGACCAAACAGGATCAGGAATGCTTGGTTAGCCCGAAAGGCTGATTGCTGTGAGGCTCGAGGCTGAAAGCGGCTGCGGATGATAAAGAACATATAATTCTCATGAACATGTCCGATCTTAATGAAAACGCAGCTCGCAGACACAAATTTTCTTTTAGACGGAAAACAGTCTAAATAGAAAATCCAGCACATGGTTGTGCTACCAGCAAACGAGACTACCACCATGTTCCTTGGCAATAAAATAATCGGTAAATCTCTGTTGAGATATCAATTCCAAGGAAGGCTACCGCTGTGGCGGCATTCTTGAGATTGTCTATGATCCACCGAACAGTGAAAGCTTTATGTTGAAGAAGTTCACGGAAGGGTGGATGAATGTCTGTTTCTGGTAAATTCCCTGTTTCCAGAGCCTTGATAAGCTCATCAGGTTGCGCCGAGTGCTTTGTTAATGCATCAGCTAGGCAGTACTTCGAGCTTACATGAGCTAGGTCATCTAAAGATCCAGAGTTGGATTCCTTACGAAGCATCTGAATGAGGTGGTGAGTTTCCTTCTGCTCTGGAAGGTGTGTCGTGCCTGCTGTTGTCACAAGATTGTTCGCATCTGTTCTGATATGTATGGGTACGGTCTCTGATGAGAGATCTGCCCAAAGTCCCTTGAGGAACAGGCAAGTACCAAAGCAACGCATCAGTGCGTTAAGCTCTGCCACTGTTGTGGACATTGTGGTTGTCGTAATCTTGTGAGACTCATAATCCACCAGGCTACCTCTCGAGGATGTTTCCTTAATAGAGGATTCAGAGAAATCGTTCTTCTTGGAAGAAGCAGCTGCTGCTGATTGTTTCATTCCCTTTAGCTTTGGATTTCGATCTTCAGCAAGGAAAATAACATGTGCTCTCTGAGATGATTTGTCATCATTGTTCCTGTAGGAAGCATCAGGGTAACCGAGGATTCTGAGATTTCCTTTCAGCGGCCAAAAACGCAGTTCTACTTCAGTAGACTTCAAAATCCTAACAAGCTTGTTCAATTCTCGAATATCACCGATAGTAGGCTTGGCAGCCTTACTCGCACACCGACTGAAGCGATAACAGATGTGAGCTTGAGTCCGGCTTTGTAGCCAGTTGATCTGTCCTAAAACACTTCTATAAGCAGTGTGCTGCTGTGGTGTGCATTGTTGCTCATTGTTGAGCTTCTTATCAAAAACAATTTCCTCTAGAGCTTCAACAGCTAGGTTCTGATTTACTGAGATATGTGCTGGCACTGATGCTGTAGCATCCTTCCAGACTAATCTCTGTCCTACAAACATAATATCGTTCGTGTCTTCAGAACCGACTGCAAACTCCTTTTTGATCGATTCAATCACGGCCTTACGAAAGGTGTCATCACCGGCCATGCACAGGTCATCTACATGTAAACAGACTACTCCATGTACCTGTCTACCCTTGGCATTGTTGCCTGCTATGGGATCTAGGAGATAGTCAATCGCTGATTCCATGGTCTTTGGCTGAGACTTCTTGAGCTCAGCATCTGCTGTTGCAGACTTCTTACCATACAGAACATATGTACAGCGATCCGCACGGGTTGGCACCAGGCCGTAAGACAGGAGTGCCTTATCAACGATGTTCCACCATCTTCGAGGTGCATCGTTAAGTCCATAAGCGGGTTTCTTCATCCTCGCTGCAATGTAGGGAGGATAACCTGCTTCAGGAGGAATCTGACAGATTATGTCTCTCGACTCATCATAGGCTTCACCCTGCAGAAAAGCAGTCTTTAGGTCGATGTGTGTCAGATTCCACAGCTTGTTAGCTGCTAGTTGAATCGCTAAGCGGAAACCTGGGCGACTCGCAGCAGGACTATCAGTTTGCTGTATGTCCTTTTGTCGATCCTGGAAACCTCTTAGGACCCATCGGGCCTTGCACTTAAGGAAGTTTCCGTCCTTATCTCTTTTTAGAGTCAGGACCCATCGACCAGTGACATAATTTCGGATGTTTCCGAGTTTCCGTGTATCGACGAGCTCAAAGACATCATTGTCTAGCCAGCTCTGATATTCTGCTGCTTTCGCTTCATCAAACTGTTTCTTCATCTCACGCTTTTCTTTGGCGGTTGCCTCCTTCCGTTGTGCCTTCTGGGTCAGATTTGCTGAGTTCCTGGGGGAACTTAGGGATAAGGCCTTGTCCTCTTCCGTGAGAAGATCATACTCTTCACGGATGTCAGATCGGAACCTTTTGGTGGGTTTATACCGTGTTCGGTCTGACCTCACTCTTGATGTTACCTCTCTGATGTCTACGGGTCCGCCATGCATGTACCGAGGCATGGAGAAAGAACCTGTGTTACTGCACAGTTTCTGTTCTTCTGTGAGAAGGATCCAGTCCTTCTCATCTACGACCAGGTCACCTTCCTCATCAGAGTAATACCTTGTGTTTTCTGACTCGGCATCGCTCTCCGGTTCTGGTGAACCAGAGGTGTGAGGAGGAGCGGACGGTTGTCCGGGGTCGTCCGGGACCAGTTCTTCTTCAGAATCTTCTTCATCTTGTTGTAACGGAAGAATGGGTCCCTGTGGATGTGCCTTCGGTTTAGGTTTTGGTGTCGGCACCTGTGAAGGTGATTTCTGTTTGTGCGGCGAAACTTTCCTTTCCGATGAAGACCTTGGCGACACATCACCCCCCAGACGCCGAGGAGACGGAACGCGAGGAGGCGGATGCACGCGAGGCTTAGCCCGAGCAGGAGCCACGGGCTCATCGGAGGAAACGGCCGGTAGTCGCGGTGGAGGTATGGGAGGAGGAGGACGCGACGGCGGCGTGCCGGGAGGCATCGGCTGATCTGGTTCCGGCATAGAGACATCGTCAGATGTGATCCGTGAGCGATTAGTGCTCATGGGTTCTGACGGGTCTGACGGCGAAACCTCTTCGTCCGACATGATAACATCCGGCGGTGTTCGCACGGACGGTGAAGTCTTGCCGCCTGTCATCTGGAAGAGCACCCCCGAGAAGGTTGATGGGTGTACTTTATTCCAGGAAACCTGGTGCGGCAAGCAACACGTCATAGTCGAATTGGGCTTCTTCTTGTTCCAGAAGACAAGAACGCCATCAGTTACACTGGTGAGTGCTTTGACTGTTCCAAATGTACCTCTGTATAGAGTACACTGTTCGAAACCAGACCCTGGTAAGAGTCTTGATCTAAGGCGAGTAATGTCTGACACCAAGGCATCAAGGGACGGTGATGGTTTGGAATGATGCAATGGTAATTCAGTTTTACTCGATAAGGAATTTACTCTAGCAACAAGTGATCTGATTTTCGGATCTTGCAGGAGTTTTGAATCCTTGAGAGGATTTGCTGTCAAAAGTGAATACTCCTGGTCAAGAAGTTCCGAAAGTCCCTGGAGGCATTCATCTCCAGAGTATTCTAGTATGTCTGTGACTAAAGAAAGATGAGATGCATATGCATCTCGCTTCAGGAATCTTGCCAAACACGAGGCAAAGGTCTCACAGAATTCATAAGGATACACTTGTGCGAGTTTCGTTTTAAGACCGTAGCCTTGAATACCCTTTTCGTCTCCTGGTGGAGATGTTGGAGATTTCGTTTTGGCAGAATGCCTCTGGAGAGGAGTTAGAAACTGCGGTGGCAGGTTGTGCATGAAAATCGAGGATTTCGATTCATAGTATCCTTTTGGATCTTTCATGCCATAGGCTTGTAGGTTACAGACCTCATAGCTGATCTTGCGGTTGGAAAACAGGCGTTTTGCTTCTGGTGAAGACCAGAGCCTGCTGTAGTATGGGTTCTCAAGAACAAAGTAACGTCCGAGCTTCATTTGGTGGTCTGCGACCGATTCACAGAATTTTAAAACAGAAAGTCTCTTGGCAGAGCCTTTCTTCCACTGTGAGTACCAGCTAGACCACTGAGAGTGATCGGGTGACATAACAATAATAGTAGGTTCTTGTTCCTTGATGATCCTAAGAAGATTGGAGCGACCTTGCGGTTGCTCAAGATCTAGACCACTACGCAAGTCGACTGGCTGACCTACTCGCAGACCTGACAGGGCAGCCTTGTGACTCATACGGGGAGATCCACCGTAGAGTTCTAGGAAGTCAATCTTCCCAGTGCTGGTGACCTGCCAGTGACACTCTTGATGCGGAACCGTTAGGTCTGTCGACTGCAGGGAAGCATCAAAGGTGACCATGCAACTTGCGTGGTCAGAACCTTCTGACGTCAGAGTTTCCTCATCAGGCGCGAGAGGAATCTCCACATCAGATGTTATGTCATAATTTTTCCTCAGTTTTGAGATATTGACGCGGACGATGCGTGTTCCAAGATCCACACCTACCATGGATCCTCCGAGTTCGGAGATCACCTTTCCTTTTAGCCAAGATCCATGTTTGGACCCAGTGGATCCAATCTTAGACTTATCTTCTGACCAATAGAAAACCTTATCTCCCAAAGAGAAAGGTCCTTGGGTCATTGACAGTCTGGCTGCAAGATCTCTACGCAGATCATCAGATTGGCGTGCCTCTTGGTAAGCCCTGTTGGCAAGCTCCTTAATGGCTCTCGCAGTGACTTCCGTATCAGTTGGATTACCTGTCAACTGATTGGGATCAGCGTTCTCTGGTGTTATAACATCTCGAGGACGCCTACCAAAGGCCATTTCTAAAGGAGTAACTCCTCCATAGGTAATCGAAGAGTTTCTTGCCAAACATGCTTGTCGAACGAGGTTGCCATACTTCATGGTGATTCCGTTATACTGCGGGTCACCATCCTTCAGGATCTGAAGTATGATCTTAATCTGATGCTTCAGCAATCTTACAGCAGCTTCGGCCCTGTTGGGCCATGGTGTTCCAGGTCCTGTTGCTACAGGCTTGATATTCTGCCGATTGTAATAAGCCTCCATTTTTGGAGTCATGAATGCTTGATCTCCAACTACAACCTTTGGGTTGATCTGAAATTTCTCAAAATAGTCATTCATGATCGACATTGTAGTATGCTCTTCTTTATCCTGGACTACTTCGGCAGTCAACAGGTTTGTTGCTCCATCATAGAGAATAAGAAATACTAAGCGACTATCCTTGCCGGGAATTGGAAGCTCACCGTGATCTACGAAGGTGAGATCCCCGAAAGTCTCTGATCTTAAACCGGAAATCTTCGCTCTTGAAGGAGCTCTCACGTGTTCCTGACAGGCTGAACACTTTTTGACCAGTTGGTCATATAGCTCATATATCTCCTTTGGGATCTGTAAGGCTTTCGTGCGTCGCTTGAACTGATCCGTACTCATATGACGGTGCTTAAGGTGAAGCTTATAGAGTTCTACAGGGTCCTTAAGCTTCTCATGAATCCTGCGAAGAGCAATGGGAAGAGATGGCGATGGTTCTGCGACAATCTCTTCACCTGTAGGTGAGTCTGTACCAGGAGCCGGGTATTCTTTTGACTCAAGTGGTCTTACCTCCGTCCCGTCATCAGCTCCCGGGACTATAGACTTCTCTTCAACAGGAGGTTTGTCCGCATATTTGCGGGTTTTCTTCAGAAGGTTTTTAAGACCCTTTGGAGTCTTTGTCTTCGCAGGTGGAACCTCAAGTCTTTCTTCTTCTGGAGGTTCATGCGGTGCAGAGGATTCTGCAGGTTTGTCTCTAGAGCCTGATGATGGTTCCGATGGTCCGGAAGGCTCAGGAGCATCACCAAATGGTTCTGGTGGATCAGGTTTCTTGGCAGATGATTCTGCCGGATCAGATGGAGGAGGCTTCTTCTTACCTGAAATCCTCTTCGGTGGTGGATCAGCTGCTCCCTCAGGTGCCTTGTCGCAACCCTTGAGGTACGTATGAGCCCTTTTCTGTCCTGCGCAGGCTGGACAGCGACCTTCAGGGATCCTAGTATAAGGTCTTCCTTCTTCCTTTGGCTTCTTAGCTCCTAAAGCAGTCTCTGTCGCACTGAACGACGTACCTGACTTAGGGAGATACTTCCTGGTGGAAGTGAAGCCTAGAAGGTCCAATACCAAATGGTTATTGGTACTAATCGGAAGAGGGGTTTTATACAAACCGAAAGCTTCACACGTTGCTAGGTCAGCTGTGGGACTACACTCGAGGGTCATTCTTAGATTCCTCATCTGTTCGATGGAGAACAAAATGGGAACTCTCCCCTGATCCAGAACTTCTATGGTTGTATCTCTTCTTGGAGTTGTGTTGAACCATAGAGTTACACGCTCCTTGATAAGAGCTGTTTCACTATCTGCGAAAGAGAACTTCGTGTTCGAAGGTGAGAAAGTGAAATCAATCATGCCTGGGGCACGTTGCTTCACGGCCTTGATAAGCCTGTTCACCGCATAGCGGGAACCCATAGCCCTAGTACAACCTGAGTCAAGTATGACAAAGGTAGGGTTCTTATCAAGATTGATCCGCTCTGTGAGAGCAGATAGGACGGTGTGCTGCAACGGAAACACCGCTGTTGCAGTTTCAACACCTTGCCCCTCGGATGGTTCAAAGACCTGGGGCACGTAACTCACTGATGAGTTGAACACGGGTTCTTGGTGCGCGCTCGGATCTGTGCCTCTACCTGATGATCCTGCTTGATTTCTTCTCTTCTTTCTCCGTGTTTTTCTTCGTGAGGCTTGTGATGCATAGTATGTATAAGACGTTTGATCGTCGTAAGCGGCATAATTCCAACTGGAGTCAGTATAATAACTGTCCTCATACCATGAATCCCAGCTCGGTGCGGTGGAACTTTCATAGGCCTGTGGAGATCCAGTTTGGTCTCCTTGTAAGGAGGCAGACTTAGCTGTATCCTTACCTTTGCCTTTTGCCTTTGCGCCTTTGAAGGAGCTTCCTTTATCTCCTTTGTCCTTTCCTTTTCCTTTGCCTTTTCCACCTTTTCCTTTTTCCTTTCCTTTACCTTTACCGAAATAGCTGGAATCAGTTGGATCATGTTCTGCCTGGTTGGCTCTCCCTTTTCCGCGGTATGACCTAAAACGGCCACGTCCTTTTCGCTTGCCACCCTTTGCTCTTCCCGGTGATCCGGGACGCATTCTTGGTCTTCTTCCCTTTTTGAATCTCCTTGCAACGAAGGCCTCATGGTCATCAACTGTCCAGAAGACAGCTTCTTCATCCTCGGCGGCAAGAAAGCCTTCCTCAAGGGTGTCTTCGTCTTGGAGCCAGAATCCATCGACTCCATCGTATTCACCCTGATCGAGGATGAGGAAGTTTCGACCTCCGCGTTTGCGGCGTTGGTCTCTCCTTCCATGGCGGTCCTTCTTGTGAGAAGAGTGCCGAATGTTGGGATCCTGCAGACCAGTTCTGGTCGTTGAGAACTGATCGAACATGGTCTGCCGTACCACAGGGTACGTGTAGGTCTCAATTCGGTGACCTTGGTTGGTCAATGCTGTTACCAACCTCTCACGTTGCATCTCATTTAGGTCGGACTGCACTAGGAAGAGGAGAGCTAGGAGATTATCATTCAGAGGAAACGCTCTTCGATGATTGTCAAGGCGTTCCTTGTTCCATGTTTCGAAATAGCGTGCGGCGTATGTGTCTCTCTCGGCTGCTTCCTGTAGGCCCAAGAAGGTTCGGTCTGCCTGCACAGCTTGCATGAAATCTGGATGGGCATCCTCCAGAGCTATCTCTGGTAAGAGATCCATCCATGAGTTTTTCACGCGCTGTAGCACGATCTCAAACTTGGCAATCCAAGTCACAAAGTCTTGGTTGCCCTTCCATGCCTTGAATAGGCCGAGGAAACGCCACAGGAAAACGTACTGTTCTCCTTTCACGAAAAATGGACGCATCTTCTTCTTGAAGTAATCTACTCCATCTGGGGCTGCAAGCCTTTCTCGGTTCAGTGATTCCTTTTGTACTGCGGCCAATCCGGAGAGCCTCGTCTTGAGAGACGGACCTCTTTTGGTGTCATCCAGCGTTGTTATGTCGCACCAGTCGTCAATCAACTGTTCATACTCAAACCACGAGGTGGTGCCATCATAGGCAGGCGCGATCTTGGGCGTTATGCCTAATGATGCAAGCATGCGGTCAGATGTTGCATATGACTGTGCGACATAAGTGGCTGGACCTTGGGAGGTCTCTTCGTTCTCATATCCCCCGGAGGATTGGGAACTGCCGTCGGCTTCGCTATGCGAGCTCGACATTGTGCTGCCTCTTATCCGCTTGGTTAAGCGTTCGGCGAGGCCGACCGCTGTAGCGGACTTTGTGAGGCGGGCGGCCCTTTCCGGGCTCCGCTACCAGAAAACTGTGCCGATACACCCCCAAGGGATACTCCTTGTGAGGAGGTGTATGACCAGTTATTCCCTAAGGATCAAAGGGCAGCGCCCTGCACACGGACAGTAGTTGTTTTGTCTTGCTACGCAAGGAGAGCTTGTCTTGTCTCAATATGGTAAAACCACTTGAGCCAATGGGCAGCGGAATGTATATGTATGAGCATGCAGCCATTGCTGTAGGTACCTGTTAGAGCTACCCCTTTAGAGGTTTATGGAATCAAAAAAGGGGAGGGGGGGGGGAGGGGGAGGGGGGGGGAGGCCTGGGAGGGGGGGGGAGGCCGACAAATCAGGTAAAATGAGGGGAAGCCGGGCAAGGGGGTGGGAAACGAACGCAAAAAGCGGGTGTCCCCAAACCTTTTGGACCGCAGGGAGGAGGATTAGGTGGAGGGAACCTGAGCTAACCCCCAAGACGCCTGGGCCTGTGGCCTCGGCGGATTTTGGCAAATTCCAACCAGGAATGTTTTGATCTTCAGGAGCAGGTGCATCATCCACATCATGAGAGAAACGTAAGCCCTTGCACGTGTGACCTCTCCTTCATGTCTCAGCTCTGCACAAAAGCATCACCATCCGCCCTGTGAAAGACTGAATCACAAAAGCAGGAGACCCCCTCACATGCATGGCATCATGGCCACTCAAGCAGGAGAGTCCAGTCAGCAGCGCTAGTCTGGGCAGCTGGCGTCTTGGCAAGCGAAGGCTGGTGGATTGAGCTGGGGCCCTTTGGGCGGTGAAAAGTAGCACAAGTAGTTAGTCCAAGTAGTGGTGTTAGTAGTAGCAGGAGCAGGAGCAGGAGTAGTAGTAGTAGTGGTCGTAAGGTTTTATGTCGGGTTTCGTATTCATTGCGCCCGCGCTAAACCCTGGACTGGTCATTTTGGAGGGCTCAGGGGCTCCCAGCTTTGCCAGGGTTGTCGGGCCTCGGCCTCTTGGGTTTCGCGCGCTTTTGGTCGTCAAGGCCTGAGCTGTCAACCCCTAATTCTGACCCTAAGCTCCGAATCCCGGAAGCTAAAACTTCAATCCGACGTGCTGAGCTCTACGTTACAGCTGAGGCCATATTGATCTTTCATAAATGCCTGAGCCGGATAAGTTAACAGAGACCCCACGCCGACGCAGGGACCTGGCCAGCATCCAGGCTGCTGCAGCCTCGCCGACCCTTTGGCTTATGCACAGCCTCGTCGAAAGGGTTTGTTTGTCTGCATGTATGTCAAGTATGTATCTGTGTGTTTCCGCGTGTGTGGTGTGCCCACCCGCCTTGCGCACCTGTCTGAACCAACCCGTGCCGTCGCGTGGCCCGTTTCGACAAAGAGAGCGAGAGATCGCTAGAGAGCAAAAAGAACAGGTTTCACCCTCAGAGGGTACGTTGGGCCCTAGTGAGCTCTGGCGAAGAGAGAGGGAGGGAGTGAGTGTGAGAGAGCGACAGAGAGAGACAGAGAGGAGAGAAAAGAAAGTGAGGAGAAGAGGAAGATGCAAAGAGCGAGAAAGAGAGAGAGAGAGAGAGAGAGACGAAAGGAGAGAAAGGGAGCCTTCCACCAGCAGCAACCTCAGCCCTGAGTGGATGCAGAGCCGAGGCGGCGTTCGCGATCGAAACCGGGGACAGGAGCGGAGCAGAAGTCTGTGGCCCAGGGGTTGCGGTAGATTATAGGCAACCGGTTTTGGAAAGAGTGTGATGTAATCAGTGCTTTTCATTTTGAAATCTTGCGACTTGGCTGGGCTCCAGGGTTAAGGGGTTCTACTACTGCTACCACCGTTACCACTACTGCTACATACTGCTGCTGCTACTGCTACCGCCACTGCCGCTGCCACTGCTACTGTTTCTACTCCTCCTGCTGCTGCTACTACTACCACCGCTGCCCTAGCACTCGCTGGCTCGTATCTGCTAACTGCTTATTACTAGCTAACTACTACTGTAACTACCAGATCAGATGCGAACTACGACCTACTAACTGCTCACTGTGGCCTGCTAACTGCTGACTACGAACTGCGAGCAGCCACAGCTGCTGCTGCTGCTGCTGCTACTACTACTACTACTACTACTACTACCGCCGCTACACTTCTACTTCTACTACTAGTACTGCTGCTGCTACTGCTACTCTACTGCTGCTGCTGCTGCTGCTGCTACTGACTACTCTTTCTGCTACTACCACTACGACGACTTCTGCTGCTACTACTACTACTACTACTACCACTACCACTACCACTACCACTACCACGACCACGACCACGACCACGACCACGACCACGACCACGACCACGACCACGACCACGACCACGACCACTACCACTACCACTACCACTACCACTACGACTACGACTACGACTACGACTACGACTACGACTACTACTACTACTACTACTACGACTACGACTACGACTACGACTACGACTACTACTATACGACGACTACTACTACATGCTACTACTACTACTACTACAACTACTACTACAACTACTACTACAACTACTACTTCTACTTTCTACAACTACTCTTGCTGCTGCTGCTACTGCTACTGCTACTGCTACTGCTACTGCTACTACTACTACTACTACTACTACTACTACTAGCTACTACTACTACTACTACTACTACTACTACTACTACTACTACTACTACTACTCCTACTGCTACTGCTACTGCTACTGCTACTGCTACTGCTACTGCTACTGCTACTGCGACTGCCACTGCGACTGCTACTGCTACTGCCACTGCCACTGCCACTGCCACTGCCACTGCCACTGCTACTGCTACTGCTACTGCTACTGCTACTGCAACTGCTGCTGCTACTGCAACTGCTGCTGCTGCTGCTACTGCTACTACTGCTGCTGCTAAGACTACCACTACTACAGCTAGGCCACCGCCACCACCATGCACCGCCACCGCCACAGCCACCGCTGCTGCTGCTGCTGCCGCTGCCACTGCTGCTGCTACTGCGTTGCTGCACCAGTCATGTCTCATCGGCATGCAAAGCTCGATGCTGCCCGGACCTCCAGCCACGACTACCGGCCTCCACAATAAGGAACCTTCCTGCTATCCACACCCCCGAACCAAGTGCTTCGAACTTGTCATGGCCTATGGCGTCCAAGAATGGGGTTGGATCTTTCCGCACCCTAGCCATTAAGTCTCCAAGCCAAAAGGACTGCGCCTCAAGGCTCAAGGAGTATGCGCGTGTCCAGAAAATTCAAGGCCACCAGCGCTTCCTTCAGAGCTCCCGCGTACATGCATTTGGACTCTGCAGACGACGAGGTCTCAAGCTCTGCATCATCCATTTTTCTTGGCGGCGGGTTGCCCGCAGTCTGGCTGGGCGATGACGACGATGGAAGTCTTTCAGCTCTTCACACAGACGGGAAGACCTCTGACAAAAAAGAAACGAAGAGCGTCGATGATGGCCGCTCGGAGTCCCTACTTAACGACACGCATCAAGAGCTCGAGCGGTCACAGGAGACAAACCCTGCGGCTGCCACATCCCTTGCTCTTCGTTTTCAGCGTGGAGAGGCTTTTGAGGTGCGAGGTTCCGCTGGTTTCGTCCTTCACCAGATTGGCCAATGCATGCCTTGCCTCTACCACACGCGAAAAGCAGATGGATGCCACAAAGGTGACAACTGTGACCACTGCCATTTCTGCACCAAGAGAGAAGCCAAGGCGCGGCGTAATCGAATACAGCTCGAGGCACAAAAGGCTCAGAGGCGAGCTTCCCGAACCAGCGGAAATGCGGCTGGTGAGTCGAAGGGTTCCTATAGCTAGGTGGCTGTTGTCCCAGGCATGGCAACGGCACGAGAGACAGCTCATACTGTTTGCACTCAGGCGGAGTTGTGGTTTCTTCCACAGCTCTAGCCGAGCGAGGCCAGTTTCTGACCTTTCAGGATGCGAGATCCAGCAGCTCAGTGGCCATTGGGTGGAGCTGCGGTTTCTTCCGCAGATAATTCCGGGTGTAGTTGTGGATTCACTTGCAGCGGCCACCGTCGCAGACATGAGCCATGGCATAGGCATAGCGGCGATGGCCAGCATTGAGTTTTTGCGCACTCGGTCGACCATGACCGAGGAACCCCGCTACGTTTCACCAAGCAGGCGCTTTTTCGCACCGCCGAGAGCGACATCGTTTCACCAAAGAGGCGACATCTGCAGCCTTGTTTTTGGTTCGAGCTATGCGCGCCTTGCTTGGAGACGTGCTTCCGGGGCCCGGGGCATGGCTGATTTGTTTGCTTCGGCCTTTGGCTCGCGGCTCTTCCGAGGCTGCCACAGCTGCCGGCTGCGCAGTCGGCCGAAAGCTCAGCTGCAGCTCGCTCCTCTCTCTCTCGTGTGTGGGCGCGTGTTTGGGCGAGACCGTCTTGCACACGTGATACGGAGCACTTGACTCGCAATGCCATCGACCAAAAACCCAGGGAGCACCGGCTCTGAAAGGTTGTTCAACGATGGGGGAACAATCACAGAATCAACCACCTGCACCTGCAAGTGATAGTGTGTGATGTCATCATCCTGAAAGCTGTGCATGGTTCAACCCACATGTTGCTTTCACTCCAATTTCGCTACCCTGCAACTTGGATGTCTCCCGTTCTCAGATGCAAGTATCTCAGATGCTGGTCTGTCATGTCCAGTTTGAAGTGCGGAATTCGGCGCTTGGGTGCAACGGTGCAACCATCCTTGTCTCTCTCTCTCTCTCCCTTCCCTCCCTCCCTCCCTCCCTCCCTCCCTCTCTCTCTCTC
Source organism: Symbiodinium sp. CCMP2592 (assembly GCA_905221615.1). Taxonomy (NCBI): domain Eukaryota; class Dinophyceae; order Suessiales; family Symbiodiniaceae; genus Symbiodinium; species Symbiodinium sp. CCMP2592. The sequence continues at coordinate 530,004 of CAJNDT010004935.1, read as the reverse complement.
TCTCTCTATCTCTCTCTCTCTGAGACTCGCATCTCAGCCCTACGCCTTTCTGACGGCGCTCTACCATGAGACCACCCACAGAAAACACAGAATCCAACCGTAGTCAGTGCTCGTAATTCTGAACCCTCGACCGTTAAGCCCGTTAATGTCCGCTGTAAAACGCGGCGTCATCCAGGCTCGGAGTTCCGACGACGAGGACCTTTTTCCGCACTCACGGTTGCTGGGCTGAGTACTTTGAAGTCCGTGGCCGCGGGGCGTGCTCTTTGTGAGGCTGTGAGATCCAGGATAACAGCAAGAATCATCATTGTGGCCACAAGCATAAGACGGTGCCGGACTAGTTGCTTGCTCGGTACTGCGCCAACCAGGTCTCTTCCAGTCACCAGCGGGCGGAGCCAGCTCGGAAAGGCCGGGGTCCACATGCCCGAAGTGCTCTGTCAAACCTTGTGTGACCCGAACGCCTGAAGTGAATGCTACAGTCCTGGAGCCCGAAAGCATTTTATGGCTTTTTGTGCTCTACACGAATGGCTTTGGCTGATGGCTTCATCGAAAGACCGGGCCGGCTAGCTATTGTAGGCTGCCGAGAGGAGCTGAAACCGCTCATGGACAGGAGGCTTCCTGTGCTAGTTTAACGTCGTTGTCATTGTCCTGACTTATGTACAGTAGACTACGTAACCCCCCGAGTACTCATTCTTTACGCAAAATGCGTGGAGTTTCGAGACCCTTGCAAGAGATGAGCTGGGTCGGAAGCGGCAGAGGTCCGCATGACACGGCACCATCCGCACCAACTTCGCGAGCACGAGCATTATCATCATTGCAGTGTTCGGGGTTCTATCGGTGTCTCCATCGTGTGTTTGTCAGCATGCCGAATTTCCGCGGCAAGTATGCATTAAACCCTCAGACTACTGCGACCTTGATGTAGGCCTCGAGTCTCGAGGTTCATGGCAACCCTAGCCCCAGAGCGGTAGCCCTGATTGCGAGATGGGGCAGACAGCGAAGCTTCTCCTGCTCCTTATACGCAGTGCTACAGTGTGAAATGCTGGCTTGAAGCCTAACGTCTAATTGCTCTTCAGAGACCGGCCCTGAGCCAACAATTGAACTCTACAAGGGCCCTTTTGTGAAGCAGAAATTCACTCGCCGTCTGGGACCCGAAGATTTGCACTATCCATGAAGTCTCTAAGTAGATTCAGCCACGACGAAAAATCTGGCTCTGTCTCTTTGTGAGGCCCAGACCGAGGATTTGGAGCTACTTACCACGAAGGATCTTCTGGAGCATCTGCGGCGCTGTGGCACGGAGAGCACAGGCAGCAGAGCACACGATTTCAGGGTCGGCGATTGGCGGTCTCGCTTAAGAAGCTTCCCTACAGGTGCAAGGGCGCTGCGGTTTCGGGAGTCGGGGTATCTAAGGGTACAGTGATGTAGGCAGAAGGCGGGCAACCCCCCAGATCAGTGCCATATAGCGGTCTTTGTATGGAGCCATCCACGGGGTTTCGGGCTCGGAGGTTTCGATGTATAGCGTTGCTGAGCCCAGGCGGGTTGGACGAAGAGTCGTGTGGAGAGTTAGAGCCTCGGTTAGAGTCAAGCGGTCTACCAAACAGAGTGTTCACTTGTTCGGCACAAAGGATTTAGCGCATGTTGTGCGATGTAGGGCATAGACGATAGGCAGCGAAATTGAACGTAACATGTTATGTTGCCTGTGAAGATGCGGATGATGGCGTTTCTTGTGGCCATGAAAGCCATTGCGCAGATCAGAGCGATGATGGATGAGGAGTGTGGTGTTGCAGGTGGTAGCCGTGCTGCTGGTGGCGCTTGCCTTGGTGGTGGGGGTGGTGGTGGTGGGGGTGGGGGGGGGGGTGGTGGTGGTGGTGGTGGTGGTGGTGGTGGTGGTGGTGGTGGTGGTGGTGGTGGTGGTGGTGGTGGTGGTGGTGGTGGTGGTGGTGGTGGTGGTGGTGGTGGTGGTGGTGGTGGTGGTGGTGGTGGGGGTTGCTATGGTGGTGGTGGTGGTGGTGGTGGTGGTGTGGTGGTGTTTTGCGGTTGTGGTGAGTTGTTGTTGTTGTTGTTGTTGTGCTTGTTGTGATTGTTTTGTTGTTGTTGTTGTTGTTGTGTTGTTTGTGTTGTTGTTGACGTGCTGTTGTTGTTAGGTCCTGCTGGTGTTGGTGTTGGGGTGTTGTTGTTGTTGTTGTAGCCGCTATGGATCACAGCAGGCTGTGTAGCATTGCTAACAAGGCTCTGGGTACCAACGCTAGAGGCTCGCAACGGCCCCCTTCTGCGAAGCTTAAGGGACTGTCCTCTTATTGAGCCATAGCTATTCCCGGAGCCGCGCGCCGCTGTGTTCTACCGGGTCCCAATTCCCGGGCCTCTGTCTGCAGTTATACAACCTTGGCAAGAGGTAAGCGGTAGGGTTCTCACCTTTCCGCGGGGTGAAGGGAGTCGGATCGAGTTCTCTCTTTCCGGCGAAACTAGCGGAAGGCGCGTCGACTGTGCCTCAGTACTTTTCTCCTGCCGATGCTTTTACATTTACAAAAGGACCTGCCGCACCAAGCCATTCAAGGGGCGGCCCCAGTCATGGGTTGGCCATCTTCTGCACCTGGGTATCCTGAAGGAAGCTTTCGAGTTGAGGCCTCGTTCCGCTCCTCTCTTCGACTTTCCAGCTACACGACAAGACACCCAGGTACAGCTCACGGTCTCTCCTGCGCAGTTTTGCTGGCGCTCTGGTTTTGCGCTTTAACTGGTACACCTCCGCAAGAAGGACACGGATCGTCTGGTATTCTCATGCAGTCTTCTTCGAGCACTAGTTTTTCCTTCAACGGCACAGTGGACTGCCACCAGCTGCTACGAAGCCAGTGCGATCGAGAGTTCTTCGTCACGGTTGAGAGTTTTCTGCGCTTCACTTCTGTTCAGCCGCCAGCGCCTGGGAGCAAGTCAGACTCAGGACAGGCTAGGCGCAACGTGGTGACTCACAACGCGTCAGCATCCTCCCAATGCTGGCCCCGACGGGCATTCCAGGGACTCCTCTTGCTATGGGGTGCCCTTGAGGGCCTAGAGGGGCTATCCTCTCTTGAGGGGGAGGCCTCTCGGGGGCCGCCGGGCCAGACTTGTCTACAAGACAAGGCGCAGATTGGGACACTGGGGACTCAGGTTCAGCAGAGTTGGCCAACGTCTTCAGTTCCAGCACGGTGTCTACCTGGTACGGCTCCACGTCACATCTGGGTACAGTCGTTAAGCGGACGCGCTTGCTGTGCTATGGGTGTCGGGCTACGGCTACGGCCCTCCCAGGTGTGTTCGTTACTGTCCTGTTACCGACGGGGTCAGGCAGTGCTAGGAGTGACGGCCCACGTGTTTTTGCTTGACGACGAATTATCCTTACGGCCCATCGCTGGTAGTCGGGAGTTACCTAGTGTGGGACGCCACTAGACGGGAACTCTGGGAGACGGCTCTTCTGAGTACGACCCACCGGCTGCCAGTTCGTGAGTATTGGACGCAATGACTCACACTGAGGGTGACGGAGGCTACATGACGACGACTTTGTGAGTCGGGCTGTCACGTTAGGAGTTTCGGGCATCGCTCGCGTAAAAAACGGGCAACGCCTTTGTAACTGAAGTCAACTTCTTGTGGCCTATCCCCTAGAGGCTGGTGCCCAAGAGCTGTTGCTGCTGTGTACAGTCTGCAGCGCTGCTCTTCTTGACTTAGGCCCTTTCTCTTTTAACGTTTGTAGCATCGGCTCCTCTTTTTCCTTCACTGAGGATCCTATAGGGGTTGCGCGGTCTTCTCTGTTGGTTTTGTTAGGTCAGTTCGTTTTGGCTTGTTTTACGCGAGGCCTCGGGGCCTGACTTCGGTCGTAGTTCTCAGAAACGGATGAAGGAGGTACCTGCGATTCTCGCATGGGCAGTCCCCTCGCGCAAAGCGCCAGTCTGTTTCTTTTTCTTTACAAGGCCGCCGGGCGAAGACCGCGTAACCTCTATAAGAATGTCGGCAGGTCAGATTCTAAGGGAGTGGTGCTGCTTATGGCTCACCTCGGTGGCGCTGGCTCACGGCACACTCGGGGATGGCACGCTTCCGAAGTTTCTGCTCGCCCGCAATGAGCAGAGCCCGCTCGCTCAGCGTCCAATAATAAATTGTTGTTGTTGTTGTTGTTGTGTTGTGTTGTGTTGTGTTGTCGTGGTTGTTGTTGTTGTTGTTGTTGTTGTTGTTGTTGTTGTTGTTGTTGTTGTTGTTGTTGCTGCTGCTGCTGCTGCTGCTGCTGCTGCTGCTGCTGCTGCTGCTGCTGCTGCTGCTGCTGGTGGTGGTGGTGTTGTTGTTGTTGTTGTTGCCGCTATGGATCACAGCAGGCTGTGTAGCATTGCTAACAAGGCTCTGGGTACCAACGCTAGAGGCTCGCAACGGCCCCCTTCTGCGAAGCATAAGGGACTGTCCTCTTATTGAGCCATAGCTATTCCCGGAGCCGCGCGCCGCTGTGTTCTACCGGGTCCCAATTCCCGGGCCTCTGTCTGCAGTTATACAACCTTGGCAAGAGGTAAGCGGTAGGGTTCTCACCTTTCCGCGGGGTGAAGGGAGTCGGATCGAGTTCTCTCTTTCCGGCGAAACTAGCGGAAGGCGCGTCGACTGTGCCTCAGTACTTTTCTCCTGCCGATGCTTTTACATTTACAAAAGGACCTGCCGCACCAAGCCATTCAAGGGGCGGCCCCAGTCATGGGTTGGCCATCTTCTGCACCTGGGTATCCTGAAGGAAGCTTTCGAGTTGAGGCCTCGTTCCGCTCCTCTTTCGACTTTCCAGCTACACGACAAGACACCCAGGTACAGCTCACGGTCTCTCCTGCGCAGTTTTGCTGGCGCTCTGGTTTTGCGCTTTAACTGGTACACCTCCGCAAGAAGGACACGGATCGTCTGGTATTCTCATGCAGTCTTCTTCGAGCACTAGTTTTTCCTTCAACGGCACAGTGGACTGCCACCAGCTGCTACGAAGCCAGTGCGATCGAGAGTTCTTCGGCACGGTTGAGTGTTTTCTGC
>CAJNDT010004935.1:510000-520000 GCA_905221615.1 Symbiodinium sp. CCMP2592 | reverse complement strand
ATGAAAGCAATCAAGGCCAGCGTAAAGGCCTAGATGCAAACGGTTTTCAAGTGGGTGATTTGCAAAGCTGTGAGGCTGTGAATGTCAGAGACTTTCAACAGCTTGTCACTCCCGCTCAGAGAGTCATGCGTCAGTCATAGACGACACCCTGAAGCATGTTCTACACCTACGCCGTGAAGCAAGACCCCTTTCTTACATCAGGTCTTTGACAAGCAGGTTACATGACATGCGGCCCTCAAACAGCAAGGAGCACGGAGTGTGCCATCATTGTCAGCTTTGCATGACACTTGTGCTGCCCAAGCCTGTGGAGTTTTCCTGATCTTTGGCTTTCAAGACCACAGAATCCCGGGTGAGCGCGTTGAGCTGAAGATTCTGAGATGGATAGATTCATCCTGTTGGGATTTCAATTGCAAAAAGCCTTATTTGTCTGTTTTGATGTTGTGAGGTTCGCGTGTTACCCCGTGGATTTGGTTAGAGTTTGACAATGCAGGGAATCCTAAACTTCAAACCTTGCCGATCAAGTGACCATACGCCTCGCCTGGACTGTCCCAGTTGAGCGCCGAAACCCTGTATGTCAGAAGGCAGTGCAGGGCCAGGCGGCCAAGCCAGGGCTGTAGGGCTGTAGGATCTGAAACCCTGTGTTGTTTTGGACACAAGCCGCTTCTGATGATGTGGCGTGTCTGGCTCGTCCGGTTTGGTTGTTTGATTCGAGCTCCAAAGTCTACGGCCACGGTGGCGACGGCTCCGTTCTTCAAGTTGGAAGTTCGCAAATCGCAGCGGGGCATGGACGATGCAGCATGCAGTTGATTCCGGGGCAGTTGTTTCTCTCATAGGGTCTGAAAGGATGAACTTCATATTCCGCGAGCTCAAGGCTCCCCAGTGCGGCTGCGCTCATATAGGGAGATGTTGCCAGCGTGCTGTGGAATTCGGATGCTCGTATGGATACTTCCACTGAGCTTTACATCACTCTTACATCCTTGGCGGGCCTTGACGTGGCAATTGGGTTGGGGCTTGTGTCAGGATTGTGCCTGCTTCCGGAATGCGTAGTCTTACAAGCCTCCTTGCCGATGAAGGGCAGTTTTTGATCCTGTGACTCCTGGCTGTGGGGTTTGTCAAGGTGTGAGGGCTTGTGTTCTGCAGTCTCACCCGGAAGAGTTGAACGTCTGAATCCATGATATTCCTGCTTTAGCTTTTCAGTGAATGATACACTCAGACTCCTGCACGGTGGCTACTAAGTCCTTAAGGCAGGGGTTGTCCAACGAACCCAAGTAATTCTCAAGATTTCCCTCATGGCCTCGACTTGATCTCACCCCACAATGGCCCCACAATCCCTACGAGCTTTGTCATTCACTTCGGCAAGATACGAGCCAGTCGGGGGGTCAGCAAAATAGAACCAAAGGGGTATTGCCGACATTTCTAAGGCTACTGTAGACCGTGTCGTGTTCTGAGTCCCTTGGTTTTACTTGGGTCTTTTCCATCATCTCGTCACTTGCATCCACTTGCGGTGGCCTCGCAAAGGATAATTGCGCTAGCTACCGGGCCGACGAGGCTGGCAAGGGGCGTCCTCGGCAAGGCAGAGCCTGCAACCGGCCTCTGGAAAAACATAGCACTTAAGGCCTAAATCCTTAAGTCTCTGTTGAGATCGAAGAGTTGCAGAGCCATGCTTTCGGAAGCGACTGGACCGGCAGGCCCTGCCTTGCCTCGGGTGTGCAGCACCCTGACAGCCTTAAGAGGCCCAAAGCCAAACGATTTCGAGCCCGACGAGCCCAAAAGGCCCCACGGTGCAGATGTTCCAACCAAAGCACTTCAAAGCTACAAGAGCCTCTGCATCCTTGGGCCTTGGGCCGCCCGGAGACTCGGCTGAGCTGTCTCTCGAAGGCAAGCTCCTGCCTATCAACGCCTTCGAAGCTTGGAATTTGGGGGGCTATCGGCTACCTTCTTCCAAGGATCCTACTCTGTTTCAGACTTCCAGCAGTGAACTCCCAAGTCGCCAAGCGGGACATCTTTTCTGGGAAGCTCGACTTCCCAGTGCCGTCTTTAATCAGGGTGCAGCCCAGCGCTGCAGTCTTGGAATCTTGCAATGCACCTCTTTCGACAGCAAGATCTCCTTGTCCAGAAGTTCCCTGCTTTCAGAAGGATGCGGCTCCAAGAGAGCTCATCAACCAGCTACCAGGTGTACAGACAGACTGGGACACAGCGACAACTTTCCCCTTTTCCCGCGGAGGCCGTGCCGAGCTCGGCTAAACGCAAGGCTCTATTGAAGCTGCTGCACTGGTGACGAAGCGTGTGCAAAAAGCGAAGCGCGGAAGCCATCTGCATAATCTTTCATCAAGGACGCACGAGTCGGTTTGAAACCAGATCCATCTCGACTCGAGTTGCGCTGTAAATCCGAAGTTTCGGCAGGAAATATAGCCCCGATTCTCAGCTGGCTCGTTTCAGTTCTTGAAGCCTAAGGATAACACCTCAGAGCAGCTAGGCATTCATTGAGTACTTCAGGGTTTTGTAGCTAGTCACTTCGCTGAGACAGGGGCTTGTGTCACAGTGCTGAGTTTTGGTTGCTTGTGATTCGCAGTGTTGACAATCGTTTATGCAGGAAAATCCAATGTGATCTGAAGTCCAGACTGGAACATGGTCTGCCCTGACACATCATCGGTGATCATGACGAGTGTGGTGACTGATGGCGATGCTTACGTGGCTGATGATTATCATATTGGTACCGATGGTGGCGAAGATGAAGCTGACGAGTGATGCTGCTGATTTTGATGGTGGAGACTCGGACCGTGTTGATGCTAGTGGTGGTGTTGCGCTGCTGGTCACGAGAGTGTGGTGATTGCGGCGACGGCGGTGGTGGTGGTGGTGGTGGTGGTGGTAGTGGTGGTGGTGGTGGCGATGATGACGGCATCGGTGGTTATTATGGCGACGACGGCTAGCATCAGGTAGGTTGATGCCGATGATTTATCGGGAACGGCTGCACTCAGCTACATTGGGTGATGAGGATGGCACCGAGCTTTGAGACTTGTTGATGGTATTGCATGGCGGTGCCTGCTGCAAAATGGAAATGAAATGATCTGCGATGATACAGTAATGTATAATATGGTATAATATGGAAGATTATAGTGTATGAATGTAGTCGAATGTAATAATTGTAGGAATCCAGAACTGCAATCCCTGATGATGCCCTGCCGTTTGCTTCACAAGCGTTCAAGAGCCGATCCCGGCGAGCCCTTGCCATGATCCGCTTTGCGGCGGTGGGCCCGGCGGGTTTAGGGGCCCATGGTGCCGGGCTTCAGATCTCGGAGTTCTCCTTCCGAGCCAGCACGAAGGGCTTTGCTGGATTCAGGGAATGTTGCCTCCTGACTGGTGTTCCCGGTGTGCTTCCTCCGCCTGCCTCCCCGCCAGCGAAACTGCGAACTCCCACTCGTCAGACGACGGACAGCTAGATAAGGACTAGCCTCGTAGGATTTCCGAAAGCTTGCCAGTGTGGGCCAGCCCAAAAACAGCACTGGAACCGAGTAAAAGCCATTGTTAGGGGGCCAGCACCCGTCAGCATCAAAAGCACGCACCCAGTTTGATTTGATGTGGGCTTGAGAAGTTGAGCTTTGGGGCATGGTGGCTTCACAGACCACTAACTGATCGAAGGAAGTGCCACTTCAGCAAAGTTTCGAACACTGAAGTGCACTAGGTTTTCTCACGAAAGAGCACCGTCAGCGGAGTGTAGCGGGAAGGCGATTTTGGTCCAGCGTGTGCATTCGGCCACGTAAGCACTCTGCTGCACGAGAAACGAACCACTACACCCCATATCCTCCTGGACCCTAATTAACCCTAAGCCCGACGAGTTGATCAGGTTCGGCCCGTCGCGCGTGCTGTGCGTGTGCGGCGCTTTGCTGCCACAGCGGAGGTGGGAAATCTGTTAGTGTGTTTTTTTTGTGATTGCTTTCATCATTATGGTTCCTTCGTCTTGTGCAACTATTTTCTAGCTTTCGGCTGTGAGACATGTCCGGTCTACAGACCGATGAAACGACGAGTTGAGGGTCAATGAGCATCCCCCCGGATCAAATTTCACAGTGCCCAGCAGCAGCATCACCATCACCCACAAGCCTTCGTCATGATCAACGCGTCATCGTTGCAATGCGTTATGCCTATGCGGCACATTTGACGGCAATCGCCCATAGCGTGGATGTATGTACACGTGCTGACATTATTGGTACATCTGCGGATGGCAGGCATTAGGATTTCCAGTACTGTCGCTAGCTGCTTTGTTATGTACGCAGTTGTTTCCCAGACTGTCTTGACACTACCCTAGGATCGTTAGGCTGACCCTTTTCCGACCTGGGCAAGGCAAGGCGGCTCTGGCGTTGGGGTGCCACTGACTCCGGCTTCCTGACACAGGCTGAGGCGCCAGAGAAGTCGACGCAGCCTTCGCTGCCCAGCGCAAACAGGACTACGAACTTGGGGTTTCGACTCCTTGCAGCTTGGTGATGGGTCCGGCGGCATGATTTGAGCGGGTCCAGTGAAGGGTCGAGTGTGGTTTCGTTTGCGGGCGTTGCTTTCAAATTCTCACGGACATGGCACCTTTCTGCCAGCTGTTGGCCATCAATCATAACATACCATAACTGTAGTCTGCAGCTGCGGCGGTTCATCGCACTCGGCCTAATGTTTCGAGTATCCTGAAACGATGCCACTTGCACAAGTTTCTACAGAAAAAAAATTCAGTTTTGGGATTCACGGCTGGTTCTGAACGAAGTCCTATTTGCTCCGAGGCTGGAGGCAGAGAAAGGCATCGAGACAGCTGCATGCGGATCAAGTCACTCTGCTTTCGTGGCTGGTGGTCGATGCTCCGCTGCACGGGACAGTACACTACGTGATCTGCTCTTCAAGACTGCATCGGGACGTTTACTCGGGACTAGGCTTTGTGCAGCGTGATATGCAGAAGTTCAGATGGACCCCCCGAGGCCCTGAGGTCCTTGTCACGACTGCTAATACTGCCTGCTGAGACTTTCGGAGCTACGCATGGTGTAGAATGTATGTAGAGATGGCATTGGCGGCTGTAGCATCGGACTGGTTACTCACGGACATCATCATTTAAGGAGCTTTTCCATGTGACATGTCTTTGGCAAAGATCGCTCCAGCAGAAAGCTAGCCTTGTTGCTGATTGTTAAGGTTACTTCTGACTCGACGTGCTTTGGACGGATTACTCACCACCATGCTTTTCTCAGATTGCAGTCTCACCGTCATAGTTCGACATCCACCTGAGACCCCACTTGCATGAGATCTTCTTGTGGGTCTCTGTATCCCCGCAGTCGCATGGTCCGTTAATTTTGTTCTTGTCTGGAACTGTGACAGACTGCTCAAGTTCCTTAATGGTGGGGGTCGCAATTCGAGACATAGGTCTTCGCAATAAGAAGCGTGAGCTCCCAAACGCCAAGCCAGAAGCCAGAAGCGGCTCAAACGGAATCCCCAACAGCTTCGCCCAAGCTTTCGCAGCCAAGGGCTGTACGCCTATGGCTCCAACAAGTACAGCCAGCTTGGGCGGGAGATCTCCGGAGCCTCCACGCAGGCCTTCGCCGCAGGGTTTCAGGGTTCTGGACGTCGGGGGTAAGGGTTTAGTAGGGCTGGCGGGAGCTGCCGGTAGTAGTACTGGTAGGACCAGCATTCAAGTGGCAGCAGCAGCAGCAGCGGCAGCAGGTGGAGTTGGAGCAGAGTCGTAGTCGTAGCCACAGTAGTCGTAGCAGTCGTCGTTAGAGTAGTATGAATACATTAGTGTTGTAGGTTTAGTATCAGGGGTAGTAGTAGCAGCAGTAGTAGTAGTAGTAGCAGCAGTAGTAGTAGTAGCAGCAGTAACAGTAGCAGTAGCCGTAGCTAATGTAGCAATGGGAGTAGGAGGAGTAGTCGTAGTCGTAATCGTCGTCGTCGTCGTAGTAGTAGTAATGGTAGTGGTAGTAGTGGTAGTAGTGGTAGTAGTGGTAGTAGTGGTAGTAGTGGTAGTAGTGGTAGTAGTGGTGGTAGTAGTAGTAGTAGTAGTAGTGGCACACCAGAAACTCAAGCCTGTAACGATCGAAAAGCTGAACAGCCCGAAAGGGTTGAGTGCGTAACTTACAATTCAGGGTTGGGTGGGGCGATGCCGTCTTGGTTCGCATGCTCGAATTCGCATGGTGAGAAGCCCTACAGGTTACCTCAAAATAGGCTTTAACACATGTTACGTTGACCAGGGCACAGCCCGAACAGCAGCGCGCGAGAATCCAGTTCGAGTCTCAATTAACTTTCCTACGGATAGCAGTACAGCTCGCCTGTAAGACAGTTGCACCAGGCAGGAAACAGCCCAACCTAATCTTTTTGATGGGGTTCTTGCATGAAAAGCCTGATTACCCCTTGCAGGTTGACAGAGTCCCTGAAGCGCGGGCATCTGCATCTTCTCAACGGCAAGTAGTCCTTACACACCGTTACTACCGACACGAAACCTAAACGCTTCAAGCTGGACTTTTTGCAGCCTCGAGCAGAAAGAGCTGTCCTTTGCTGGAAAGCCCTCTCACACGATCCTCAGGAGCCGGTCCAGATAGAGATGGATCTGGCCGTGCGACAGGTGCGCGATTAACTTCGGGTCCTCGTGTGTTTTGTTGGTGACACCCTTGAATCAAGAGCAGGGTCCAAGAAGTCGGGGTGAAGACGTCCTCGCCTTGACGGCTTCAGCTAGGCTCAAGCAGTTGGTGGAGGAGCAGCCAAGGCGTCGAGGGAGAGGACTAGACAAAAAGACAAAGACGAGAAGAGAGGGAGAAGGTCCGGAAGGTCAGAGAACTAGGCCCCACTTTGGCAAGGAAGCTATGATTTTGGCTTTGCTTTCCGTTCCGCCTGCATTTGCCCCATGCAGATCCCACCAACTAAACCCATCAACGCAAAAGCCCACCCGTGAAGGCTGTGAGCAAGCGAGATGACGTGTCAGTGGTGATCAGTGGTGCCAACACCAACATGTCTCCTGCGAAGATGCGGTCGCAAACTCCCTGTCGATGGAGTAGTGTGAACAGTTGTGATTGCATGGGTGAGCTTGAGTGAAGATGACGGCTGGCATGCCGCAAGCCGGACCACATGGCAAACAGATCGTCGAAGACATAGCAAGCCCCCGTCACTGTTCAAGGGACCTCGGCCAAGGCAGAACCAGGATGTGTTGGACAAGGAACCCTGGACCAACGTTCGCACTTGAGTGGTGGATGGTCACACCATCTTTAATGTATGGACGTTGTCACAACATCCGCATTTGAGATGTCGATGCTTTTGCTGTTGGAAGGAGGAACAACACCGAAGGGGGAACCGCTCTAGTACACGATGGCTGACAAGGGGCTGTGGCTGGGGGGGCTTGACAAAAACTTCTTTCCCGAGACCGCTCCCTTGCAATCCTTGATCGGATTCCTTCGGCTGTGAATGCAAGGGCCCTCGAGGCCGGACGGGGGCATATACTGTCTTGTAGAACTGCAGAGTCATCATCAAGGGAAGAACGCAGCTAGTCCTGGCAGATACGGAGAGCAAGGAATTACCAACGCCACGGCCCAGGTTACATCAGAACGACCCCAACTCTTCCTTGCCTGTTTCAGGTGGCCCTGGGCGCGTACCACTCCGCCTGTGTGGGACACCCATCTTCTCCATTCGAGCTGGGAGCCGTAAAGCTCGAATTCCGATCTTCGAGAAGTTTGAAATCGAGACCCCAGTCACTGGAGCCTGAAGCCCAAAACCCCAGCCCTCAAAGAAGGCCCTTACAAGCATGACCAGAATTCGCGGGGGATCGGGCTGGAAGATTGAGGCTTACGAACAGAACCGATCCTGATTGCAAAAGACATCAAGACAGTGTGTTACACTCCAAAGGCAATTTGGCACCTTGCCAGTCCAGCTTTAGGAGATTCGGCAGTGACTAGTTGTAGACATCTCCATTCGGAACAATCGACTTTTAAGCCTGCGGCCAGAGACAGCGACCATTCGTTCGTGCCTTGAAGCACCATTACCCGTTGTCATATTATGACGCCTCTCTTTTCCTAGTCGACTGGCTACATAACCCTAAGTGCAAAGCATGTCCTGATCTTTGAGCTCCAAGAGTCGGCGTTTGAAGAGTGTGAGACTCAGCGACGGCAAAAGGCACGGCAAGCCGGCCTTTACTCTCCGCACATAGCCGTAGAGCAATTGACGCGACCTCGAAGACCATACGAAGTCTCCACGAGATGCCCTCCGGACATGCGCCGAAAGCCGGCCAGTCCGGGCTTCAAGCCTTAGTCAAGGCCATCTGGCTGTCGGACTCTTCAGTATTTGTATCCCCTTGTCCCTACATAGCTGTCCTTGTATTATTGTTATTACTATTATTACTATTATTGCTATTATTACTATTAGTATTATTATTTTTAATTATTACTATCATTATTAATTATTATTATCACTACTAGTATTACTATTAAACACCCCAAACCCCAGCTGCACCTCGGCCGCCTCGGCCTCAAGCCTCAAGGCTGCAAGGGGAGCTGAAATCAGGTTCTGCGTGCCCCAGGTCCGAATCTATGAAGCAAGACCATGCATCAGAGTCGACCACCCTAAGTCGACAGACTCTAAACCCGAAAACGCCCCAAGCATTAAAGTTTTGAGCCCGAATGTAGCCATGCGCGCCTGGCGCTCAGGTCTGTGAGGACGGCTCGCTCTGGACTTGGGGAGACTCTGGCTGCAATCAGGCTTTCGATTGCTGGGTTCCTTTGAAGGGTCTGCGCGCTGACAACTCGGTGCCCTTCCTGGCACATGCCGAGAGCCCAAGATTCAGAAGCGGGTCACAGGGGGTCAGGGTTTGGGAGGTTTAAGACTTAGGATTTCGGGGCGGCGGAAGAGGGCCATCCCAACCCTGAAACCTGTTTGAGGCCTTTCCTGCCGCCTGAAAGGCTCCAAAGCCATCCAGCCTAGACCCTAAGCACCTAAACCTTGAAAGACACGAAACGTGCAGAACCCAACATCACAAATCCTTCGCATCCCTCAGACCCGCAAAAGGGTGGGGCGGCGGCTTCTTCCATGGGGCCGGAGCTCTTGGACTTGGCCACCGGGACTCGGCTACCACCCCACAGAAGGTGGAGCAGTTCGCGCAGCCACTTGACACGTCAGAGTACTGATGGTTTGTAAGACTCCGTTTCGGGGCCTCGGGGTCTGGGATTTCGGGCTCTGCACTACGGTTCATTGTCAGCCTCGCTTCTTTTCCGCTTCCGAGTTTGGAGCTGCGCAACATGGGCTCCCAGAGCAGAAGGTTTTGGAACTGAGCCCCAGGGCTCAGGAGTCTTCACAAAGCAGCCTTGGCATTTAGGTGCATCTTTCAGGGCTCGGCAGGCTTCATTTGTACTAGATATGCCTCTTCTATGGGCCCTGTTAAGCTGAGTTGACCTTACTGATACATCCTGCCGTGTCCTGTGGCTGTTCTATGAACCAGAAACTGGTCGAAACCCCAGACCTGAGCTGGGCTTCAGGTTTGCATGGCAACAGAGGGAGCAGTGTGGGCTGGACATAATTCGAACTCGTTCCAAACCCTTCGTAACCCGCGACCACAATGCACTCCGAGGCATGGTCAAAAGATTAGCTCAGTGGCCTGTGGAGCGCCTTGGCTCAATCCAGACTTGACTGGGGGCTCCCTTGCACATAAATCAATGAGCCATCTGCTTGTCAGCCACATGTTTTGCTGTTCAACTAGCTCAAAAAAGGATGAATGAATGGTTTGGCCGTGACCAAAATCCAAAGCAAACCCTCAGACCTTCTTGCAAGTCCCACACCCCCAGCCGGAGAAATCAAGTGCTTAGCTGCACCTCCGTTGCTCAGATGCATCCCTACCGTGCGATCTCAGGCGATGCTGTGCTTTTGGCGCAAGTCGGAAACCCTGACGCTTTTCCCGTAAGTCAATCCTGAAGCAGCATGGGCCCCCGCCCCCTCCACCTGGACCCCGAGGGCCCAAAGCCCCTGGCGGCCCTAGCATCTCCAGGCGCAACACACGCTTGTGCTC
>CAJNDT010004935.1:362500-507500 GCA_905221615.1 Symbiodinium sp. CCMP2592 | reverse complement strand
CCTGACTTCCGATTTTTACAACCCGAAGTGTAAGGTCCTTGAGTCCTAAACGAGCGCTCCACTGGCAATCAGGTGAGGAGGCCATGGGCGATATGTACTCGGCAGAGCCATGGCATGATTTGAGACTTCCTTTTGTAGTTTTATGGGCTTGTGGTGGGCTTCCCAAAGGTGTCAGAGATGATAACAGCCAGGTCTTGCTCGGGCAGTTCTAGGGCAAATCTGGGCAAAACGCAATTGCCAGATGCCGAAGACCGAAAGTCCTCCAAACCGAGCAAAACCGAAGCTCTGGGTCAAATCTCGACGCCAGGAGCGCTTTCCGAGACTTGTGCGCAGCCTTCCCAGCGAAGGGCACCGCATCGTGGACTTTGCCTGCGGCGAGCACCATGTGGTGGTCCTTACGTCCGACGGCGTCCTCTTCGAGCGGCTGCAGCTGAACAGTCGTGACAATGGAAACATTTGGCGGGAGCAATAGTAGCCGCAACAACATTTTTTTGCTTGGTGGTGTGCGGTAAGAGAATTAATTATGGAGAGCAGGATTATAGAGTATTATAGAGGGTTTCTCAAAGGGACCTTGATTTTGGCAGTTGCCCAGATGCTTCACACGTGTACAGCAGTGACCACAGCACGGGATCTTTTGAGCTTCTGGGGAACTGGTGGCGATGCGATTAGTAGCAGCTTCGACGACAACCACAGCCGGGAGAAACGAAGACTGATGGCTCCGGCAACCATCACCAGCCGTCCTACTTCGGGCTCATGTCCACTTGCCAAAAGCGTCGCCACCTGAATCAACACTAACATCGCTACAAAACCGCTATCAGTACGTTCTTCCGTATCCAAATACCGCGCGTCTGGTCAGGCCTAGTTTTCTTATTGAAGCTCTTCATCGTCATTATGCTATCAGCAACAGATTGGAAGCATTGAGTTATAGGAGTGCCGTTGGAGTTGGGGTAAAGGCAAAGTGACGGAGCTGGGGGAAATATTCCTCTGAAATGCGGGGCATGTCAACTGGGTTGGGATCTGTTGAGATGAGTTGAGATGAGAGGCTTCAGCTGGTGGATGCGGGGCCAGCTCTGCATAACAGCGACTGTGTCGTCACCCACCACACTTTGCACCAGACATGTGTATGGGCTGCGGCATATGCCTGGCCATGGGAGCTGTGGGGTGACTGCTGCTGGTGTGGTTTTATGCGACGTGTGGGTGGACCAGCAATGCTTTAGACGTGGATGAAGTAGAAACAAGTGCGAGAAGCTGCCTGAGTGGAAATCACGAATGCCTAGTAGTGTGTGGGATAGTGGACGATGAAGTTGCCTGCTTGAAACCCTCAAATTTCGGAAGTTAATGCTGATGCGAGCCAATGTGCTCAAGCTCCCTAAACCTCGTCTGCCTTGTCGAGCACGAGTGACAAAAATAGGCAACGTTAAAGTTTAAGCGCAGCATGAAGCACCGATTTGAACCATTTTTGCTCGATATTTCTACTCTTGCTGCTGCGACTAGCAACTTTTCATCCGTGCCTGAGGTGGGGTGACCGCACCTGGCTCGAGCCGCACAGAGTCTCGCCACCGCAGGTGGAAGACGAGGACAGCGCAACAGATCCCCGCTCCCAAGGGTTGGCTTGCTAAGCCACAGGAGTTGCGAGTCTAGCACCCGCTTATACGGGTCTCAGTGTCGCTATGTGTCGCTGGAGATTGAAGATCGGGTTATAAAGCTTTCTTGAATCACCAGTGTTCGGCATCATTCAGGGGGGGGGTGTTTCCATGCTTGTTTTCAGAATTTCTATTTACGAGGACTTCCGGGACATCGTCAAGGTTGCTGCCGGGGACAAGCTCGCTGGCTTTTCGCAAGCCATTTTTTCTTTAGCTTTCAAGGCCACCCGCTGGGGATCCACGGTAAGATGCCAACGTAAAGAAGGCAGTACAAGCATTGGGCAAAAGGTTTAGGAGAGCAGCATGTCGGCGCCAACAGTACACGTAGTTGTCGTCGTCGTGAGGTTGTGGTGGTGGTGGTGGTGGTGGCCTTGGAGGCGGCGGCAGCTGCGGTAGCGGGAGGGTAGTCGTCGTCGTAGTAGTAGCAGTAGTAGTAGCAGTGGCAGCAGCGGCGGCAGCAGCAGCAGCAGGAGTAGTAGTAGTAGTAGTAGTAGTAGTAGTGGTAGTGGTAGTGGTAGTGGTAGTGGTAGTGGTAGTAGGAGTAGTAGTAGGAGTAGCAGGAGTAGCAGGAGTAGCAGGAGTAAGAGGAGCAACAGGAGTAGCAGCAGTAGCATTTGTCGTAGTAGTCGTTGTCGTAGTAGTTGTAGCAGTCGTAGTAGTAGCATTAGTAGTAGTCGTCGCCGCGGTAGCAGTAGCAGTAGCAATAGCAGTAGCAGTAGCAGTTTGAGTAGTAGCAGTAGTAGTTGGAGTAGTAGTTGTAGTAGTAGTCGTCGTCGTCGTAGTCGTAGTCGTAGTCGTAGTCGTAGTCGTAGTCGTAGTCGTAGTCGTAGTCGTAGTAGTAGTCGGAGTCGTAGTCGTAGTCGTAGTAGTAGTAGTAGTAGCAGTAGTAGTAGTAGTAGTAGTAGAAGTAGTAGTAGAAGTAGTAGTAGTAGGAGTAGTAGTAGTAGTAGTAGTAGTAGTTGTGGTTTTGGTAGTGGTAGTGGTACCGTACCACCAGTAGCAGCAGTAGCCGTAGCAGTAGTCGTCGTCGTCGTAGTCGCAGTTGTAGTAGGTGTAGCCGTAGTAGTAGTAGTAGTAGTAGCAGTAGTAGTAGTAGTTGTTGTTGTTGATGATGGCATAGAGCCTGGGTTAAAAAGTAGTAGTAATAGTAGATGATTCCCTAGGAGCAGGAGCAGGAGTAGTCTCTTCGTCGTCGTCGTCGTGTTATCGCCGTCGTCGTCTTCGTCGGCTTAGTCAGAAGCCTGCGAAACTGCAGCTGATCATGGAATAGCACCTGCCCCTGCAGGGCAATCACTGCAGGCAACCGAGAAGGAGCCACGAACTCTGTTCCACTATACCTGCAATCAGAGGACTGAATCAAGCAAGCCAAAGGTGCCAACCTGCCTTGTGTCTAGAAGCGCCAAGGAAGACAGACTGATCAGATACTTTCGTTTCAACTGTCCCATACCCCTCTTGGACCCGCACACCCTGAGCCTGATCCGTACCAAGGTATAGTTTCGCCCTCACCGCCAGCGGCAAGCTTTTCACTTGGGGCTCCAAGATCCTCGGCCTGTGTTGGGTATGTGGACATGTGCTGACGCTGCAGCCAGTAGGAATCAGCATTTGTTACCAGTACGACTATCTGCGCTTCAGGACAACAACGGCAGCAGCAACAGCAAATGCTCCTGCTGCTGCCACCACCACCACCACCACCACTACCACGACCACTACCACCACTACCACCACCACCACCACTACAACCACTCCGCCGACGACTATCACTCCGCCGACGACTATCACTACGCCGACGACTACCACTGCTACTGCTACTGCTCCTGCTGCTGCTGCTACTACTACGACTACTACGTTTAATCTTACTGCTATCATTACCGCCGCTACTGCCACTGCTATTTTTCTATTCAACTACGAAGAGTACTACTGCTACTAGTGTTACGTTACGGGCCCTACTACCCCTACTGCCCTGCTGTCCCTGCTACCCTACTGCCCGTGCTGCCTCTCTGCTCCTATTGCCCCTAATGCCGCTACCGGCCTCCACTACCCTGCCGCCTACTGCCCCAGCTACTGCTCCTGCTGCTGCTGCTGCTGCTTCTGCTGCTGCTGCTAGTACTTACTACGGCTACCAGCGCGACGACTCCAACAATCCCTACGACGACCGCCACCTCCTCAGCTGGTGCTGCTATGTCCACTGCCACATGTTCTTGATTGCGGCTGCGTTTGCCACTTCTCCTGTGATTGAGATTATACTTCGACGGCGACGGCGGTAATATACTACATCCGGACAGTTTTGTTCCACAGTGATGGCAGTGAGTCATCGTTCTGGCTATAAAACATGCTACAGCAGTTTCTTAGTTTCGTTCGTGGTTAGCACCGCCGAGGGCTGCGCACCTTGAGATTCGGGTTTTCGGGCTTGGAGCAAAGATTTCGGCTGCCGCTAAGGCTGTCGGACTTAAGGTTTTGCGTTGCAGGGGCGAACATGCCCGGAATGCCTGAGCCAGAGGAGCAGTGGCTGCATGGTCCTCGGCGCAGAGGGCCCGAAGAATGTGGTGGAGCCCACACAGATTTCGTCCGAGGCCGTGTGGCTGACAGGTTTCAGATGTCTAGGGCGTAAGGCTAAGGCTTTCGGGGTGTGCATGGGGTGTTGAGGACTTGATCTCCTCAACGTTCCATGACCCAGCCGAACATAACAGGACACGCGACCTGGGGCTTGGTCTTCGCGGCAGTTCAGGGTATTCAGGGGTTGGTGGGGTGTTTTGAAAGCTTTTGACTCAGGGTTCCATGGCGGTGTTTGCAACATCGTCAACACAGGGGCTTGGGAGGGCGAGGTGGCTTCCCCAACCCTTAACCGTGGTGGCACCGCGAGTTTCGCAGCATGGATGCTATACATGTTCGGCGATACTTGTGCAGTTGGTGTTGCTGATTGTTGCTGTGTCAACTTTGCACCAAGTGCAGCCGTTGCGCAAATTTCCTAAGCTCCATGCCTGCAGAAGTCGGCAGGATCACTGATCCGGATCAGGGATCAGAAAGTGTCGCAGGGATCAACACAAGGCCCACACAAAACTCTGAACATCCTGGCAAGAAGACGAAAACGAAGGTCTTTCAGCACCAGAAGCTGTTGGATGTCGCCGCAGCAAAGGGCAGGTGTCTGGCCATCAGCGACTCTTGGCCGATCAGCGGTTTCTTTTGACTTAAGATGCTACTACTTCCTATGAGGGCAACGATCACTGATATGCATGACCAGTGACGAAGTCATTCGGAAAATCCAATCCACTTCTGCAATCTCTTAGCAATGATATCGCCACTCAATGTGGCTCCGAAACAGGGGCTCGCACGTGGAATTCGGTTCTCCAGGTTGCCGCGGTTACGTCGAGAAATAAACAGTTGACGCTATAGTTCGTCACCGTCCCACCATCTTGCAGAAGTACCGCTCCAAACCCCTGCAAATTCCAGACACAATGCAGGCCAATGGTGCTCTCAGCACCGCAATAGCGATCACTGTCGGATCCCTCGACAACTCTAAACTACAAAAACCGCAGAAGCAACCCCGAGCCCACACACAGACAGTGCCAAGGAGGAAGCCGAATATGTGAGCTAGACGCCCCGATGCTGCACGGAAGGTTGCAAAAAGGAGTGGGCATGGAGACCTGCCTAGAGTGGTCCGCTGGAGTCAAACTCCACCCAAGGGGGACTCGAGCTTCAGGGTTTCTTGTGAAGCACTCGGGTGCGAGAACGGCAGAGCTGGGGCCACTTCGAACTATGCTGATTGGTGATGGTGGTGATGGTGGTGGTGGTGATGACACTGATGCCTAGATGATGACGATGCAGCCCGAAGGTGGTGATGATGATGACGGTAGGCGGTGATGTCGATGCCGATCATCACAAGCAGTGCGCAACCCGGACGACCATGACCACGGAGATGATGCTGATGCAGTGATGCCGATCCAGATGTGTCATTACCGTCATCACCATCGTGAGGCCAACTTCAAATCAACCCCGAGCCTTGCTGGATTATGGCGATGGTGCAGCTCGAAGCTATGAAGGCTAAATCGTGTATCTCCCGACCAGACTGTCCTCAAAGGCACCGAAAAACAGTCTTTTGACCCCAGCTCTGCAAGCGAAAGGGAGTTGTCTACAGGGTCTGTTTTTTGTGTTGTGGTGTCACGCGACTTTTGTTGGAACCCCAGCAGTGGGTGTTGCTCTTCGTTTCCATGCTCAAGTATACATCCCGAACACCTTCTTCTGCTTCCTGAGAACATGATGGGGAGATGGAATCCGAAGCCCCCAAACTTTGAATGCCTGAACCGCAAGACTAAAGCCCCCAGTTCCGAAAGACCTATTAGCCAAATATTCGAGACACAGCAATGGGTGAACTGAGTCCTCACCCGCTCAACACTGAATCCTACACAAGAAGACCAAACAAAACTCAACCCTGCGAAACACACATGTTTTAGATTCCTTACATGCTTCATACGTTATGGCTGGTCTATGTAGTTTTAGTGCTTCGTGCCCTCCTCATGTAACCGAAGCAAGCTCCTTGGGAATGAAGCCGTGCCTGCTGGTGCAAGTCGAATCCCACGCCAGGCCGCTCCCTCCAAAAAGGCCGAGGCCGAATCACCAAGGCCTGGCGCCTGATTGCCGCAGGCCTTCGGGTTGAGCACCTCTTTTGGGATCCGCAGAGAGTTAGAAGCAGATTCAAGAAGAAGATCAGGAAGACTACTGTAGGAGATAGGGGGACAGCTAGTGTTCAGGGGTAAAGTATGGACACGAGCTCTCTTGTGGCTTTTCTTGGCTCAAAGACGATGCCCCTCAGGCAGGCAAGCCTACCAGTAGAAGCATGTAATCCTTCGTGGAACCTTGGTGTCACGTGTAGCACTCATTCCTTGGAACCTCAGCCATAAGCCGGCATTCTCCAGCCGACAACGGCGACAAGGAACACTAGCTCCGGTAGTCGTCTCCCTTATCCCAAACCCCACAAAGCTAAAGGACCGAAACCAACCCGGAGCCACAATCTCAAGCACAGGCGCGCACTAGTGCAAGGGCAAAACCCCAAAGCTAAACCTCGTCGAGACCTGACCCATGCAAGTGGCAGCATCATAGTCCCAATCTTCGCGAGCAGCAGCCATGGAGGACCCTGATGTTCTATCTTTCGATAGTGTGAGTTAAGGAGGGTCGAATCACATGGCAGTGACAGCTGCAACCCTGCAGCCGATGCAGCTTCTGGCTCATGTTGGCGATGATGATGATGATGATGAGGATGGCAACAGGCCCCAGCATCACCATCGTCATAGGCGAGTCATAAGCATTACGCATTATTGTCGCTGCGGCCGATGATGTCGTGATGCGGTTGTTGCTGTTGGTGGTGATGATGATGGTACTCTTGCTGGTTATTTTGTTGATTTTGATTTTCGCTTGCAACCAAGACCATGAACTTATCCATCGCAGTTCTCTTTTGCTACCCCTCGGCCCTATCAACAAAATGATCATCAAGCTTCGGTCAGAGTCGCCATCATCTTTTACCATGGGTATTGCTGTTCATGCTGCTTGGTCTGGGTGTGTTGGCGGCTTAGGTCTGTTTGGCCTCTTTAAGTCTTTACGTGTAAAGTGTAGAAGTGTAGAATCTAGAAGTCAGGGTTGAAACTGAAGGCTTCGGGCTTCGGTACAGTTCGAGGAGGTAATGCTCCAAGTCCTGAAGAACCGTAAACTGCAACTAGAGTGCGGCCACAAGCCATTCACATCGAATGGAACCTTCGCCACCGGGCCTTCAACAATGGAGTAGTAGTCAGACCCCTGCAAATTTCCAGAGTTGTGGTTGATTAGAGTCATTAGAGAGCAACGGCCAGCTGCAATCACGGCGTCTGAGCCTCTGTGATGTGGCATGCCGGAAAGCCTGCAAGAAGTGTTGATACTTGTTCCGACTAGGAACTAGGCATCATGAATCAAAAGCCCCCTTGAGCCAATCTCAAAGCCTGGATCCGGCGAGGTCTGCGCCCTAAACTTTTAGCCCGGTGGCCATGGGGAGAGTATTCTAGCATGCATGGCCAAGCCGTCGTGTCCGTGTCGTTCTTTTTATTGTTGCTGTTTTACAACGAAGCGGACTAGACAGAGGCCCTGATCATGGTTTGCGATGCTTCTAAGCTCGAACCAGTTTAGATAAAGCCCTCGAGAGCCCCCAAAACCGAAAACTTATGTAGAATCCGTTCTCAACTTTCAAAAAGCCCTAGAGCAACCCATGTAAATCAAATCCAGGACGCCGAGGTCATCGAGGATTGGGACGTCGAGGCCTGTCAAGCATGGCAGACGATGGATGCCGAGGAGGCCGGCGGGTTGGTAGTTCTTTTTGCCCATTGTTACAGCTAAGACGATTCAACGCAGAGATCTTTGCTTCCAGCCTGTAATCCCCAAACCATATACAGGTAGTTGGTCTCGAACAGGGTATGCGAATCGGGGCTGGCCTAAATGTCAAGCTTCCTCATGCTCTAAGCCTGCCATGTAAGAGGAGAATGCTGACCGGTTGTCGGAGACCTCAGTGGCCTCCTCAGCTCGTGGCTTGGCCTTCTTCGGCACGTTCCGTTGGCTGTGAGAGTCAGATTGCACTTCGGCTTGGCGTGTTCCAGCATATGGGCTTACAAGCGCGGACATGTGCAGGTATGCGTTGATGTGAGTAGAAAGCCAAATACAGGTATAGTTGCGAGCACAAATCTGAGTAAACCTAATAACCTAATCGCCAACCCGAGTACCAAGCTAGATAAGCCAGATAAGCAGTAAGTAGACCGATAGACACGCACAGATGCGCACACATGTATGAATTTTGTAGGAATATCTAAATGCATAGATGGATTAACTGATCTGTATAGTTAATTAGATACATAATGTACATATACATATATGAATACAATAAACAAGTAAACCAATCAGTTAAAAAGTGTGTATGTATGCATATATGTATATGTATATATATATATATATATATATATGTGTGTGTGTGTGTGTCCCACAGAGAGTAGTGGATAGATCTGCGGCGGCATTGAGAAATCCACGTCTGTAACTCCGTAATGTATGTATGCATGTGGTGCGAGCGCCAAATTGTATGTATGCATGCATGTATGTAGGTATTTGTGTATTTACGTGTGTATGCATGTCTTTGCATGTATGTGCATGAAAGGATTGATGAATGGATGGATGGATGTGTGTGTGTGTGTGTATCTTTTCCTTTTGGTGTGTGAGTGAGTGAGGGAGTGAGTGTGTGTGTGTGTTTTTGTGCTTTTGCTGGTTTGTTTCTGAGTTTGTGTTTGTTTTTTGTTGTGCATGTGCAGACATATATGACTGTATGTAGGCTCCTCTATTTTTGCACTCCTTTCTCGCGACAAGCTCAACCGTCAAGCGCTTTTGCTAGTTTGACTCAGGCAGGGACGGTGCTGGGGCTTGTGTTGGCGGTGGTGGGCTGTGCACTGGTGGACTGGATAGTGGCATTGGAGGTGGTGCGACCACTATGATCATTGCATATCAGACGCTTACGTCATTGCCGATCTCGTTGAGGTTGTTATCTGCATTCCCACAACTGCATAGATATGCGTCAACGAAAGCACACTAGTAATTAGTAGCAGAAGGTGCTACAGGGTTAGGAGGCAGAGGGGGTTCGGGATGGGGTTTGGATCAATGGCGGCTAGCCGGAATCCGAGCCATTTGAAGGTTGCCTACCAGTGCCGTGACTAGAGCCGGAACTTCAATTCCAAAGCCTAACCAAGAAACAAAGCAGAGCCTAAACATGAACATCCAACATCCAAAGTCTTCAAAACCTCAACAGCAAAGCCCGACGTTCTCAAGCTGTACTGTACTACGAACATCTACGAACAATGACAGAAGCTTTGGGAGACTCTCTCATTGAGCACTTCAATTTCCCGATGCCGCCCTGGCCCGGAGCCAAGGAAGGTATCGCCGTACGCGGAGTCCAAGCTTCCAAGACCATCGCCTGCAGTTATGCCAGGCTTAATTACTTTGGCTGCAGTGTAAGGACCGTCATTATGCAAAGTTTCATGAACTGTCCAGCAGCTGTCTGCTGGCACTCGCGCCGACACCCCCTTTCCGAAGTCAAGCTACATCTTTCCTGCCCCAAGGGCCGTCGAGCGACCCCGGCACGGACGGCTCCGTCGCGTACTCTTGCATCGACTTCTGGCGAAGGTGCAGAGGGTTTTGGAAGATGCAGCGAGGGCTCCCGCTGCTTTGTAGGTTTTGGAGTTGGGGCTTCTTCGTGCTTTACAGCCAAGAGGGCTCTAGTCAGCACATGAGCCCGTTCCGTATTCGTTCTGTACCACTCTCGCGATGATCGCGCATGTTGTTGCCGTTGAGGTTTATGGTCATGACTAATTATCAAGCCAATCAAACACACTAGCCTCAGCTCGTCAACCGCACAATTGCTGTCCAGTTTTGCGCAGTCGGTATCTTTGGCCGACAGTGATGTAAAGTAGAAACACATGGGCGGTTTTGCTGAGCGGCATCTATGGCCGGTTTTTGCTGGTCGGTGCCGATGCTCGTTGTCGTTGCTGGTGGCAGTAGTGGCGATGAAGGTGGCAGTAACAGTAGCAGTAGCAAGTTCGGTTGTGTAGTCGTAGTCGTAGTAGCAGTAGTGGTAGCAGCAGTAATGGCAGCAGCAGTTTGAGTAGTAGCAGTAGTAGTAGTCGTCGTCGTCGTAGTAGTAGTAGTAGCAGGAGTAGTAGTAGGAGCAGCAGCTGTAGTAGTAGTAGTAGTAGCAGTAGTTTTAGAGGTAGAAGTAGAAGAGCAATTAGAAGTAGAAGCAGCAGCAGACGTTGCAGTGGCAGTAGCAGTTGCAGCAGAAGCAGCAGTAGCAGCAGCAGCTGTACCCTTGTCCCTGTCCCTGTCCCTCCCACTGTCCCTGTCGTTGTAATTGTAGTTATAGTTGTTGTTCCGGTTGTGGTTGTTGCTGCTGCTGTTGTTGTTGTTGTGGTCGTGGTCGTCGTTGTGGTTGGGGTTGCGGTTGCGGTTGCGGTTGCGGTTGTCGTGGTCGTGGTTGTGGTTGTGGTTGTGGTTGTGGTTGTTGTCGTGGTTGTCGTCGTCGTCGTCGTCGTCGTGGTCGTGGTTGTTGTCGTTGTCGTCGCTTGTTCTCGATTATTGTTCTTCTTCTTGATGTTGTTGTTGTCGTCGCTGTTGTCGCCATGCTGCGTGCGCACTCGCTGGGCGATTGTGTGCAAGGGGTGGGCACAGGCTCTCGCGGCGTCTCTTGTGCGTGCACTCGCGTGTGCGAGGTCGTGGTTGCAGTGTGCGCGTGAGGGGCGAAACCTGCCCCTGTATATAGCGGGGGTATAGGGCGACACGGGTTGTACTCGTGGTTTGGACAATGGGGACCCAGTGTGCGCTTCCACCGGGACCGGGGAACGACAACCAATACTGGCATGGAGACCCAGTATGTGATTGCACCTCGTTGTTGTTGGTGCTGCCGCTGCTGCTGCTATGTAGTCGTCGATTGGGGCTCGTACTTGCTCGGTTGGTGGGCCCCGTTTCACTCTTTTTGAGGGTCATGCACGGTGTCACAGAAACTGGTTTCAAAAGCATTCCTAGCTCTCGAAAGACTGTGGTCTGTGTTTTGTAACTACCAGTTCGTGACAGTATTACTGCTGGCTTCCTTATCACCCGAACAAGCCGCTGATCAGGCTCGCTGGTACAGCGAGTGCGCAAGGCAGGGCTGTAGTAGGGCTAACCGTTTTGAGTGGGTTCCAGCAGTGGCACAGTCAGAATGTAGGCCTAATTTCACAGCTTGGGCGTCAGCTTCACGGTGCGAGGGTCACAAGCAAGGTCTTTGATTGTGAGGACTGCTGGACTGCAAAAAGTAGCGCGAAGGTCGACTACCTGCTCTTACTTTGCTCGGTACCTATGTGCTTTCAGTTGCTTCTTCCCGTGTCTGCTCTGAAGCTGTGGGCGAGGGGCGTCAAGACAGTGGGAGAGAGAGTCGATTAATTGCGCCGGTATCAGCTTCTGCAGGTTGACATTAGATGTGACTACGAAGGTCGCCAACTGGGAAGCCGGACCAAGCCCAAAGATCTGTGCATCCGACAAGACCGAGGGTGCGAACATCCACCCAGAAGCAGACTTCGACATAATATTTTCAGGGATGTATGCAGGGTCCTTGTAAGGCCCGAAAATCTAGATGCCAAATCGTGGCAGATTGCGATTTCTTCCTTACCGATTTCCTGCCACGCTCGGACATGGGTCCCATGAGTCGTTTGGCTTGGGTTTGAGGTTCAGGGATGTGGCGGCAGTAGGCTGTGAGTGTGGAGGGGTTTCAGGTTGAGTTTGTCAAGCTCCGGATCCTGCATCCCTTAAGCCGACAGGTGGCGCTTCATTTGCAAGACGTCTCCGGCCGACGAGGAGGCTCGGGTGAAGAGATCCCACAGGCCCAAAGCCCTCAACTGGCTACGTCACTGCCAGTACGTGGCGTCTCCGAAAGTGAGCCGAAAAACCATTGGCACTTCGGAGGTTCTCGACCACCACTCGCTGAGAGATTCCGGCATGCGAGAGAACGAGGCAATCCAGGCTGATGTGGATTTTGTGTCTTTGAGGTTTCCGGATTTTGATGTTTTCAGTTTACAGGTTTAGGTCGTGGCCTATTGCTGTCATTTCTTCTCTTGGTCTAGGATTCTGGAGTCTTTGCGAAGCCTGACAGGTTGTTGCAGGTCCTGAGGTACCTAACGGCCTAAGCTGCCTTGACTCACAGCGTCAGGTGGTCCTTTGGCAGGTTCTCGACCATCGCTGGCCGAGAGCGTCCGGAACGCGGGAAAGCGGAGCAGTCCAGGCCGCTGTGATTCTGTGTTTGTGGGTGGATGGTGGCGTTGGGCGGGGGAGCGGGGGGGAGGGGGTGGGGTTGTTGGGTACTCCGTCTTGTGTTGTGTAGAGCTCAAAGTTGCGGGTTTGTAATTGTAAAATGCTTCTCTGAAGCTTCATTTCTGGGTTTCTACAGAGTGGGCTCAGCTCTCCATGTCGGTCCGTGGCTTTGTACGTGCTTGTTGATGCTACGACGACTTCTGGCGAGCTGCTTCACGAATGCATTCACACTTGATTACTGGTGAGCTGTTTTGTTTGGGGTTTAGAGTTATTCAGAGTTCAGGTAGTGCCAGGTTTCAGGAGTTTGGGTCTGGAGTCTGGAGCAGCGATCAGAATTTGAGCTCCTCTGTTCTGGTGTAGCCATGGCTCTTGTTGAGGACCTGGTTGAGACTTCGGGACTAGGGTCACCTGGATATAAGGCTAGATTTGATTGTGGTTGAAGTGAGATGGGTTGAGGACGCAAAACTTGATGAAAAGGCCAGCTGCAGTGCTGGCAATCCAGAGGTTCTCGACCGTCGCTCGCGGAGAGCGTTCGGAACGTGGGAAAGCTGAACCGGCCAGGCAGATACCACTTCTTGTTGCTTGGGGGAGTGTTCCGTTTCAGTTCTTGGGTGTCCAGGGTTGGGGCTGCAAGGTTCAAGCCTGTTTTGCTTTTCTGGCTTCCGACACGGTCTTGAATCGAAGTCTTTCTCCAGGATTGAACAGGGTGTCAAAGGGCTTCATGCCCGGCCGGCCCTTAGCAAGAGCTATATTGAATACAGTATGTGTCACATCTTTCGGCCGTCGTCGGTTGCCAGGACGGGGCGATTCATTCGTTGATATTTCAACAGAGCCGGAGCTTGAATGGCCACCAATTATAACAGATTGGAGGCTCGTTTGACTCCGGAAAAAACGTCACTAAATTGGCTGCACATTGAAGCGAAAAAGGTACTCCGTTGGCTCTGACTTCGAGGCAGAATATACGTTACCTGCATTGCCTCACCTAAAAGCAGAATAATAGAGAAAAGATGTTTATTTGGTGATGGATTCTGGACATTCTCGCCCCCCGGATAAGTGTTCAAGGCCTCGCAAGACAGATGCAGAGCATCCGATTGGATGAGTATCAAGTTCTCCCTAATATTGACTGCAGCTCCCCCAACATGGTGGTTACCGCCAAAACGTACATCTGGAGGACCAGTCCCTCCAAATGAGTGTCTATCCCCACGAGAAAGTTTTCTTTCCGTTAGAGTGCCAGTTTCTGTCCCTGTCCCCGAGTATGATCTAATTCTGCCCAAGGCCGCCGTAAAAAGGATCCATTTCCGGTTGAAGTTCTTTGATATCTTGGGCTGCTTTGGCTTGGAGTTGTTTAGGGTTGCACTCGTCAGGTTTCAGGGGTTGGGGGCTGGAGTCTGGAGCAGCGATCTGCGTTTGAGGGCCTTTCCAGTGTCGCGATGGTGCGGACTTGGGACTTTAGGGTTCCGGAGGCAAGGATTTCAGGACTGTTGCCACTGGGTGCAGGTTTCAGACTTCATAAGGTTGCGCGAGAATTGCGCGAGCAGTGCCGCCAATTACAGGAGGTACTTGGAGCACAAAGAGCCTATGGAGGCTAAACTAAAGAAAGGTCAGCCGTATTCTGCAATGCTGGCACTCCGGAGGTGCTCGACCAGTGCTCGCCGAGAGAGTCCGGAATGCAGGAAAGCAGGTCAATCCAGGCCGACAGCGCACGCGTAACGGTATACAGTATATACAGAAACAAGTCGCATGAATACGTCCATCTCAATAACAAGTTACAGAGCTCTCACAAGTGCGAATATACATGGTAGCATAGATGTTTAGATGTATGCATGTATAAGACAGAAATGATTCTGTATCATATCATCTGTATATATATATATATTTATATTTATACTCGCGTATATGTATGTATATACATATATACACATACGTATACATATAATAGAAATTCACGGGATGGATATGGATGGATGGGGGGAGGGATGGATGGATGTTTCGCTATGTATGTATGAATGTACCTATGTATGTATGTATGAATGTTTGCGTGTATGTGTGTACGTGTGTGCATGTACATGCGTATATGTTGATTTAGATGCAGTGTGCGGTTTGATTGGATGTGTCTGTTCAGCAATAAAGGCACACGTGTCATACTCTTCCACAAGGAGGGTTATAGCTAAGGGGTGAGATGACACCTTGAGCTATTCCAGCTTTTGAGCAGCCTCTGGCGTAGATGGTACGAGAGTTTCAGGGCTTGTTTGACTTGTAGTTCGAAGCCGGTCAGCACAGACTTTCAGGATTGGCTAGCGACTCACAGACGGGTGAGGAGCGTGAGACTAGCGAGGTTAAGGATGCAAGGCTTGGGTTTTCAGGGCTCCAAAGTTTTTAGATCTCCAGAATGGATTTGTGTGCAGGCAGCGACATTTCGACTCACGCCTGTCGGCCCTCATTGACATAGCTTCACGAAGCCCTCCTGACAAAGCTGACATATTACCGTGTCTTGCAAGAGAAATTGGTTCTAGGTTGCGCAGTGCCCGCAAGCACCGCTGCTCGTCCTACCGCCCATACCCTGCCTTGTGATTCGCACAGCAATGCAGGAGGCAAAAACACCTGTAACCTGACCCCCCCAAATAAGTTGCCGCCTAATTGGTTCGCAGTCGGATCCGCACCAGCCCGGCAGACGTCACCTGAGTGGTCCAAGCGGCAGCCCTCCAACGGTCGCCACGGCAGAGTTTGTCTGTTTCTTGCGTTCTACTTGCAGGGTGTCCTAGACCTCAGGAGTTTTGGGCAATCAGCTATATGGTTTGAGTCGGGCCGTCAAGCATAGAATTGCAAAGCTGTTTTGGTGGCTGGTAGGTCTAGGGGCCAACAAGATGTTCACGGGCCGTCTAGCCGTCTACAATGTCAAGGCTTGGGCACTGCATCTTATGTCTGACACGGCCTGGATTTCTATGGAGGCAATAGGGGCACGAATGGTTTGAAGAATTAGGAGCAGGGTCTAGTGCCCCGCTTGGGAGGTAGAGAACCGGCAAGAGGTCCTCGTGTCGTTCTACTGCCGAAGGCCAGAAAGAAGGGCACACCGGGAAGGGCTCTGCGCTACGCCCTTTGCCTCTTCTGTTTGCAGGCCAAAGTGAAGCCGGGAAGGCTGGCGGTGCCGTCGGGGAAGGAAGGCGCGGAAGCCTCTCAGAAGAAGGCCATCTCCGAAGCGATTTTAAGGGCTTCGGAGGCCTTGCGAAAGCTGGCGGAAATCGAGACAGGGTCCAAGAGAGCTTCCTGCGCTGCATCGCGATCGCGGTCGAGGCATGCACGGCCAGTAAGGCTCCGAAGCCGCAATGAATGCCGCTGAAGCTCGCAGCAAGGCATCGAGAATCAGTTTCTGAAGGTCCTGTCTGCTTGCGACGACCATGTATGCAAGTTCCCGATGTCTGGAAGCATGCGACCGGCGCCCGGTCGCGCCATCTGCGGCAACCCCAATCGGGGTCTGAAGATTTGGCTTCGAGGTTCACGCGCAGCGGGGAAAAGCGATGATATCGGTATGCTGTGAAGCTTGCCATTCGGGGAATCCTACAGCCTGACACTGAACTGTCCAATGACTTGGCCCGGAGCTGTTCAGTGCACTTAAACAAGGCAGCTTCAGGTGTAGCGTCCTGCTGCAAGGCCATCGTCGTGTTTCGACATGCATCTAATGTAGGTACACACAGGTTGATGGATATAGAAGTAGGTTATATGTATGTGCGTAGTGCCCATCTACAAGATCCTGCCTGCACAATGAGCACTGGCTGGCACTTCACATTGCACTGCACTCCGTTGGAAGCATGCGCTGCTTTCGCGGTGACAGGCCCCTAATTCTAGAAGTCAAGGTGGGTCAGGTAAAAGCTTGTCAGGAAAGCCCAGCTTGCAGAGATCACTTCGGGTTTTGGGACGTGGTCTCACTAAGCTGTTGCCATGGAGAAGCTCGGGGAAAGCCCGCGGTGAGGACCAGGTTTCATGGTAGATGTGGAGTATGGACCGCAACCTGCTCCGCACAGTCGGGAGCCCGGACGCACCGGTCACGAGCTGGAAGTGTTGCTTGGCTCCTTTGGTTTCGCTTTCGCCCTTCGGATGCTGTGCTTTGACCGCCTCGCCAATAAGAAGGAGCAATAAACAGTTACAAATGTCTGCACAGGTGCGCATATGTGCGCTTATATGCACTTGCCTTTCTGTCATGTGCTTACAAGCAAACGATCAACTGTGCTCGGAGCTTTTTGTTTTGCTCGACTCTTCTCAGAGACCAGACCTGCATCGTTCCGACCGTAACATCGCCTCCGGGCGCAGACTACTTGAGGGTCCTGGTAGACCGTAAGGACTTAAAGATTAAGCCGAGCAGGCAGGAAGTCTTACGGCTG
This sequence comes from Symbiodinium sp. CCMP2592, assembly GCA_905221615.1. Classification (NCBI taxonomy): domain Eukaryota; class Dinophyceae; order Suessiales; family Symbiodiniaceae; genus Symbiodinium; species Symbiodinium sp. CCMP2592. The sequence continues at coordinate 490,651 of CAJNDT010004935.1, read as the reverse complement.
TGGATCTCACCAGCCTTTCCAACACTACAGGCCCCAAAAGCCCTTCAAGCTGCAAAACATACAGAACTAGTAAGGCCCCAGCGCCGTGAAAGAAGGAACGCTCCCGAACTTCAGGCTCAATGTTCACATGGCCGGCCGTGCTCAGCGCCGTGTAGCTCGGCACGCCGCAGCGGCCCGATTGGACCAGGCCGGGTTTCGCTTGGGCCGGGCGGGGCACGAGAGTTCTTCGAGCTCAGGGTGTTATAGGACCTGCCAGGGTGGAAATCGCGTGCTGCAGGGGGACTTTGCGCACTTTCATTCGTGAATTTTTCTGCATGTCGCTAGGATGCTGTCGCATCTTCGGGCTTCTCACATCCACATGGATCGGGTTCTCGGGACGACCAGGTCCCAGCAACGGTGATCTCGGAGGCCGTCTCTGTGGAGGAACCGTTCCAGGCTGTGGTCTCCAGTGACGAGGACGAGGAGGCAGGCTGCAAGTGACAAGGGAGAAGGCAGACATGACCGTGCTTGTCACCTACATGTTGACATGCGGGTCGCACACACATTGCCTTGCCAAGTTTCTTGCACCCTCTGCAAAGAAGCAACACGTGAAGGTGATCGTGGCATCTGCAGACGTCCATCTGCAACGCGGACTACGTGAACGTTCCAGAAGCCGACTCCGCGTCCCGGCGATCACCGGCCAAAGCGCTGTGGTGGAGCTGGATCCGCCTGCAGCCAGCGTCAGAAGTGACTTGCCCAGCTTCTACGTCCACATCTTTGAGTACGGCGACATCGCACGATGCTGCAGTGCTTGCAGGGAGTTTTTCCTCCCGGGACAACTGCGTCTAGGGTTTCTACCAGGGACAGCACCAGAAAATGATGTTGATGCATCGGTTTGGCTGCATGCGCCCCGCTGCATTCGACGATCGAATTTTGCAGTGACCTTGACAGAGACGCTGGCTTTCGCAGTGAGCCTTCCCGATGCCATTCGTGCCAGGGTAATGGAGGAGCTGGGTGCTTCGAACGCGCGGCAGAGCCAGGCCCGCTGGCCAGGCTCTGCACAGAACAGCAGTGCTCTGGCCACAAGGACACGGCCATGGCGCTTGCAGCACTTGCAGCTGCAAAGTCTTCCTGACGCCCCGGCACGGGAGCCAGTGGAGCCCTGGGCTTTGGTGCGGGTGCCGCTCCCTGTGGCGCGCTCCGAGCCCGCGTCGAGGCCTGGCCTCGCAGCCCGCGCCGCGCGCGCCGCGCTCACCGCAGGACTGGAGGCTCGCTGGGCCGCGATCGACGCACAGCTGACCCGAGCCGAAAGGGCCGAGAGCATCGAGGCCGACATGGAGCCGGCAAGGGATACCTTCGTGCAGAGACAGGTGGCCAGAGATGATGAAGAAATGAACGAGTTGCTTACGCTGGTTCCTTGTCAAAAGCTGGAGGCTCCTTGCGAGGAGCCGTGTGCGGTGTGTTACGAAAATATGACTTCCGGCGATCACGTGCGACGGTTGCCTTGTTTGCACTACTTCCACATGGCCTGCATTGACAAGTGGCTTCGCGTCAAGGCCACTTGTCCACTCGATAATCTGAATGTGCGAGACCTAATCCACAAGCAGGCCCAATAATTGCAACCGGTCTTGTGGAGAATCTGGCTCCAGCGCTGCTGCTGCGGCACATGAACACTGCACGCGTAGCTTGGTTTCTCCGACATCATCTGGACTCCGTGTGCTCGGGCGAGGAGTTTCACTCCCGAAGTATGGAAATGCGTCCGCTGGCCATCTGCACACGAGGAGTAAAGCTGACACGGCTCCTAGCCCACGGTGCACGTCTTAGTCGCAAGATCATCGTGCAGAAATGTCAAATGAATCCTGGGATGGTGCGCAAGTGTTCCGTCGCTGAGCCCCTGTACATTATACATTGTAATTGCTTAGTCTTCCTCCTCAGGTAGCAAGAACAGCAGTCGTGATGGTAGTCACGGCTAGTCACTTCTGCTGCATGCCAGGTCAAATCTTCAGGTTAATGTGAGAAATAAATGCATGCCTCCATTCACGCAAGTCCACACATCCATACTTGAGCTTACACTTGCACACACACACACACTTATTTGGAATGATGGGGTTAGCAGGAGATGTTCATAGTCCATGGCGGTACGAGGTTGTAGGCTACTCACCTGTACTTGGAAGAGTTTCCTTACTCCCTGGGTTGTTTGGAATATTTCCTTGATCATGGTTTGGTTTGGAGATGGATGGGCTTTTGCTTGGCTGGATGAAATTGAGGGGTTCCAGTATTGGCATCTGGGTCTCGACGTGCAATCCTTTGCGGTTGTGGCATGCTTGCTACATCTGCGCATGGAACATGATTTTTTCAGCGTACAAGTGGGTGTCACTCAAACTCAGTATGATGTACACATGAAATGCTTACACACTGTCGCGGCAGAGCTTTTCAAACTTCGGCAAATCGTAGTCACATGTGAGATTGTTCCGGATGCTTGGCCTGAGCGCACGAGTCGCTTACTCACTAAGTGATTGTGGTCAAGTGTTCGTCCTGGCGGAGTCGCAGCAGGCCAGTTGCAAAAGGCTACTCATGATGGTAACCAGATTTGGGAACCACTGTGCTTATCCTGCATTGTGAAGTGGAACCTATCCCCCAGCAAGACCAACGGGATGACCCCTCAGCTACACATCCATGTGCCCATGAGAGTTTGATGTCAGCACAAACTGTGAGCCTCTTCGCTGGATTCTAACCAAGCTGTGCTGAGCATTTGCCTCCGCATTGGTTTTCCTCGAACGGTATTCCGAATCAAGTGCTCCGTGCCAGACGTACCGAGCGATCTCGCATGACAGGCATGAAGAAGCTCAAATGATGAGTACGAAATACTTTAGGATCCCACCCTCCCCACTAACAGTCAAATAAAGGTTCCTTATATAACACACAGGCAGAAATGAGCACCAGGGTTTGAAGGCCCCATTGGATGAAATCTTAGCAACCTGATCGCGCTTTCAGAAACATTCACCGTGGTACTGGCGTCGCTTGGGGCTTGGGCTTGGTCAGGGCTGATTTGGCTTCTGGAATGTGGGTCTCAGGGTTTTTGTGTTTCGGACCAGGGGTTGGAGTTTAGGGCAAGCTTGTCTCAGTGTCCGGACCTGGGGCTCAAGGTTTCGGGCTCGGAGTTTAGAGTTTCGGCCCTGGGGTTTAGGGTTTAAGACAAACCCGTCAGAGTCCGGATGCGGGGCTGAAGGTTGAGGGTTCGGAGTTTAGGCCTGGGGTTTCCGGGTCTGTACGGAAGAAGCCTAGGCTAGGCCCGCAGGAATCGCAAACTCGGGCTGTTTCGCTCTCGGTAGTTTGGGGTGGGGCGCGCGGCTGCCGGGTCTGTCCAGAAGAAGCACAGGCCGCAGCTTGGCAAGCGCGGGCTGCACGTCGAAGCAGTCCGGAAGGACAATCATGAGCACAATCTCGAGCACCAGAAAAAGCACAATCATGAGCACAATCTGGAGCACCAGAAAAAGCACAATCATGAGCACAATCTCGAGCACCAGAAAAAGCACAATCATGAGCACAATCTGGAGCACCCGAAAAAGCACAATCATGAGCACAATCTCGAGCACCAGAAAAGCACAATCATGAGCACAATCTGGAGCACCCAAAAAAGCACAATCATGAGCACAATCTGGAGCACCAGAAAAAGCACAAGGATTGATACCCAATGTGACGAACATCATGACTGCAAGTATGAGTTCATGAGGCGAATCATTGGCGTTTAAATTGTAATTACTTCAAAAAGCACAATCATGAGCACAATCTTGAGCACCAGAAAAAGCACAATCATGAGCACAATCTGGAACACCAGAAAAAGCACAAGCATGAGCACAATCTCGAGCACCAGAAAAAGCACAATCATGAGCACAATCTGGAGCACCAGAAAAAGCACAATCATGAGCACAATTTTGAGCACCAGAAAAAGCACAATCGTGAGCACAATCTGGAGCACCAGAAAAAGCACAATCATGAGCACAATCTCGAGCACCAGAAAAAGCACAATCATGAGCACAATCTCGAGCACCAGAAAAAGCACAAGGTTTGACATAAAACTGTAATGAAAAGCACAAGAAAGAGCACCAGCGAAATTGGCCAAAAGTTCCAAAAGTTTGATTGAGGCAGTGTGAGTAATTGAAACTGGCCAAACTGGCCAGGGTCCTGGCCGGGGAGCTCCGGCAGGCAGGCAACTCCAAAAAAACCCTTCAGCAACGCCCCTCAACAAAGACCTGCAGTAACAGGTTGGGGGCGTTAAATTCGTCGTTACAGCCAATGCCTGGATCCTGACGGAAGCCGCCCAAGAGCGATGCATTCTGTGTTCTGTACCACACCCAGTCCAATGCGAGCAATGCTATGACAGAGATCTGGCCGATGGTTTAGGGCTTAGGGTGGGCTTCGGGCTTGGGGCTGAAAACCTAGGGTTTTCCTGAGGGTTTAAGGCTTGGGGGTTGGGGTTCGGGGTTCCGCGCGAAGTTGATGGCATGCGACCAATGTTTCATTGATTCTATTCCCGAATTGGAGGTTGTGATCACTACCTAGTTTTTTTTTTGCGGTTTTGCTGGTGCTGCTTTCTGTGCTTCTGTTTGTGGTCACTGTTAGTAGGCCGGGTGGGATCCCAAGAAATACTGATAGGTAGATAGATAAATGGACAAACGGACAGAGACAGACAGACAGACAGACAGACAGACAGACAGACAGACAGACAGGTCGATAGATAGATCAAACTAACCTAAAATTTATTTTGCATGAGCGCATGTATGTAAATATTTATATATGCATATCTAACATTATATACACAGACAGGTCTACACTTACGCAGGCATGTATATATATATATATATATGTATATATATACACACAAAGAATATGTTCATTTGTATGCACACTGTTTACTAATCTCTCCAGTTTATGGGTTTGTTTATCTAGTCTGTCTGTCTATTTGTCTGTCTATCATCTGTCCGTTTGTCTCTCTATGTATATACATATATATATATATATGGATTTCTTTTTGTATGTTTCCGTGCGTATGTGTATGAATCCAAATTAAGTAGACATATAGATAATGGAACAAGAAGAGCTGAAGCTTGCATAACTACATGTGCATGTGTTCGTATGTATGTGTGTGAGTGTGCATGTATACACAATATGTACATGCATACATGCATACATACAAGTACATCCTGTAACCAAAACACGAACTATAGAGCCCCCCGCCGCCGCCTGGAGCCTGAAGACTCTCAGGGATCCGACGCCAGCCGCGAGATCGGAGAACGAGACTGAGGCGGGTGGCTCAAGATTCAGAGCTCAGGGTTCAAGCGATTTTCAGGCCGGCTCGGTAGTATGGCCACTGCGTGTGCAGGTGGTTGGGGCTCAAACACGGCATGTGAAATTCACCCTGTATGAGTATGTGGACGAGTTGAAAAGACGGGGGCAGCTGAGGGATCATGGCAGCTGTCATACGAATGCGTCACGAGTGCATAAGGTTATCCAGGCTAAGATTTACGGCTTTAGGGCTATAGAGCAAAAGCTATTCTAACAGAGATGTTGGTTTTAGATGTGTGCCCTGGGTTCTTGGCACTGTGACTATCGTTTGCCACACGCCTCGTAAAAGCCCCTTTCTCCCTTGCCTAACACAAAGCCGCAAAGAACCCGAGTGTGATTTTGTGTTACATGAACTTGTACTGGTGCGGAACGCCTGCATGTCAAGGCCACAGGCCTGTCACCGAGAGTTCAACCGCAGTACTGTTGTTATTGCCAATCAGTCCAGAGGGGCGGACAATGGAGGCAAGCAGCAGAAAACTCCCACGTGTGTGTGTCAGGAGCTGACTGTCTCTGCCACCCCTCCTTTGTACATCGTCGGTTCCTTCAACGACTGGAGTGCAGCTTGGCCTGAATCCAGACTTAAACCTAGAAAGAGTCAGATTCAATGATTAATGTCTTGAAGTGTCAGGTTTCTCGAGCCCTATCGCAGCTTCACACCTCCATTGTATGCCTTCGCGGCCTAGCTACCAGGCATTCACCCTCAGCGAAGCCTGAACCCTATGGCGGCGGGAACGTAGTCTACAGTGGGCATTAGGATCTATGCATGGCCGACATTGCCGTTGATTTGTTGTAAGAGGTCCGGCTTTTTCGGCAGAAGGCTTTGTGATGGTGCCAGGTGCTGGTGGATGGTATTAGTGTGCCTTTCTTTGTCAAAACTATAGTCAACACCAGGCTGTCTCATTGAGCCTGTTTGGTCTACCGCCGAGCACAAGGAGTTTAACAAATCAGGAGTTCTCTTCAAGGCAGCGCAAAACCAAAGTAGTTCTGCCGAATTCGTTGTGCTGTATGCTTGAGCCACACCGCCATTTGGAGAAACCCGCATGAGCTTCTGCAACTAAAACTGGAAGCTCTGCTTTTAATCCTTGAGTCTGGAATCCTGTCCAAGTAGTGACAAAGCCTACTTGTCTAAACTTCAATCGAGAGGCGCGAGGGAGGCAGGGGAATAGAAAAAGACAGCCAGAGACCCAAACCCAAAACCATACAATGTCCATCAACGTCCCAGAGCCTCAGCGGAGGCTGACGCAGAGCTGATGCAGGGGGGAAGCCGGGAGCCTCAGGCTTCTGTCGATGCAAAGAGGTCTTTGCACGGGCTTCGGATTCCCAGAATAGGGCCAACGGCTTTTAGCCGGGCTTCCCAGAAGTTTGAAGGCGCAAAACCAAGTTGGGCTTGGTATTCTTAGAAGGGTCGGGACTGGAGGGCCTGTGGGCACGTGAGGATGATCTATGGCATCATCATCGTAGCCAAAGGGTAGCGGCGATGTTGGCAGCAGCAGCAGCAGCAGTACTAGTAGTGGTAGTGGTCGTAGTAGAAGTAGAGGTAGGAGTAGTGGTAGTAGGAGTAGGAGTAGGAGTAGGAGTAGGAGTAGGAGTAGTAGTAGTAGTAGTAGTAGTAGTAGTAGTAGGAGTAGGAGTAGGAGTAGGAGTAGGAGTAGGAGTAGGAGTAGTAGTAGTAGTAGCAGTAGCAGTAGCAGTAGCAGTAGCAGTAGCAGTAGCAGTAGCAGTAGCAGTAGCAGCAAGAACAGGTTCAGTATGCAGCAGCAGCACGTGCACGACTACCAGCAGCAGTACTAGTACTGCTAATATTGAAAACGGTGGTCGCCGCTTACTCCAGGAGCTGCAGTCACAATCCGATCGAGTGCGCCCATGGGTAGCAGCAAAGGCATGCAGAAGGAGGAGCCTCGTGTCGGCGCTTGGCTTCCGACTTCGGAGTTTGGGCCTCTATGCCCGCCTGAATTGTAGGCTTTTGGGGAAGACCGCTTCTCGTTACGTGCCTGCCTGATATTGTCACTTGCCGCCGAACTCACACCGGGACAGAGAGGGAGAGATAGCTATTCAATGTAGTGAAGTCAGGGCAATTTTTCGAGTCCAGGGCTCCAAGTTAGATTGAAAACAAGGTAAAGTGTCCGGAGTTTGCCACTGAAGGTACTGCACGTAAACCGGCCGGATGCTGTCAGGACTACCAGTACTGGCACGACTCAGCGGAGTAAGCACTGCGTATCCGTTTTGCCGGCAACGGACAATAGTGGCACTACGAGGATGCAAGGCAAACAAGAGTTAGCAGCATGGGCGGCCGATGTAATAAGCACGTGTCCTGTGCCGAAATCCTCAACCCATCGGACGAAATTAATGAAGCACCAAAAGGTTGCCAGCCACAGCCCAGGTTCCAAATTCTGGAAGACGGCAGTGCTCTGGCCAATATTATGATGAAGGATAGGAGCGATAGCAGTAGTAGGCAGGTAGGAAGTAAGGTAGTGGAAGTAGTAGGTACTGGCATTAGTGGTAGTATTCGTACCAGTATTAGTGTCGGTCTCGGTATCAGTCTCAGAATTAGATGCAGCGGCAGTGGCAGTGATTGTGGCAGCAGCAGTAGCAGTAGCATCAACAGGAGTGTAGTCGTCGTCGTAGTATAAGTAGTCGTAGTCGTAGTAGCAGCTGTAGGAGTAGGAGAGGGGGCAGAGCAGGAGTAGGAGTAGCAGTGGCTGTGGCAGTAGAGTAACAATAGCAGAAGCAGAAGCAGCAGCGCTTAAGCTGTGCCAGCAGGTCGTGGCAGTGGTCGTGGTGGTAGCGGTAGTGGCAGTAGTAGCAATAGCATAGCCATAGTAGTAGTAGTAGCAGTAGTAGTAGTAGTAGTTGTTGTTGTTGTTGTAGTTGTAGTAGTAGTAGTAGCCGCTATGGATCACAGTAGGCTGTGTAGCTTTGCTAACAAGGCTCTGGGTACCAACGCTAGAGGCTCGCAACGTGCCCCTTCTGCGAAGCTTAAGGGACCGTCCTCTTACTGAGCCATAGCTGTTCCCGGAGCCGCGTGTCGCTGTGATCTACCGGGTCCCAATTCCCGGGCCTCTGTCTGCAGTTATACAACCTTGGCATGAGGTAAGCGGTAGTGGTTTTCACCTTTTCCGCAGGGTGAAAGGAGTCGGTTCGAGTTCTCTCTTTCCGGCGAAACTAGCGGACGGCGCAATCGCCAATGCACCAGCATTCATTTGAGAGCATTCGCAAGAAGGCCTTTCGCAATGCTTGCAATAAGGTTCATAGAACACAAGAAAGCATCCCGTACCGGAATGGTACGTTGACGCCTGAACATCTGCGTCGCAGTGGACTCACCCCGCCCTCCCCTCCCCCCCTCCCAGTGCAGCCTAGCTCCACGATTTCTCCTTCAGGTCCCTCAGGTTTCTCCGCCAGTTTCCGCTCGCGCCCGAGAGGCGGTCGTGCCAGCAAGTCTCTTCGTGTTCTTTCCTGGAATGCAGGGCACCTTGGCATGCAACAATGGGCAGAAGTGAAGACATGGCTTCGCACGGAGGCCAAGTCAGTCTGTGACATTCTTGTCCTTCAGGAAACCCACTGGAGTGAGACAGCAGAATTTGATGTCGAAGGCTGGCACTGCGTAAGCTCCGCCACAAAAGGGGCTGCTCGAGCACCTAAAGGTAAAGCCACTTCAGGGCAACGCCCCAAGCAAGGCGCTGCCACGCAGCCGGCTGTTCACGACACAAGCCGAGCGGACGGCGTCATGGTTCTTCTCTCTCCGCAGATAGACAAGAAGAAGATAAGATGGCGCGAGCAACGCCGGGGAAGGCTCATTCAGGTCATCTTCCCGTGGCTTGGGGCTCGTGTGCATGTACTAGCGGTTTACCAACATGCCTGGTCTTCTAAGAAGACTCCACAGCAGAACAAGGATGACCGCTCACACCTGCTCCGCGATCTGTCGGCTGCGATACGGGCCATTCCAGCGCGAGATACTTTTCTCTTGGCAGGAGACTTTAATGCTCGACTGACCCCGCAGGAGGGTCTGGTAGGTCAGTGTAGCACCAAGCCAGAGCAAACTCAGATGCAGGATGAATCGTTCCAAGCCTTAGTCTCCTCCCATCGGTTGGTAGCTCTTAACACATGGTCTAGTGGTGCAGGTCACACTTTCTTCCTGAATGGTCAGGGATCACAAATTGACTTCCTGCTCACTTCAGAAGCCTCGGCCAAGGGCCTGGCAAAGCAGTCTCGGCCGTGCAAGGATCTTCAGCTCGGCAAATGGAAGAGGGGCGGCCACCTTCCAGTCTTGGCTCAACTCAGACCCACCCAGCACTGGAATCTGCCAAAGCCTACTTGTCCTTCCACGACCTTTCATAAGGAAGCTCTAGAGACGGCTGTCCGTTCAGGTCTGCCAATAGCCGGTCGCATGCAAGACTGGGTGGGCCAGCGTCTGTCCTCTCGGACTCACACGCCTGATGAAGTTAATCAGGTACTGCTGGAGGCCTCTGCACTGTTTTTCCCCAAACCACGGCCTCAGCAAGCTCCTGAAACTGCTCAGCACCGTGCGACGCTGCGAATGTGGAGTCGAGTCGCTCATATTCGTTCTTTGCATGAGGACTCCATAACCACCTTATCCGACCTAGATCAGTCTTTGGAGGACCTGAATCGATGGCATAAGCAGGCTCTCTACTTAGCCAAGAAGGAACGACACCGAGCTTTCCAGGCTGAGGTCGATGAGGCGTGTGCCAGACACGATTCCTACATCGCACATAAGACCTTAAAGAAGCTCCGACCTTGGGAACCCCAAACTAAGGCACAGCTTCAGGGACCGGATGGTCTGCTGTTGGACTCTACCTCTGAGCTCCGCCTGCTTAGAGACCACGTGGAACAGGTCTTTGCCAGACATCCGCCACTCGCACACCAGGTGGACTCGCTGCCGGAAATCCCGGCTGGTCTGCTGGCCAAGCACATAGGCTCCATCAGACCGCACAAGGCGGTACCGCAAGGCTCTGCTCCGGCGGCTGCCTGGCGGCTCTGCTCGGCGGCTGCGGGAGAGGCGCTAGCAGCATCGCTGCAATCTCGGGGGCAACGCCCATTGCCGGCTGCTGAGGTACTTCAGCCGCCCTTAAAGGATGCTGACTTGTGTTTTATCCCAAAGCCTAACAAGCCGGCCACGAAGCCTGGCAATCTACGTCCCCTCGGCATCATTCGACCAGACGGCAAGGGCCTGGCGGGGGCTTGTAGAGATCAGCTGTCTCCCTACACGGCTGACTATCTTCGGGGTCTCCCACAATTTGCCTACCAGCCACATCGCGGTCTTTCAGATGCCTTGAGCAGGGTCGTTGGTCATGTCACTCAGGTACGCAATAACTGCCAGGAGGCCCGACGAACCAGGCATCAGCTTCACTCGGGACGAACTCGTCCCCAGCTAGTAGGTGGCATCTGCTTTGCACTAGACTTGTCACAAGCCTTTGACATGGTGAGCAGAACAGACTTGCTTAGCACACTGCAGGAAGCGGGAGTCCCGCAAGACCTCATTGACCTAGTTGCCTCATTGCATGCTGGCAGTGCTTACACGTTTCGCACCCAGGGTGAAAAGGACACGGTCCAGTCCACTGCGGGCATTAAACAGGGGTGTAAGCTTGCCCCCACACGTTTTTCCATGCTTACGGGCACCATCTTCCGGGAGCTCATAGCTCTTGTTGGGGTTCGAGCCGTGGTGGACTACCTCACGGGCTACGCAGATGACCTTACGGTTCACCGTGACATCCACTCAATGGAGGACCTGGATCGCGCTCATGCTCTGATTGAGCAATTGTTGCAGTTGGTCCGTCGCCATGGATTTGCTGTCAACGGTGCAAAATGCACTGTTATGGTCAAACTCGAGGGCCAACAGGCGCAACGCGCCATCTCCAAGCACACTTATTGGCGCACCGCGCCTGACGGAACCCGCCATAAGATGTGGAGACTGGGAGAGTCCAAGTCTCACGAGGGCTTTCCGCTGGTGACGTCCTTTAAGTATCTCGGCGTCATGCTCTCCTACTCCAACTTCGAGAAGGCTACTCTCAAGTTCCGGTTGCAGGAGGGCAATGTGAAATTGCAGCAGGTACGCCGCTTCGTTCACAACAGACGAACGGCGGGGCCTGCATCGCGGTTGCACATTTGGCATAGCACTGTCTGGGCCACAGTAGCCTCTGGATTGGTGGATGTGGGCTTGACCCTAGAGACAGCTAAACTGTTGCGGGCTTGGCACGCTCGCAAAATTCGAGCTGTCCTGAACAAGCCAGCGCACCTGACACACATATCCACGGCTGACCTCTATGCCTCCCATGAGATCATGGACCCTGTCCGTAAGCTGCAGGCGCGACAGGCCAATCGTGTCAAGCGCTTAGGTGCTCGACGGCGGAAAACTCCTGCGGGGGACATCTCTTTAACCCAGCGCGCGCTTCTCCAGGCGGAGGCACTCTCTACTAGTTATGCAGACGTTCTGCAGCAACTTTCTAAGGACACATCACAGCAGGAGGCCCCCCCGTCCTTCGTGTGCCCGACGTGTGCTCAGGCCTTCGACACTGAGGTCGGTCTTCGCACCCACCAGGCCCGCAAGCATCCAGGCTCGGTCATCAGATATGTCCCTCGAGGCTTCTCCCACACCCTCTCTGTAGGAGGGCTCCCCAAGTGTGCGGCCTAAGGACCACTTGCTATCAGGTGCCTGCTCGGAGCCAGCTAGGCTACAGGAGCTGGATGACGCGGCGCACCCTCCCTTGGATTCGCAGCATCAGCCCAGATTGCATCCCAGGCAGCAGCGCTTGCATGACACTCTGACAACACACACGGCTGTGGAGCTCGGACGATCTGATGAGTCTCAGGACCTTATGTCACATTGCTTGCTGTGTGGGTTCTGGACCCCGGACAATACCAAGCTCAAGTCTCACATCCGGCAGGCCCACAAACCTGAATGGGCGGCTCATGGCGCTACAGCTGCAACTCAGAGCAGCAAATCAGGCCTGACCCTTGTCAAGGGCATGCCTTGCCCGTGCTGCCGCAAGCCTGTTACGGATAAGAGGCAGCATCCGGCACAATGTCCGATCCTTTTTCAGATTCTGTTTTATGACTTGGTTCATGCACTTTCCCGCTGCCAGGGCGGACCGTTACGCAGGTACATGCCAGCGGTTGGCACGACACAAGGCAACGCACCCACACGGGACGATACCACCGCTGTTGGAGCAACGCCCCAGACTCGCCAGGCAACGCCTGCAGGCCCCCTGCCACCGAAGTCAGGGACAGTAGAATCAAAGGACGGCGCGCTCGCTGCTCCTCGCTCGCTGCGCAACATCTCCAACTACTGCTATGTTAACTCAACGCTTTCGGCCCTGGTGCCGACGTGCATCTTGCTGGAGCACGGAGGGGCAAGCACCTCCCTCCATCAGGAAGTGGCTGATTCTGTCTCTGGTTCTCCTTTCACCCTGACTGCCTCTTTCACGCTTCGCCATCTTACTCCCACTTGGCGCTATGATGGCCAACAACAAGATGCTTCGGAGTTTCTAGTGGCCTTATTTGCAGGCATTACCGCCTTTCCGATTGCACGACCCTGGGAAGTCAGGGATGTAAACACTACTGAGGTCACCGATGCGGGAGGTCCGCTCGCTTTGCTGCCAGCTCCAACGACAGGTGGATCCCATGCACTTCAGGAGCTGCTCTCTCGGTGGTCTGGCCAGCCGGTGCACACCGCCTTTCGAGGGCAGCAACGACTGGTGGTTCTCACAGTGGCGCGATTTGTTGAAGGCCGCAAGCTCAGCTATGCTGTCACTGGTCTGCACCACCCCCTTCAGCTCTCGCAGTGGGCCCCGACGGGCTCCGTACAACTAGAGAAAGGATGGGTTCAGTCCTGTATCTTCCACATAGGTGACACCCCGCACAGTGGACATTATCGCTCCCTCTGGAGGAGCAACCCCGATCAACCTTGGCTCAGCACGGACGATGGTCGTCCGTCGGTTCAGGCCTCAGATTCAGATCTCAGGCAGGCACGCCACGGCTGCTATGTGCTGTTCGTGCGACTTGGTTCAATACCGCGCACAGCGGAGGCTGGCCCTATGCCAGTCCAAGTTTCAGATGATTAAGCTGAGGGTTCCCCTGAGGCCAGGGGCCCCTACTTCCCCTTGCAGGAAGGGGGCGACCTACTGGCTCTGTGGGACCGACCTGCCTACACGGCAGGGAGCAGGAACGCTGTTGTTCAGTTTTGCTGCTCAAGTCGTACAGCTGACGTAGCTCCACTACTCAGCGTTTGTGTGCAATAGCGGCCTACACCTGTCATGCTAGTCGGGCAACGCTCGCTGCTTTCCCAGAAAGGCAACGCCTGTCAGCAACACAGCTGACCAATGGCTGAAATCGGCTTTACAAACCCCCATTCTCGGCTCGAGAAGGGGGGTTTGTCCGAGGCCTAAAAATCAAGGTTTTGCAACCCCCCATTCTCGGCTCGAGAATGGGGGGTTGTCCGAGGCCCCCAAGCCATTGCCGGCAAGCCTGGCCTCTGGAGGGGAGTACGCCTCTTACGAATAAGGTTAGCCTTATTAGGCACAGTGTGCTTACCGCCAGGGTGTGCCACATCGTTCACCGATGCAATCTGCTTGCCCACAAAAGCGGAGCTGCCTCAGATAACAGCACTAGCAGCCGTTCCACATGCTCATCACCTTTGCGACCTTACGGCCCATCGCCTTTGATTGAGAGTGACCATGAGTGGGACGCCACGCAACAGGCACTCTGAGTGACGGTCCCGAGGGGGTACGGCTCATCAATCATCGGTCCGTGGACATGGGACGCCATAGTCCACACTGAGGGTGACGGAGGGTTTCTCACCCACGCCTGAGACGCATGAACCGGCTTTTGAGGTAGCTTGTAGGGTAGCTCTCTTCACGGTAGCCTGTTTCAGCGCTTTCAGGCCCAGGCCCTTAGCATTTCTGCTCTCAGACCTTTGTTCAGGTGCAAAGGCAGTCTCACACGCCCGCAATGAGCAGAGCCCGCTCGCTCAGCGTCCAATAAAATAGTAGTATTAGTAGTAGTAGTGGTAGTAGTAGTAGCAACAATACTAGACGAGAGCTTGTAGTATTGTGCTTGTTGCAGTCGTAGTAGTCGAGCTCTGCTGCTTTTGTTTTGGAGATATTCTCGGTCGTTTAACACTGTCATGGTTTGTTTAGGTGCTGAGGGAGAGGTCGAGGGATCAATTAAGTCGTCAGGAATGAATTACTTCCCGAGTCCTGAACCCCACACGAACCAAGAGTTGGTGGCTTCTCAGAAAGGCTGGGACAAGCGCCTCTTCCCCGCGGGCGGCAACTCTGAAACCGTGGTGGTGCTGAAGCCGCTCGTACGAACTCCTCAGACGGTTTTGTCGATACACACAAAGCATGACCGACCTTGATGCACGCTCATGTTCAGAGGCAGGTGCAAAGCCATGCATGGTTGCAGCAGGTGAACCGTTTGACAACTGCATAAGTGACGTTTTCAAGACTGCATACATGCGCCTTGACCTAACAGTGTGCATGTCTGCATGTCGAGAAGGCACGGGCTTGTGGGCGGTTGCAATGCACGTGTATGCCCACGACATGCTGCAGGACACTGTGGGGGTACGTATGTATGCATCCCGAGCTTTCCGTAGACGCACATGCCCGGACGCAGATAGAGACTTAAGCAGACTGCAAGCCGAAGCAGTCCTACCAGTAACACGCATATGTTGCCCAAGTTGTCGGTGGATACAATATTTCAGGGTTCACAAATTGGTGGCACGTTCGTTCGGTAATTAGATCAATGGGAGCTAAGCACTGCTGTGCTGTTGTTGAGGTCTTCAAGTTGAAGGTGTGCATCAACAGGAATCCGCTTCCACATGCCGCAAACGCCCTAAACCACAAGCCCTAAGTGCTGTTGGGCTTTTCGCTTCGGAGGGCGTACTTTCCCTGGAATCCTTTACAGTTGCAGATTCTGACGAGTTCCCTGCGGTGCGACATTGTTCAGCTGGGCGGGTGGCAAAAAGCTGTATCTGATGAAAGGGATCTCGGAGGGGTAGAGCTGCACCATTTAGCAGGTTGATAAAGCTTAGGTGGAGCTCTTGTTGCACTCGGCAGCTGAAAATCCCCTGTAGATTCGTCTCACTCCTCAGACCTCGAACCACATGCCTCGCCTGGATCGTCCGAGTGTGGCGCCGAAACTGGGGAAAAGGAGCTCATGAAAACGCAAACCCAAGCCAAAACCCTTGCCATGCCCACGCACGAAGCCCCTCAACCTGAACACCTGCAAATCCTGAACCCCTACAGTAAGCAACTGAGGCCGGGGAGGTTCTCACAGGCGGAGCGCAGCTCGGTTGAGAACCCCGGTCGCTGGGCAAGCACTCTCAGAGGGAACTGAAACTGAGAGTTTCAATACACTGGGGTCTAGGGTTTGACGGCAGCTTAAGGTTTAGGGATCCCTTTCTGCGGATCCTTGAGGTGCGAAGCTCTTGCCCCGTAGGACGAAGACTCAGGAAGTAAGTTGAGATTTTCTACTCATTCGCTTGAAATTCCGCATGTGTGACGTTGCTGACGGGGTCTAGGTTTAGTTGCTTTACTCCGGCTAGCTGGCTGGCCCTGCCTGCCTGCTGGCTGGCTGGCTGTGTCCCTGGCTGTCTGTCTGTCGGTCTGACTCGGCCCAGCTAGCTGTTTGTGCACGGTTTACATAGACGGACCGGCCTGAACGCGTAGGTGCTTGCTCAAAGCTTGCTCAATTGCATGGTGCTCATGCCGGTTTCGGCCTCCCGCCGTCCGAGAGGATGTACAGCTTCTGCACAGCGTCTCCAGGAGAACGCCTGCCATTCACTATTCTCCAATGAACCCCTTTCCCTTTGTCCACAAAGAGCCTGGACGCAAGCGATGTACGGAAGAGCAAAAGAAGAAGAGGCAAGAAGAACAAAAGAAAGCAGAGAGAGAGAGAGAGAGAGCGAAAGACAGAGAACGAGAGAGAGAGAGAGAGAGAGCGAGAAGGAATGAGAAACTAAGAAGTAGACACAGCACCAGACTCCACTTGCAGTGCACTCTTCTTCTGATGCACAGACAGTTTGGTCGTTGGCCCTCGAATGTATCCCCTGCCAGCCTGTGCTGCGAGGCTGAAGGTCTACCGGAGACGGCACCAAAGACACAAGCAGACGAAACATTTCTGCCGTCCCACCTCCTTCTTCCCGAGGAGAACCCTTCCAAACTCCGTTCTTCCGAGATCTCCTGATCGAATGTCCGGACACCTGTACTCCATCGACAAGCTGTAGTCGTTCTTTTGTCAATGCCGTTTTCGACAGCAATGTCGTTCTTCCCCCTCGAAACGAGCTCCCAGCCCCCAGCAGGAGACGCAGCAGCTCCCCTCGATCCATTCCACTTCGCTGTCTCAACCGCCGTCGCTCCCAGAACGTCTCGACACTCTACGTCGGCGCCAGCTTCGAGAAGCAAACGCGCCGCTTCCACGTGTCCGCCATGACACGCACACATGAGCGCGGTTCGGCCGTCCTCATCCTGTAAGTTCACATCGACGCCAACTTGCAGCAGCAACGGCACATTCACCGCACTATTTCTCCGAGCTGCCATCATGAGGGCTGTCCTACGGTCTTGCTCTGTTGCAGCGCCCCGCCGAAGCAACAAGCTTGTGACGATACTGACTGACGATACTGTATAGAAAATAGTTGTGGATGCTGGTGAAGGTTGTTTCGGATAACTGCCTGGCGACGCCTTAGGATGGCTCCAGATCTACATTGACTGCAGCAATGCCGGGCTGCAAAGGTCCAAGCTTTCAGAGTGTAGGCCCAAGATTAAATGGCCCGAACATACCGAAACCACCGCATCCCAATCTGGACTCCCTTATCCACCACAACCCCAGCAGGCCTAGACTAGACTCATGATGCATCCACTCTCCGAAGTCTAAGCATACTCTTTCCTCATCTTGTTAGTAGAAGATGTCTCCCACCCAGGTCATGGCCGGAACTGGGCGGTGACTCGGAAATTCCAAAGGAAGGGGGTTTTGCATCTAGGGCATAGATGAAACACACAGTTGCTACATGCGCTGGTCCGTTTCTTCAGTTGGTAGCATATCATTAATCAGAGTATCACTTGATAGCTGCTCTCGTCATCCTGGCAGTGTTATTCCGCCTGCGATTTCGCATCCAGTGATTGATTTTGCTGTTATGTTTGCTCTTGCTGTTGTTGAAGCTGAACCTAGACCATGGGAAACAGAACTGATGTCTCATGAGCATCGTCGTCATCATCGTCGACAACATCGTCATCACCGCTCCCACCACCGCAGCACCCACCAGCACCACCATCATCATCACCATCATGATCACCACCGCTTTAGTTGTTGTTGTTGGCACGATGTCTAGCTTCCACTCCTTTTGTGGCCTAGTGTTCCTGCCCCCAAGCTCCTAAATCTTGCAAATAGAGAAATTGAATTCTGTGCTTAAACACATCCGCTGGGACACTTGAAAACTTTGGCAGGCCCAGTTTTTGGCAGAATGACTTACAGTTGTTCTCCTATGAGAATTCTTTTGATGTCGCATCCCGATACCAGTGTTGTAGAACATGCCCAGAGTCCCCAGTCAGACTCGTCGGCATGACTGCGTGGTTTAAAGAAGCATCCACAGGGTTCCGCGCCTCCTGGTGTCAGGCTTCAGAAGGTCGGACTGCTCAGACCCCAACTTTTCCACAGCGTTTCGGTTGCGTTCCGTTCGTGCCTTTCCGTTCGTTCCGTTAATTATGAAGCCCGAG
Organism: Symbiodinium sp. CCMP2592; assembly: GCA_905221615.1. Taxonomy (NCBI): domain Eukaryota; class Dinophyceae; order Suessiales; family Symbiodiniaceae; genus Symbiodinium; species Symbiodinium sp. CCMP2592. The sequence goes on along the minus strand of CAJNDT010004935.1, from coordinate 472,601 downwards.
AGTTCCTATAGGAGCCCCTTTGAAGGCGTAAGCGCCTCCACACTGAGGTCGAGGGCAAGCCTGGGGCAAGCTTCCGCATCGTGTATAAGACAGCTAGCGGAAACGTCACCTGCGAGCGCGCTTGACCGGAAAATGGCGCGCTGAAACGTCACAAGGCTCCATGGCTCCGCTTGGGTTATAGGATATGACTAGGCTCGATGGACCATGTTTGCAAGTTCCGGCTTGATCCTGCCTTCGGCGGTAGGATGTCTAGGGCAAGGGCCCTGACGTAGGCGATGAATGCCATGGTGCCAGCGTCCGGGGGTGCACCCAGTGATGCTGCGCCGGGCGGGGGGCCTGGGGGCCCTGGTGCACTGGGGATGCCTCCCATGGGAATGCCGACCATGCCCGGAATGGGCGGAATGCCCGGCGGAATGCCCGGCGGAATGCCTGGCGGAATGCCGGGCATGATGATGGGCCCGGCGGCGGGGGCGCCAGGCGCGCCCGGTGCATCAGCTCCGGGAGCCAACGGCACTGCTCCGCAGGGCATGGGTGCGATGCCGGGCATGCCTGCCGGAATGCCCGGAATGATGCCAGGCGGAATGAACCCCATGATGAACCCTATGATGTTCATGATGATGCAGCAGCAGATGCAGCAGCAAATGCAGCAGCAAATGCAGCAGAACATGCGTCACGGGCAGCTCACACAGACCATGATGAAGAATGCGACCAACGGTCCCGCGGAGTCAAAGCCTGGGGCCACTCTGGCCGATGACGATGACACCATAGACCCCGAGATACAGGAGCTTTGCGAAGCTTGCCTTGTCATGCAATTGAGTTTATTTGTCGCCAGCGGACTTGCCAAGCCTTAGCACATCTGAATAAGCTGGGAGTCCACGGCCGGTCAAATGCCCAACATGCGAAATCTGCCTGCGACTTGCTGCTGATGTAAGGACTATTTCAACATCGAGGACAGATGGATCAAGAGACTGAACGAAACTATGAAGAAGAGGCAAGACACAAAGGCAGAAGACATCGAGAAGTTGTATGAGACTCTTGAAAGAGCACGAAGCCCCACCGGTTTGCTGACGGTCAAGATCGGTGAGATGGAAAGCGGTCGCTTCATCGGCAAAGTGAAGCCAGCCAAAGAAGTGGAACGACTGGCTCGAAAGTTCAAGCTGGATGACCCCGTAGCGTCCAGGCTTACAGCACCGAGGCTGCTATAGTTGTTTTCTATAGAAGCCGGGCATAGAACGTCGCCGTCCAGCGCGCGTGGTGCTGTCCATCGCTAGCCTATTTTGTTCTAGGGTTGCTGTAGTGCTGTCAGCTTCGTTGTGGTTCTGGAGGTAGTTGCCATGTTTGCTTCTCTCGCCCTGACTGCATGTGTTTATGGTGTTAAATTGTAGTGCTGTCCTGGTTGCTATCATCGTGGAGCCGCGCGATCCTGTTGATACACGGGTGCATCCAAGGAGCTTATTCACAGGCGAAAGAAGGAGAACGAGATTGACCGCATGCATAAGGATCTGAACACAGTCGAGCAGCATCTGAAGTATTGCAAACGCGCCAATGCCATGGCCACCCTGCTCGCTGCTTGGCGCTCTTGGCGTTTTGCGGTTGCGATGAAAAGACCCGAAAAACCTTTGCATTCAGAGAGAGAGAAAGAGAGGCAGAGAGACAGAGAGTGGGAGAGAGCTAGTGAGCGATGGGGCAGCGCGCCCGCGCGGGGTGGGAGGACTGCTCCCGCTCCAAGCCCCTAGCAAAGCAAAGCTAGTGAGCGAGTGAGCGATATAGAGAGACAGAGAAAGTGTTGCCTTGAGTCTTGGAGGTTGGGAAGTTGCTGGAAGGCGAGGTGGAAGAGCTGCCCGACTTGTCGGATGCTGAGAAAGTCATGGACAAGTATCGTTTAGACGATGACGCAAAGTCGAAGCTGCGTGAAATCATTGAGAAGAGGGCGGAGGACAAAGACGAAATCTTGGTGAAGATCAAGAAGCACCTGGACAACTGCGCGAACCCGTCATCAATGCTTTGTAACTGGGCCCGCTTGAAAGTGAATTCAAGTTGTGCACGGGCAAGGGTGTGCGAATGGACCTGTAGCCGCCATTACTTGGTTTGTTGCCATAGCATTGTAATTGCGACTGTTGTGATTGCATCCTGGTCGTTTTCGGTTCTTAGTCCGAAAAGGGGCTTCTGGGATCATTTTGGTTCACGCGTGCGATGGAAAACTGAAGAACAGGTCTTGGGAACTTTAGGTCTTGTGGTTGGAACTTGTGAGGGTTTCAGGATATCCGTGTAGGTACGAAAACACTCATAGTACAGGACTAATTGGTCGTCGCGGTGCCTCTGTGAACGTATGAGATATCACTATGCCATGGGCTCTTAAACCTTGACGCTCCAACACCAAGCGCACCCGACAAACCCATGCAGAGTGTTGACTGCACAATCGACCGTCATCGCGAGGCAAGATCGCGAGGCCGTTGATTGACAACGAGCCCCTGGCTGATCCACCCGAGCGACCGCAAAAGGGCGGCGAAAAGGGAGAAGGCCGCGAGTCTGCATTATCGGGTAGCGTTCCTTTACAATCAGAGGTATATAGTTGATTTCAATGCCCATGTGGACACAGGGTCCTTTTTGGTTTTGTTGTGCAGGGTGCGAGAAGGCGGCCAGCGTAGTGAGAGAAAGAACCAAGAGGTGTGGGAGCCGTATGCTAATGAACCAACGCTCATCTGTCGAATGCTCGCAGTAGTCTGCCAACGACAAACCAAGGCAAAGGCGGCGGTAAAGGAAAGGACAAGGACGGAGTTCCGATCTGTTGCGAAGTAGAGCACTTTGCTTCCGCATGGCGAGGGTCCGGCCTCAGAATGCCAAGGAGGGCTGGGCAAGAGTCGGTTGGTCGTTCTATAGTCTCCGAGCGGGTGGTACCTCCTGCATCTTAAAAACATGGCTCCATGTGACAGGTCACGACCCAACTCAACAATGGCCTGTCGCGTAAGCTTCGGAATAAGTTCAGCTGCTGCAGGAGCATGTTAAAGCAGTCCCCTCTGTTGCAGAAACCACGATACCATCGGACTTACAAATGCGCAGCTTGGGTGTCGGCCTGTCTTCGTTTATCCGCCACCCTGAATCTCATGCACCCGTGCCTGAAGCAGTCGGAAGTCTATAATCCGGAATTGTAAACGCCCGAACCTCGGGCGTGTCGCGAGCACCAGCATCACGGCTTTGGGATCATGGGTTCGCGGCCTTGTTTGGGCCTTTGCAGTCCGGAGGCTCTTGAACAGTGGGCAGGGGTGCCAAATTAACCTGGAGACCCCGCCGGGTGCCAGTACACATGGTATTTGGCAAATCCTCAACGGCCTAGCTCTGACCTGCCCCGAATTCGTCGTACTGGCGCCATCAAACGACAGGTGCAGCACTTGCTGCACTGGCAACCGCTGAGCATTCAGACCGGCACATGAAGCACTTGCGTGCATTGCAAGGGCACGGTTGGCCTTTCAGCCACATGCATGACTGAAAGGTGAACAAAACACCACCATAAAACAAACCTCAGCCTTCACAAGCTTCAGTTGTCCTGCAACCTTGTTGGCCAACCATGCAAAACCTGCTTTTGCTTCTGGGCCGGTTGCAGGACCAGGACCGTCGAGACCGGCACCGGAGTCGGAGCCGCGACCGGCATCGAAGTCGCAGCCGACGGCGGCGCAGTCGGACCGACATGCGTTTTTGCTTCAGTCAATAAGATGAGACGTACATAAGCCCTGCTTGCGATAAGTCAGCACCCCACCCTGGTCTGCTGTGCATGAAGCCACCAATAATTAGGCCAATCCGGTTTGATCCACTTGAGGCTAGGGATAGGTGCAGAGTTCAGGTTCTGCTGCGTCCACTGTTGCATGGCGCCGGTATTATGCTGCTAACGAGGCTTTGCTAGTAGAGTGGCAGCATGCGGAGAAGTCAGTAGGACGAGGAGGAGAGAGAGAGGCAAGAGTTGAGGAATTGTGCCTCCAGCATGCCGTTGTACGTGATGCAGACATGTCTTGGCTGTAGATCATCATGAATCAGTTTTACACAGCGGGTGCTACTACATGTCAGCCCGAGACACAAAAGACTTTGTTTTGTTTTTCTGCGTGTGTTCCAATCAGCGGTCAAGTATCCTGGTTAGAGGCCTCAGCCTTCCTCTGGTAGTAGTGTAGAACGTACTGAGGCCATAGCGTTCCCTCTCGATTCTCTTCCTTTGTACTGTCCACCCCGGCTTCAGCGAGAGCCAAGCCACCGGGTATTGTCCGGCCTGTCCTTGCATTGCCATACAAACTCCTGCCCCTGTTTTGGCACACGCCGGCTAGCTGTTGCTTTTGTTTCCACTTCGCATGTCGAGGCTTTTTTTGTTCGTTCGTCGCGTCAAGGCTGCAGGGAGGAACAGAAGCCCAAAGCACCTTGCCAACGGCCCTCTTCACCGTCCCGAGGTAGCTAGGCCTCGTGGTGGTTGGTTCTCTTGTGTGCTTGTTCCTTACGTGGAGCCTTTCAATATTGTCCCCGAGATTGGATGGCCTTCGCCCAGCTGTTCTTGTTGGCCCTATGGCAGTCTTGGACCTTTGGGTTCAATACTCGGGCTCGCGGCCCCCGCAGCAAACCTACAACAAAGCTTGAACTTTTTCCGCCGGATTCTGCTGTCTGGTTTCCAAGAGGGCCAATATCCACAACTCGGCAGACAAACTCCGAAGGCAACGGCATGCCTTCTGCGTCAGGGCTGCAGGAATTCGTGTAGAGCGTGTCACTTCTTCATGGGAGCCCTGCTGGACAGGAGCCGGGGCAAGCGGAGCCGTAGCCGCGGCCGAGAGAAGAGCCAGGAACGCAAGAAGTCGCCCGGACTGTGGACGCTAAGATGACAGCTACGGGTTGCAGAATCCAAGGATTTTGACAGTGATGATGATGACGACGACGATCATGAGTTGATGCTGTGGCAGGTGTTGATGGTATTGTTGCTGTTTCGATTATGGTGATGGTGGTGGTGGTGATGATGAACAAGAATAAGACAATGTTCTTGTTATTGTTCCTGCGTTTATTTATTAGCGTATTGTGGCGGTTGCTGTTGCTGTTGCTACGGCTCGTGCTGTTGCTGTGGCTGGTGCTGTTGCTGCTGTTGTTGTTGTTGTTCTTCTTCTTCTTCGTCTTATTGTTGTGCTCTTGTTCTTTTGTTCTTCATGTTCTTCCTGTTATTGATATTCTTCGTGTTGGCGGTGGCGGTGGTGGTAGTGATGGTAGTGGTTGTCGGTTGTATGTACTCTATTGTTGTTTGCTGGTCGTTGCCGTGGCTGTTGTTCTTGTTTCGAGTGCTGAGAGTGGATTGTCGCAACGCAAACGCACAGGTGCTTGCGGGTTGGTTTTCTGTTTTTCGGGGTCGTGTTGTAAGGGTTCTTTTCTACTTATGTTCAGCCCTTCTGGAGTTAGGGGGCGAACTTGAAGCAAGAAATCCTTGAGCTTCGAGGATTCAAAACAGGTTCCGTCAAACAGCCAACAGTCGCCTCAAAAGCCTACACTGTTGTTGTTGTTGTTGTTGTTGTTGTTGGTTGTGGCTGCGTTGGTTGAGGCCGGTTGTGCTTGCTCTTGCTGTTGCTGCTGCAGTGGTGGTGCGTGGTGTTTGTTTTTTATTTGTGTTGCTGTTCTTCTTCTTTTACGCATGGTTTCCAGGAAGCAGGAAGACGTATTTGATGAGCTGCTGGTGCTGTTATCGACGACGATGGCCATGATGGTGGGGCGGTGGCGGCGCGATGGATTGTGATGGTGAGGGCGGAGTTGATCGTGGTGGTGGTGGTGGTGGTGGTGGTGGTGGTGGTGGTGGTGGTGGTGTGGGTGGTGTGGGTGATGGTTCTGCCTTTGCTTCGATGTGGATGGTGATGGAACTGAAGTGAGTTCGTCGTCGCGTAATGATGATGATGATGATGATGGTGATGATGCGGATCCAGTGACACTCAGGCAGGTATCGGACAACAGCCATCATCATCAGCATCATCATGTTTTGCCATTTATGACAGCGGATCACGTGTCAGCCAGCACATAGCAGATCATCCAACTCACGTCCGAAACATACATACAACCGTGTGTTCAGAACTGAAGCACGATCTTCATGTGTCCGGATGTTGGGAAGCCTGGTGCTAACTTCATGACCCTGCGGTCTTCTAGCCGTGCTTCACGAATAAACAGTCCGTCCTTCGTAGGGCTTCGGGCTGAGACCAGGCCAGAAGAGTGAGCGACCACTATCGAGTTTGGGCTTGCGTCGCGTTAGCGATGCCTCGATGCGTAACGAGTTTCAATCGTCAGCTTTGCAGGCACCTCGCCCGCATGGGCGGTGGCCACTAAAAGTGTGACTGCCGCCGCCTGCAATGTTCTCAAAGTCTTCAGGTGTTTGACGGGTTCACTGCACCCCACACAGCGTTACGACACCTGTAGTCATGCTTATAGCCACGCCCAACCGTGGATGTGGTGATGCGCTGCACCAGCACATGTTTCGGAAAGGTCAGCGGCAAAAGATCTGCGGAGGAATTAGACATTGCGGGTTGTCAGCGGGTGAGGCTGTATGGCTCGGATGCAAGCATTCGACGTATATCACAGCTATAACAGTTATAAGGCGGTGCACAGTTGCTAACTTCACGGTTGCTGCAAGTGCAAGCTTTGGCCTTCTGAGAAGCATTTTTGTCTGCCATTCCTTCCTGTGAGTTTCGGCTTACTTCCGCCTCTCGCGGGATGTCCTGGGCAAGGGACCTTAGGTAGCATGCAGCCGCCCAACGCCATGGTGCCCACGGCGCCCGGGGCTGCACCCGGCGGGGGTGCACCCGGGCCCGGAGCTCCCGGAGCTCCGGGGATGCCCCCCATGATGGGGATGCCGCCAATGCCCGGCATGATGATGGGAGCACCTCCAGCGACGGGAGGAGGGACAGAGCCGGCGAACGGCACCAGCCCGGCACCGGGAATGCCAGGGATGCCACCCGGAATGCCGGGAATGCCCGGCATGATGCCCGGTGGCATGAACCCCATGATGAACCCGATGATGTTCATGATGATGCAGCAGCAAATGCAGCAGCAGATGCAGCAACAAATGCAGAAGATGCAGAACATGCGACAGGGACAGCTCGCGCAGACCATGATGTCGAATGCGATGAGTAGCCAGTCAGAGCCCAAGTCGGGGGTCAAGCTCCCGGATGACGATGAGACAATCGATCCCGAGATACAGGAGCTCTGCGAAGCTTCCTTGCATTGCTCGAAAGTCATGCTTTCTTGTCCTTGGCATGTACCTTAAGAGCCTTAAGACTTTCTGCAGACCGGCGAGCTGAGGATTACTTCAACATCGAGGACAGATGGATCAAGCGGCTGAACGAGACTATGAGGAAGAGGCAAGACACCAAGGCCGAAGACATCGAGAAGCTATATGAGGTGCTCGAAAGAGCGAGAAGCCCCACCGGCTTACTGACGGTAAAGATCGGTGAGATGGAAAGCGGTCGCTTCATCGGCAAAGTGAAGCCAGACAAAGATGTGGAGCGACTAGCTCGAAAGTTCAGGCTGGATGACCCTGTTGCCTCCAGGCTTACCGCGCCATGGCATTTGAAGATTTGCAGAACCTTTTCAGCCCGTGCAGACCCCAAACAAATAGTGAAAGGGGTTGTGGTGTGAGCCCGATCCGGGCAAGCGGACCCAAAAATATGTCCTGCTCATTGCTGGCGGAGGCACGATTTCGGAAACGAGCCTCGGAAACGCACAGGGGCAACGGCGGGACGAGGAGTCGCACGCCACATGCCAAAAGACGCGTGAAGTCTACACCGCCTTAAATGGGCTGGACGCCGAGACCATGCCGAAGTGGCCCTGCCAATCAGATCGAAAACGAGCGATTTGCAGGCCGCACGAGTCCCACCGCGAAACGCCCCCAAATATGGCACCGTGGCGAGAGCCCGACGCACCCAGGGAGGCAAAAGGCAAGGACCATCGTGGTGCGACTGGGACGGAGCTGCGGAGTCGTCGGGTGCACCTGCCGCCCGCGTCTCGCGGAGCAGATAACTACCCAGTCAGTCTACGCTGAACGTCAGAACCTATCGTGTTAAAAAATGTGTGGCAATTGGGGACTGCATCAATGAGCGCATTCATGATTCATAATGTAGCATGTTCTTGCACAGCAATGCCTGTGGCTGGTTAGCATGCCAGGCTGTCAACATGTCAGACAGCATTGGGTGAGAACCCATCGTCGGTGAATGCACCGGCTTTCACGCAGCTGTCATCCCGTGCTTCACTTGCCTGTGTGTCGTTCAAACTTCTCCTGTCCAAGGAGCTTACTCACCGGCGAAAGAAGGAGAACGAGATTGACCGCATGCACAAGGATCTAAACACCATCGAGCAGCATTTAAAGTACTGCAAGCGTGCCAATGCCATGGCCACCCTACTTGTTCCCTGGCCCACCTGAGCAGTTATCTCATAAAGGAGGAGCATGGCCGCTCTGTTTTCTTCACGTCTAGTTTCAGATGTGCAGAAACCCAGGTTGGGAAGCTGCTGGAAGGCGAGGTGGAAGAGCTGCCGGACTTGTCGGATGCTGAGAAGGTGATGGAGAAGTATCGCCTGGACGATGATGCAAAGTCGAAGTTGCGTGAAATCATCGAGAAGAGGGCAGAGGACAAGGACGAGGTCCTGGTGAAGGTCAAGAAGCACCTGGACAACTGCGCGAATCCCTCCTCGATGATTTGCATTTTGCCTTTTACCTATGATCTGAAGAGGGGCTGCTGGAGTCTTTACCAGTTGACCTTGGAAGTAGATGCTGAAACGAGGGTCATGTGGTTCACTGCACGGCATCTGTTAGTTGATGTCGGTTGTACACAACCAGGCACTTCTTAGAGCTTTGAGTCCTCTCATCTCAGTGCTCTAGCTATGGCCTTTGTGTTATTTTCTGTTGCAAGGCAAGATCGCGAGGCCGCTGATTGACAACGAGAATTTGCCAGATCCGCCCGATCGGCCGCAAAAGGGTGGCGACAAGGGCGAGGGCTGCCAGGTTGCACTGTGGTCACAAGGTCGGTTCCATATTTGGTCCGACCAGAGGCTGCTAGCATCAGCGCAAGTCGAGGCATCAAACTCGGCAGAAGTACCTGAACGGGCAAATTCCCGTGAAATCCATCCGGAACCCTGGTAAACTGCAGTCAGCGTATGCGTGGAAGACAAACTAAGTCTTTCTAAGGAAAAGGTGGTGGCAAGGGCAAGGACAAGGACGCAATCTAGGGACACAACGCGACAGCCAGCTGTGAATCAGGAATCTCTGAGGTGGAGAGGAGCTCATGATTAGCCCGCGTGGTAAGTCAGCTTAAAAGCCGTGCTCGCAATACAGGACAATCGGGACCGGCACCGCAGCCGCAGCCGCGACCGGCATCGAAGCCGCAGCCGACGACGGCGCAGCCGGAGTGGGAAGGGTTCCACGGGGCCAAATAGGTGTAAGGCAGTGTAAGGTTTCAGGCTTGAACTTGTTTGACGTGTGATGAAAGAGGCTACCCCGTAGCAGGCATTCGACCTAGGAGGCTTCCTTGCCCGAGGCCCGTTTTGTAAAATTGAATGTGAAAACGGCGGACGCTTCTCGCAAGATCTCGCAAGAACTCCTAGAAGTACTCGACGAACCAGGGGGCAGCATGTTGCAGATCCTGTGCAAGGAATCTGTACAGCACTCTCCTCCAGAAAACTTGAGGTTCCTGTTCCGTGTCCATGCCTCTTGCGATGTCGGTGGAGACTTGGGCTACTACAGGGATTCGGCCGCTTGCAACGTTGCATCTGGCTCGGGAGTTTATTATTGCCCTCCACAACACATGCAAGACTGTGTTGTGGAGGAGTTACTTCAGACTGTCCGAGAAATCTGAAGGTTTCGCGGCAAGAGTAAACATCCAGATGCGTGGGCCAGTAGGTACGTGCGACGGAACCATTCCGACCTCAGAACGCATTAAGAAGCATATTCAGGCTTCGGCGAAAATGTATGCAAAAGATTACAGGCGGCGCAATTCGCAATGCATTTCGAGGGTTGCTGAGGGCAGGCCGTGTGTGGTGCCGCGGAGACGACACCCGGCGACGCTTCAGTAACGACTCTACACCCACAATATCTTCAGCCACTCCTCGTAGCATGCCTGAGAGTGTAACGGTCACAACACCTGCAGAGCTCCAACCCAGGGATGGCCCCTACAGTATGATCCCCGATGGGTTTATCGATGTTTTGTCCTGTTGGCGGCATCAAAACCAAGATCTATGTTTCTTCGAACACGAAGCTCATGAAACGCCCATTTCGCGACATGCGAAAGCTGTTCTCGAACAGGCACTCCTCTGCAGACTCTCGAATCGCTCGGAAGGAGCCGTGGCAAACGCAGCCGCAGCCGTGGCAGGGAGAAGAGCCGCAGCCAAGAACGCAAGAAACCGTTCCGGGCTCAGGCTGCCTAAGAGGACTGGGACATGCTACGTAGTCCCCGAGATCAGGTCGGAAGACTGAGCTGCCACCTCATCTTCTGATTGCTCGGCTCGTTTCACAAGATGGCATTATGGCCATCTTGAAGTACGGCCATCACCGAATTGACGTGACTGCCGCTACCTGCAATGATCTTATAGTACAGAAGCCGTCCAAGGGTTCACTACCAACCCGCTCGCTGCCGGGAGACCTGCAGCTGGACGAACTCAAGCGTGGTTTTGGGAATCTGTGCGGAGACGGGAGACGCTTGGTAAAAATTACCAGATTGCAGCACTTGCGCGGGCATCAGCAGCTCTTGTAGTCAACACCGTATCAGTAGCAAGTTGTGGCACGAGTTGGTCGCGACGACATTCCTTTCCTGTGAGTTTCGGCTTACTTCCGCCTCTCGCGGGATGTCCTGGGCAAAGGACCTTAGGTAGCATGCAGCCGCCCAACGCCATGGTGCCCACGGCGCCCGGGGGTGCACCCGGCGGGGGTGCACCCGGGCCCGGAGCTCCCGGAGCTCCGGGGATGCCCCCCATGATGGGGATGCCGCCAATGCCCGGCATGATGATGGGAGCACCTCCAGCGACGGGAGGAGGGACAGAGCCGGCGAACGGCACCAGCCCGGCACCGGGAATGCCGGGAATGCCACCCGGAATGCCGGGAATGCCCGGCATGATGCCCGGTGGCATGAACCCCATGATGAACCCGATGATGTTCATGATGATGCAGCAGCAAATGCAGCAGCAGATGCAGCAACAAATGCAGAAGATGCAGAACATGCGACAGGGACAGCTCGCGCAGACCATGATGTCGAATGCGATGAGCAGCCAGTCAGAGTCCAAGTCGGGGGTCAAGCTCCCGGATGACGATGAGACAATCGATCCCGAGATACAGGAGCTTTGCGAAGCTTCCTTGCATTGCTCGAAAGTCATGCTTTCTTGTCCTTGGCATGTACCTTAAGAGCCTTAACGCTTTCTGCAGACCTGCGAGCTGAGGATTACTTCAACATCGAGGACAGATGGATCAAGCGGCTGAACGAGACTATGAGGAAGAGGCAAGACACCAAGGCCGAAGACATCGAGAAGCTATATGAGGTGCTCGAAAGAGCGAGAAGCCCCACCGGCTTACTGACGGTAAAGATCGGTGAGATGGAAAGCGGTCGCTTCATCGGCAAAGTGAAGCCAGACAAAGATGTGGAGCGACTAGCTCGAAAGTTCAGGCTGGATGACCCTGTTGCCTCCAGGCTTACCGCGCCATGGCCGGAAGAGTTCAGTGCCTTTTGAAAAGTCGCATGAGCAGGTGTGTTCTCCAGCAAGTTTTGATTGGCTTTATGGTGTATCCAGTCACTGGACTGTTTGGACTCCGGTCTATCTCGCTTTCATGCAGCGCTAGTGACACCCCGTTGTCTTGCGCTTGTGCAGTAGGGCATTCCAACGTGGTATCAGGGTTTCTTCTTTGGGCCCGCCCCCCTTTCAAGCACTTGCTTCTTCCTGAGACATGATTATCTGCATCATAGAGACACCAGGGTCGACACCAGTTCATGGCTCGACCAACTTTTCGTCGCCCAGGAGCTTACTCACCGGCGAAAGAAGGAGAACGAGATTGACCGCATGCACAAGGATCTAACCACCATCGAGCAGCATCTAAAGTACTGCAAGCGTGCCAGTGCCATGGCGACGCTGCTTGCTGCTTGTCCTGCCCAAGAAGGTTGATTTTTGAGTAGAGCTTCTCAGTCTCATGTTCGTCATTGTGTGTGGCAGCCAGCCACCATTTCATTGTCGGGCCGAGTGCCGAGCTTGAGGTTGGGAAGCTGTTGGAAGGAGAGATTGAAGAGCTGCCGGACTTGTCGGATGCTGAGAAGGTGATGGAGAAGTATCGCCTGGACGATGATGCAAAGTCTAAGCTGCGTGAAATCATCGAGAAGAGGGCGGAGGACAAGGACGAGGTCCTGGTGAAGATCAAGAAGCACCTGGACAACTGCGCGAATCCGTCGTCGATGATTTGCAGCCTGCCTGACAACACCACAGGTGCTTGAATTACCCGCGGCGTAGCTGACCATGTGGGTAACGGGTATAGCGGGTATAAAGCAACTGCCACTGAACCTGCAGTGGAGAACAAAAGCTTTGTCGAGTCCTGTCATGGCATAGTTAACTCAGGGATATGCAACCGTATCTAGCTGTGCTCGGTTTCAATACCAGGACATAGAAGCACCCTTCCAATCTGAAGTTTTAGTACATGCTTGAAATGTTGACATGTAAGATAGGGGACCCCAACACAACATGTCAATCCGAGCGCCGCAATGATGTCACTGTCACGTCAGTCGATTGTTCAAGCATAGCAAATCTAGCAGCATGGAAACGTGGAAGCAACAGTCAATGCAATTGGAACAACAGAAAAATCCTGACAAGGGCTTCTTCATTTGTCCGTTTTAATTCCAGCGGCACATACCGTTTTCTTGACAGATGTTGTCGTCGCAAGGCAAGATCGCCAGGCCGCTGATTGACAACGAGAATTTGCCAGATCCGCCCGACCGGCCGCAAAAGGGCGGCGAAAAGGGTGAGGGCTGCTAGGTTGCATTGCAGCAACAAGGCTTGACTCTTGCTGGATCCTGCTCAAGAGAAGTCTGGCATCAGTACATGAGTGAAGGCAAGTAAGGCCAAAACCGAACTGAGGAAAGGGCGGCGGCAAGGGCAAGGACAAGGACCGAATCCGGATAAAGACTGTGACAGACACACAGATCCTCACGGTAAGTGCTTCAGGACTTCAGAGGTTGACGGACGTTTGCACTCCAGAACTACGATGTGTCAGAGTGCACGTCTCACAGGCCGTTGCGCCAGAATCTCAACTAGACAGCGGGGTGTGAGACTTGTCGTAGCCTCTGGAGCTGAAATCTGGGCCGAGGGTTTGCGAGGCTCCAGGCCTGGTACTCCCACAAGAGCAGGAGCTCCAAGGCTCCAATGGCCTCAATGGCCTTTTGAGTGCTCCGTCCCCAAAAAAGCCCGTGCCACTATAGGTCTTCACTACAGTATATAGCAGGACAATCGGGACCGGCACCGCAGCCGCAGCCGCGACCGACATCGGAGCCGTAGCCGACGACGGCGCAGCCGGAGCGGGAAGGGTTTGTCCCTCCGGTTTTCAGCTTTCTATGCGGTAAGGATACCTCTAGAATTTTGATGGGATACGGCAGCTAGATGATTTAGGGAAGGGGGACTTTCAGTGGTTCAGGTTTCTGTTTTTTGTGCACATCACAGACATTTGAAGCCCGACGTGAAAGGAGCCGCGGGAGACGCAGCCGCAGCCGTGGCCGGGAGAAGAGCCGCAGCCAAGAGCGCAAGAAGCAGTTCGCGCCTCAGTCTGAGCTCTGAGCTCAAACCAAGGCAGCTTCTGGGGGACTTCCGAAAGAGCAGTAAAATTGTCATCCTAATCAAACCTTGGATCAAGCCTCGGAGATTTCTTCCAGGGACCCTGGCAGTTACCAATAGGCATTCTCAACAATAGACTTTACATCGGGAGCGCAAAAGATCTCGTACCAGGTCAGAAGATTGAGCTGCTTGGAAGAGCCTTCGCGAAATGCTAGTGATGCCTCGACATGTTCCAAGTTTCACAAGATGGCTTAGTATTACCTGGCCTCAACTACGGTTGCCAAACCGCCTCCCACGTTCTCTCAATGTTCTCATGGTCTTCATTCAGGTGTTCGAGGGGTTCTCCGCAACCCACTCAACGGGAAGACACCTGCGGTCAGTTAAACTCAAGCGTGGTGCAGACAGGACACGCTTGGGGAAAAAAGGGCTATCGTCCAGTTATCGGCCGGCTGCACTTGAACATTGTTACATGCGACAGGGTTTGCGAGGATTTCTTGGGGGTGCCTACAAATCGACAGTATGCTCGGCAGCACAGCTCCATGACAACGTCTCGCATTTACCTTCGTGAGACTCTTGGGCTCAAAGCCGGCGAATGGCTCTTGCCAAGGCCTGGCACCATAGTGCAAATGATGTTGCATGACTCCATGACTATAATCCAAAGCCTCAAGCTTGAGCTGTGGAGCCTCGGGGCGGTTCAAAGCCGCGAGCGTGTACATGAGAGTCAGTCTGCGTCACCGTTTCAACGTTCCACCGCGGATCGGATTGCTGCAATAAGTGTTGAGGTTTCGGTCTCCAACTGCAAGCCCACCTCAAACAGTGCACTAGACAAACCCACGCGCAATGATCCCTAAGCCCCAACTCAGCGTCCGAGTTCAGGGGATGCTCCCCTGCTGGGCGGCCTTTTCGCAGACGTGGGGAGGTTCACAAGTTCGGGTTTGTAGGTTTAGGGTGTTGAGATGAGACGTTTGGGTTTAAGGGTCTTACTCTGCTTTACGTCTTGAGGAAGAGCGGGAACATCGGAAGAATCTCGGGTGTTGTTTAGTGTTGGTTTTAGCCACATTCGAAGCTGCTGTGAGTACTCTTCTTCTGACTTCGTTCCCAACACCACCCGGCTTTTGCTTGAAATCCTCGCGTGGCATTCCTGGCTGCAGTGCCGATAAATGGTACTCCGAGTCAAAGTTGAAGTCGGTTGAAGAGTTTGGATGTTGGGCTTCTGGGCTGAATTGAGAGAGAGAAACAGTGAGGGCTCTGTTTGGGCCTCATTTGGGGCTCCTCTGTTCTTGATGTTCATGAGCAATTGGGCTCTAGTTCGGGTGGAGACGAAAAAGGACATGCCAGCCTTGTTCACTATTTTCATCGGCCCGGAAGGCTCGAATAAGGCCCATTTGGGTGGTGCGGGGGGAGAAGGTCTTCATGAAGAGGGTGACAGCGAGGAAGTGGAGAGCACGACCCGGCCTTGCTCAGCTTCTCGTCGCACACTCCCCTGCCCCCAAAAGGATCCCTACGTTTGGCGCGCCATGTGCCAGCCTTAGCGAAGCCCTCCCCACCCGTCCGAAACCCCTTCTACTGACTGCCCTGGCAATGTGTCATCTCATTGGGGAGACGGGGCAGCTTCACCGCAGTAGTTGTGGCCATCGGAGGAAGGGCCGGTGATTTTCAACAAGTAGCTTATCTTCTTTCCGCGCATTTACCTCTGAAGTCAGACTCTGAAGGCCTGCTATGTGGATGTATGTAAGGCTGGTGATTACAATCATGCACATGATGAGTCTCTTGCCTACCACCTTCCACAGCAGAAGCCATAATAATGCCTCGCCTTTCTCTGCTTTCGTGGATTTGCCAGTGCTGCAGTGCTCCTGGCGAGGCCAGTGGTGATGGGGTAGCGTGATGCTGCAGCGGCGGTGGGAATTCGTCAAAAGAACATTGAAATTACATAAATTATTCGCCATTCTTGGTCATGTCCAGTGCCGCAAGCCCTTGAGCACTGCGACGGCTGGCCGACGGCAGGGCAACTTTACAGCATAGCTCGAGCATACTTGACCCATCTTGACCCTAGATCGCTGTTCCAAGCGTCGTCTTCAATGGAGCGTATCCCAAAGGCCTGGGTTGAGCAGATCCAGGCCACAAAGCGGGGTCTGTGCCAGGATACAGGTTTATCATTGGTTTAGCGATGCCGCATAGTTCGGGTTTACCGTGGCGCGCAGGGTGCTTCCGCGACAGGCCCACCATCTGTTTCTCGCCTTGCTGGCGAAGCTCACCCGCGCCTGGTCGAACATCGACGGATTTCGTCGCTTTGGGAAATTCGAGCTCTTGGAGGAGTTGCAATAGATTTTGTACCTTTCCGCATCATCAACTTTCGCATGGTCTCCACAGCACGGGTTTGCATAATTCAGACCCCTACATCTTCTAGATAAGGGCTTGTTTGCTTTGGCTTCGACACGAATCATTGATCAGTGAGGTAAAGACTGAGTGAACCAGAACTGCTCTGTTTCCGAGAGGAAGGTACCCAACATGGACCGTGCAAGCTGTCCCCCTCATTTCGAAGATGATGGTAGGCTTCAAGACCTCCCATATCGGAATTACATGGAACAACAGGGGCTTAGTGTAGGCCGCGAAGCAGCGCTGTCCAAATCCAGAAGTGAGTCTAGAAATCCCAACCTGTAGCCTGGTACTCCGGCAGATTCAGACCTCGGCCCCCCATTTACTGTGAACGTCACACTAAGGCCGCAAGAGGCTCCCGCGCCCCAATTCCACCCTGTAACCCTTGAAGTTAACAGCTTTCCGAAAGCTAGGGCCGTGCTGACCGGTGCAGCCGACCGGAGGTGCAAAGCAGGGCAGATGGGGCTGGACTCAAGAGTTTTCGGAACCAAAGGGCGTAGCAGTCAGGGCTACGCAGCGCGAGATTGCGCACCAAACTGAGCACTGTGCCCCTGGAGGTGGCTGCGAAGTATGTAGTTTAGGTCAGGCTACGGCAATCGCTGGTTCTTACAGTTGTTTGGGGCACAGGGTTTTGGCACGCGTTTGATATCTATTGAGTCGTTGAGGTTCAGTTTTGGGCGGGGCCGCTCCGAGCTGTGCAGTTAAAGTAAGCACTTGAAGTGGGGCTTCCAGAGTGATTTCGATGAGTCGTTCCGACCCTTCAGGGATGTGTCCCTGGTTTGCGGAACCTACCTGCACTCCTCGTCACCAACGAGGAGAAGGGCAGACCTGCTACAAATGTAACGTGGATTGCATCCCTTCTAGGCCTAGCCCCTTGCAAGCTTCATGGTCAACAGGCTTTGTAATGCTGGTCTATATGTGGGACATGGCTCTCGGATTCATTTGCAGGCAGCCATGCTCCGATCAGACCGGCCTGTCCGTCTCTGGGGCGGCCATTGCCTTGGCGGCAGCCGGGAGAGCTACGATTCTTGGATTGGCAACGTCTGTGCTCAGGGTTCGCTGCTTTCTCAAGCATCATGTACTCCCTATGATTTCATAACTGTACCCCAATTCTTCGCCCCATACATCATTATGGGTTCAGCACGGCACCCTCAATGTTCAACTGAGTCGGAGCACCTGTTGCATTGTCAGTAGTGGCGCCAAAGTGTCATTTCGGATACGTGCATAGTATGCCAGATATGTGCATTACGTACAGACAAGCCTAGCATTTTTCGTCTAGCGAGGCCTACGATCCTACACTATGTTGCCGAAGTCACAGACCTGCACCAGATTAAACCGCGTATCTGTACGTGTGAAAGCCCATGGTCTGGTGCGAGTACGTTTGTACAGTGCGCGCGCACAGACGTATACACGCATACATACATGTGTGTGTGTCGCCAAGTGTGTGATTATGTATGGCATATGCATATATATATATGTATACACATGTATATACACACATACGTACGCACATGTAAGTACGGTGACGTTTTTGAAATATATGGGGGCCCGGCCAGCCGCACTGGCCGCTCCAGGACATGTCCGTCCGTGCTCAGAGGGGGTCTGAGACGGCAAAGCCTGAATCGCCCCAAACCCCAAACCCTAACCCCCAAGCTCAAGCCTTGCAGCATCTGCAAACTGCAGTTCTAAACCCCAAGCTCAAACCCCAATTTTCAACTCCACAACCCTTGCGTAACCTCAAGCAGCCTTAGCATTGAGGGGCCGTGCTCGCATGATGGAGGAGCTGCTCTGTGGCTTCTGACGAAGGCCTGCCATGCCATGTCGAACCTGTCGTGTTGGAACCTGTGGCTTCTGACGAACGCCTGCCATGTGGGTTTGAGACCGAACCAAGCGCAAGGTGTGCGCTGGATCCATGAGCGTTTGATGTCTGATGTCCCGGGAGCTGTGCTCCTTGACGACATTGGCCTGAGGAAGTCCGTGCAGGCGCTTGTGGCTTTGTACTTGTTCTGCAGAGGACAGAAATGCAAAGGGATCGTTGCGACACCAAAGACGCTGCTGGGCCACTGGCAGCACGAGATGTCACGTTGGCTGCCTATACAAATGCCACCGAGATGATCGACGTGTTTTCCTACCCGTACTTACGAGGCTGTTTTAAGCGCTGCGGTTGGACAGCCTCCGATGACAGCGACATTTGGCGCAACGTCAATTTCATCGTCATGGACGAGGCCCACCTTTTGAAAGGAGGCACGGGCCAGTTGTCGCAGGCTATGAAGCAGGTGCCTGCGAGGAGAAGACTGCTGCTTACAGCCACGCCCATATCCAACGAGTTGAAGGACCTTGCCAACATCCTTGAAATAGCTGTCCCCGATCGCACGTTCGATGTGCAGCAGCTTGCCTCGCGAGAGACGGAGGCCACAGTGCCCAAGTTAAATAGGCCGAAGGGTCGGAGCAAGGGTTTAGGGCTCGAGGCTCAGAGGGTTTAATTCGGGGTCAGCTGAAGGCAACCTCCCACATTCTCTACCAATGAGGGGGTAAGGATCAGTTAATGCGAACGGACTGCGATGCCCAGTCAAGTTCTGTGGTGTCACGATAAGAGCTATGATGAGTTATGACTTGTAAAGTCCAAGAGTGGAGGCACGCTACGCGCACTCCATCTCTAGGTGTTAGCCTGCGGGCATGCTTCGCATAACACAGCTGCGATATATCCTATGCCGTCATCGCCTCTGGGCGACAGCCCGCAGGACACCGGGCTGCGGCTGAAGCTGCATGGGAAACCTTCCTGTCATCCTGCCGTACCTATATATTTTGCAACGAGGAGTAGAGGTTTACGCGCACACACTGCCACCGAAGACCACACGATGGGTGTTTGTGGATGTGTCTCTCGTAGAGCCCATGACTTACAGGGCTGCGCTGCAGAAGCTACAGCGCACGAAGCAGGAGAAAGGGGCGCCGCTGCGCACTTTGCAAGAGCTGCAGAAGATCGCTGAAACCAGCAAGATTAAGTTCGTGATGTCCTTTGTCCGCAGCCTCGCTGCCACTGACAAGGTCGTCGTCGTCTCCCGGTACTTGGAGGTCTTGCGTCGTTTGGGTGCACAGCTGCAAGAGGATGGCTTCGATAACCACAGCCTCATCGGCGACATGAACCCTGAGGAGCGAAGCTTGCACGTCAAGGAGTTCAACGAGGGATCTTGCCAAGTTTTCTTGCTATCGGAAGATGCTGGCGGCCAGGGCATTTCCCTCATCGGTGCCAATTATCTTCTGATCTTCGAACCATCATGGAACCCCTCGCTGGACGTGCCTTATTCTCTTTGTTTCATCGTGTTTTTGGCATTTAAGGTTTGGGGTTTAAGGGCTTAGGTTTACAAGTTTAAGGGCTTAGGTTTACAAGTTTGTGCTTAGGATTTTGAAGCATGGTTCTGAGGAGCAAGCGTTTGGACGTATCTGGCGCCCGGGGCAGTCTCGCGCATGCCAGATCCTTCATTTGTTTTCTTCAAATACGGTGGACGAACGGTGTCTGCAGCGACAGTGCAGCAAGCAAGGCATCCTGAAACTTTGCACTTCTTTGGCGCAAGAGGAGTCGAAAAAGGTTTTTGAGTATCCGTGCCCTTCTACCTGGCCTGTCCGGGAAAAGGATAGTGATGGCAGCGATCGTGAGCAACAATGTTTGGATGCTGGTGGAAAATCATGGATTTTCGTATGCCAACCTGGTCATGGAACAGTGCGGGATGTCGTGCGCAGCCCTGCCCTTCCGTGGCCCGCCCGATCCTTCAGAGATGCCCCAGCCATCTTTTCCTTCCCGCCCGGCTCCCGAATTAGGTCCTTCAGTACTCCGTGCCAGTCCTTCGCCTTCAGTACCTTGTGCCAGTCCTTCGGAGTTGCTGGAGCCACTTCCGAAAGAAGCAGCAGCACCAACAGCAAAGAGCCAGGCGCTGCCTCTCAAAACAGCAGCCAAAACCATGTCGGGCAAGCGAAAGAGACCAGGCCCCCGTCGGGCGCTCATCAGCTGCAAGTTTCTGATTCGATGATTTCTTGCAGGAATGAGGGCTGTCACCTTCGAGACAACAAAAAAAGTTGTATATGTATTCCGGATCCGGACAGTTCGCGCACAATTGCCCCATCCCTGCCACCCGGGCAGCGAGGGGACAGGCAGCCAGGAGCAAGACCAGATGAAAGCTGAATCACCAGGAACGGTAGACATTGTGCCTCCGGGGTTGTTTGCATAGCGGATTTTGTCCTGTGTCAGAAGTGGGGCCAAGTAAACCTAACCCTAAACCTTAAATCTAAACCTAAACCTATAACCTAAGCCATCCTAAACTAAACCCTACCCTGAGCCCTGGCCTCTGGGGTTGGTTAGCCTACGACCACAACGGAAGACCTTGTAAACCCCCCTTGAACCCCTTTAAGACCACATGTAATTTTTAGAAAACTTTGACGTAATGTTAGGGGCCGTCATGATTGAATAGGGTTGGGGGTATATTGTACTATTCGTTCTAATAAAGAACTGGCAAAACCTTATTCTGATTATTAAGGCCCCTACATTACCAAGCAAAGAAGGGGCCGGACACCAGGCTCCTGGAACCAAGCACGAACCCAGAGAGCCCAATACCCTTTAATTCAGGAATATGGTTTAAATTATATAGGGCTTCACATTATGATTTAAGCCATATTCCTTAATTAAGGGGTATTGGGCTCTCTGGGAAGAACTCAAAGCGAAACACAAGCCCTGGGAAGTAAAAGTACCTTTAGGGGTATGCTCCTTAGCATTCCTTCAACACTGAAAAACCCTTATTCCCTTGTTTGGGGTTTGGCTTCCTCCTACGTCCCTAGTTCCAGTTTTGTTGTTTTGTTTTTACTCTCCTAAAGCCACTTACCTGTCAAACTGCCCGCAAGCTCCCTGACCGCAGGCCGACATCACTTTGGCCGGATTGGCTGGAAGGTGGAAGGCTGGAAGGCTGGAGGGCTCGGATTGGAAAACTGGAAGGCTGGAAGGCTGGGTTCAAGGAAGGCTTGAAAACTGGAAAGTTGGAAGGCTGGAGGGCTGGGGCTTGGGGCTGGTGGAAGGCTGGAGGGCTGAGTCTGGAAAACTGGGCTGGAGGGCTGGAAGGCTGGAGGGCTGGGCTGGGAAGGCTTGAAAACTGGCTGGAAGGTTGGAAACCAAACCTTGAGCGCTGGGGCTTGGGGCTGGAGGAAGGCTGGAAGGCTTGAGGAAGGCTGGAGGGCTGGCTCGGTTTGGCTTGAACCTAAAGCTGAAAGGTTTGGCTTCTGCCTGAACCCTAAACCCTTAAACCCTAAACCCCAAAATCCTAAACCCCAAACCCACCAATCATCTGCCAATCTCCTGATATTTTATTTCGAGGCAGGCCCGGGCGATGTTTCACGGAGGTAGTGTAATATACCTGTTTAACCTGTTTAAATATCCGTGTATTTAAAAACAGACGCCGTAAGTATGTATGTATCTATTGTACTTAATGTACTCAATGTAATGTAACGTAATGACATGTACGTATGTATGTCACTGTATGTCAACGTATGTATGCATGTATGTATGTATGTATACATTTATATACATGCAAGTAATATTTATATGTTCTTTACACACACACATACGCGCGCAAACACACACACACACACACACACACATATATATATATATATATATATACATATATACATATATATGTACATGTATGTAAGTATAATAATATATATATATATATATATATATATATATATATATATATATATATATATATATATATTGTGCAGATGCTCAGTTACCTCTTAAACCTCGCCTGCTTGTCGAGAGCGAGTGCCAAAACGTATATGTATATATATATATATATTTATTTATTTATTTATAGATTTAGATTTATATATTTATATATACAGATGTATGTACGCACGTATGTATGTAGGTGGGTGGGTATGTATGTATGTGTGCATGTATGTATGTACGTATATATATATATATATATATAGATGGATAGATAGATATAGATATAAATATAGATATAGATATAGATATAGATATAGATATAGATATAGATATAGATTTAGATTTAGATATAGATATAGATAAAGATATAGATATAGATATAAATAGATATATATATATATATATATATATATTAGGTGAATGCGCTGGTGTTCTGTGTCGGTCAGCTCAGCCGTGCAAACCCATCCCCCACCGCCAAACCTCTCATGAATCCGTGCCTGCCCTGTGCCAGTGTGCGACGAGTTGAAACCTGTTTAAATCGGGTGGGATTCACAAGAAACAAACTGTGCATCCTAAGCCGGACCGGCATGGCGTCATCCTGCACCTTTTGATTGATTCCAAAGCCCAGATCCTTCGCCAAAATCATTTGGAGGTGTACATTTAGAAAGATACGCCTCGCTGCTGCAACAAGGAAAGCAAAGGGGGCACGGACCAAGCTGAAGAAGAAGCGGCCAGCCGGGCTCGGCTTCAGTACGCCGAGGGTGCTTCTTGTCTAAATGGGAGAAAACACCTTT
Source organism: Symbiodinium sp. CCMP2592 (assembly GCA_905221615.1). Lineage (NCBI taxonomy): Eukaryota > Dinophyceae > Suessiales > Symbiodiniaceae > Symbiodinium > Symbiodinium sp. CCMP2592. Next base: position 449,933 of record CAJNDT010004935.1, on the reverse strand, counting down.
GAGCAAACTTGCATTCGGCTCTCAGAACTGACCCCGAAAGCCGCCAGACCTTTCAAAGGTCAGACGAGCCTGTCACAGGCTATGATACTGGCCCCAAGCTTCTTGCCCTTTGGCTGGAAAACTGGAGACATACTAGTAGAGCTTCAGGAAGCAAGGACAGAAGGCGGAGAACGTGACGTTGTATGCATGTTCACATCTTCCGTATTGGAGGTCGGGGTCTAGAGGGTTTAGGGCTGTGACGGCTTGGATTTATTGTGCCTGCAAGCTTCTTTCTCCCATCTCCCGTATCCGAAATCAAGCCCACCGGAAGCAATGCAGGAGATCCTGAAGTATCCGCATCCGGCTCTCCGGCGTCCGAACGCCGAAGTGCGGCACGGCAAGCAGTCCTGAAGATTTCTAAACCCTAAAGGCCATAAAGCTATGGCCTATAGTGTTAGATGTATATATAGATATGTATATATATATATATATGTATATATGTATATATGTATATATGTATATATATATATACATATATTTATATAGGTAAATATAGATACAGATATAGATACAGAAGCTGATGCAGATTCAGATCTAGATATGGATACAGCAGCCCTTTAAAAACACGCGATTGGCGGACACCCGCTCATGTCCTTCTCAGGACAGACTTTGGTCCCAAGCTTCGGCAGCTGATGCTCGGCTCGAATTTGGAGCTCGCTTCACTCAAGTGGCCACGGCCACGGGGCTCTTGTGAGATAGATGGGTTGGTATTGACAGGTATCCTCAAATCCTACACTTGCAGCAATCCAGTCATTTCACGTCCCAGGTCGGAGAACCTCTTTCGGACCATGTACGCGAAGGACAATGGCTGCGGGCTTGCTGCGCCCCAATGTGGCGTCAATCTCCGGGTTGGGACCCTGGCGAGAGTCCTCGAACACGTAAGCAAGTTTCCACCTAGCCTAGGCAGTCCAATGCAGCCTTGAACTACCCGACTGCTCGGCAAACGCTAGACAAGACTGAAGCAATTCTGCATACTATAGCAGCAAATGATTGCGCCGGCGTTGGCCGTGAATTGGAAAGATGATAGAGTAGCCAACACCAGCCCACTAGCAGTCAAGCCAACATCTTGGTGGTTGTGGGGCTGATGATAACCCTATTTGTCGGCAGCATCAACATGTTCGGCATCCCATCACGACCCCCACTATCAACACGGTCATGTTGCATCGTCATCGCCAACATCGACACATACAATACTCAACGCCATCACCACGAGCATCAACATTACCGCTGTCATCGTCATCATCATTACCACCAGCATCACCACCAGCTTGACGGTCGTCATCATCAGCTTCACTTTTCTTATCACTGGTCCCCTTGACAATGGCATCGTGAGCCTCATGTTCCTGTTCAGCACTTTGTAAGTGTGAGGAGGCGAGTGTCTTTCTTGCATGAGTGCGAGGTGGTAGCTGTAGTTTGAGACGTGACTTAAAATCAGTTGTCGAGGGGCTTGGATGACAGAATGCGGCGGCCCTCGCTGTGGAAGTGGAAGCACATGCTCGCAGCGATGGCTAGTGGGAGCTGTGAGTGCAAACCCTTATGATATCTGAAAGCTACGTGTAGGTGATGGTGTACAACTACCAGCGCATCGCGGGCGAAGGTCGAAAACCTGAAGGCTTTCGTCTCGTTTAGTGATTACAAAGGGGTTTGGGATCAGGCCTGTGTCGCTTGATAGGGTTTCAGTGTTTAGGGATTAGGGATGAACGGGAATACGGTAAGTTTAACGGCAGACTGGTCGAGCCGACCTACCACGCAAGCCACGTTCTCGTCTTGGAGTTCAGGGTCTAGGGTTGGAGTTACAGGAGCTACTAGGCTACAACACGGTAGTCCTATGACGCTATGGCGAATGCAGGATTCGGTTGTTGCGTTTTCCTTGTACAATGTTTGTACCATGCAGTTTGCTCAGCCTGCGGTGTTGTCATACAAACTCGGAACAGGAGTCCACCACGGATCGATGTTTCTGCTATCCCTGAAACCTAACCAGAGGCCCTTCACTCTCCACCTTCCGAGATTTGAAGGTGAGGTGGTCTTCGTGAACCCTCGCATCACGGCACATTCCGAGGAGAAGTGCGAGGCCCCGTATCATGTCGTGTTCTCCCGTGTCCTTCAACCGCGGGAACTGGGGTGCCTTTCTGCAGTGAGTTGTACATTCAACCCTAAACCCTAAACCCTGCAAGTGCTGTTTCACTTCGCGGACTCCGAACCATATGCCTCGCCTGGATTGTCCGAGTGTGAGCGCCGAAACCCTGCAAGCAGATCCGTCCAAACACACCAGAAACACTTGGTTTCACCGTGGCCCAGATGCTGGAGGGCTGCCTCTCCTTCCCGAATTTCGGGGCCCCAGTGGTTCGGCCCGCGTGGGTGGAGGTGGGTTTCAGAGTTTCGGGTCTTGGGTCTGGAGAGGGACTTCCAGTGTTCAGGCAGTATCAGTTTTAATCGGGGGGACGAGGATGTATGGTGGCAGCTTTGACTTAAGCAGAACTTACCGCTACATACCTATCTAGTGAATCTAGTGAAGGTCTTAGATTTCACGTTAGCATGCACTGTCCTGCAATTTTATGTTGTAGGTTGTCTGTCTGCTTCGTACTGTGAATCTGCTTCGGTATTGGTGTCGCCATGCCCCGATCATCAGAATGAGCTTCATGCTTGTCCCAGAACAATTCTGTTCTATTCTCCGGCGGCGCGGAAAAAACCCTTCCAAAGCGCGTGATTCGGACCCTCAACTCTGATCAGGTGCAGGCGGTAGACCTGGATGGAAACCCGCAGCTTGGCTTAGGCTTAGTCGGGAATCCGTCAGGATCCCAGTGCTATGTATGATGCATCACCAATCCATGCATTCCCCCCGTCGTAGGTCGTCAGCACATGCGCGGAGAGGCAGCCATTTAACACCATAATCTACCATCCGAGGTATACGAAGCGACTAGAAGGCTCGTCGCGCTGATTGAATGCATGCACTTGAAGAAAGGCAGCACAGACTAACACGGGGTCCGGCCGCCGGCCTGCAGCAACAGATTGGCTTCAGATTTCGGCAGCTGTTTCTCGAAGAGGGCCACGGGCAGGTGACGAAGCTCGAGTTTTTCAGCACGAGTATGACCACTTGGATGTCGCCAGCTCAGCTCTTCCAAAGTCCGATGACACTACGTCTCGTGCTCTTCTTGCATCTGTACTCTGCGCCTGACGGTGTCGCACGTGTAGCTGTTATATCAAGATATAGCAAGTTGAGGCTCGTCTATGCATCGTAATGTAAGTAATGCACTGCCTGTGTGTGCAATTATGTAGGTATGTACTCAAGTATGTCGGTTTATGTTTGTCTGTACAGGCAGTTACATCCTTCTTATGTTTGCTGACTGTTGATTTTTGTACTCTACTGTGCTGTGGCGCCAGTTCTTGCCCTTGCTTGAACTATCTGTTGTGGCTGCATCCGCTGTTGCGTTACTCGCTGTTGCATGTGCTCATTGCCCTTTCTGCTCAACATAGCAAATACGTGGGAGATGCAAGCGGGTACCTATATGCACAGATGGATGGATAGCAGATAGCTGGGGGAGGTATGTGTGCCCACACAGGCGTTCACTGTCTAGTGTTGTGCGTTGTGCTGAGCTGCCTAACATCGCTATCCAATGTGGCATCACGGCGTGATATATCAATCCTGTCGCCTGCTACGGTTTATCATACCTTTTATCGCAGCAGTATGAATCCTCACACCGTCTCACTCTATTTGCAATTCTTGCTCCACAGTTTCTGGACTGGTCTTCTCACATGTATAGTCTAACAGTCTCACGGCCTAAACCCCCTAAAACTGGCAGGGCATCGTTTACATAGATCTCGTGGCAGACGAGAACAAGAAGGAGATCGCAGCCAACCTCAAGACGCCCTGCACGACTTGAGAAACTCAGGAGGGCTAGAGACCGCACCACAGTCACAAGTCACAAGAACCGTACAGCTGCCGTCGATGTATTCAAGCTGGTATGTAGATACGTAGATAAGCAAGCCAACAGGGGACAAGACCGAACAAACAAAACAAATGCTGGATTTTAGACGGCTGTATCTCTAAATGGTATACAACTGATATATTCATGTGTATGCACAGGTACGTACATGCATACATGCTGGACAGAAAATTGTAGACCCAAGCTTGCTGAGCTTCGATGCATGAATCTGGAGCTGAGCTATGCCGGCCTGAGCGAAGACAACCTGTCTGCATGCACATCCACTGCATGCATTCCTCATAGACCTGATTCGTAGCCGAGATAAAGACGCAGTGTATCCCGCTTTGTGTGTAGATCCTCGTAGAAGAGGTTTTTCCATCATTGGGTCAGCACTCAGGCTTAGGACTCAGGCTTGCATTTGTTGTTTTGGGTTGGACTTGGCGAGGGAAAGTCGCAACACAGTAACCCCGACCCGGAGCGGCGACGTGGAATCGAAGCAGCCAAAATCCTGCCAGACCACAGCCACCTCGAATTGTAAGCGGGGCCCGGAAGGTAGAGTTCGGCATAGGCTCGCGGGAGCCCCCGGCTTCTGACAATCCACCGACAGACACTTTATGGTGGGAACTAGCTTCAGAGAGCCGTTGACCCTCCAGCCCTCAAGACTCGCAAAGCTCAGGAAGCTCGTCAATGACTATGCAGCTGGGGGTGGCAAGGATCCACGGCCCTGAAGCGTTTGATGGGCTTTGCACTCACTCCTTAACCTCCGACTCACACCCCTGAACCCTGCAAGATTACTAGCTCCTGCTACAGTCTTTCACTTCCTTCACAGACTTGGAACCACATGCCTCGCCTGGTCCGTCCGAGTGGGAGCGCCGAAACCCTTGCAGGCACAAGAGCTCTTGAGCTCCGTGCGAAGACAAGCTTCAGGATTCGGGGCCTTCGCTTTCCGTAGCTCGCTATCGTTTCCGTTTTACCCCACTTTGCCCGATGTTCCGACACTTAATGACACGTGCTGAGCATCAACATGATCGTCACGATAACCATGGTTCTCGCACCATCACTGCAGGCATTCACAACGGCATGCTGCACGCACGGGTGTGGACAGGGGACTGTGGCAATTAGGTATCGGAGCCTCGAAAAAAAGCCTGGTAGGGACTTCGTTTAGTTTTAGTTTCTCATGTTATTGGCATGTGTGTGTGTGTATGTATGCATGCATGCATGCATGCATGCATGGATGGATGGATGGATGTATGTATGTATGTATGTATGTATTTGTATATGTATATATATGCACGCACACACAAACACGCATACCTCCACTTTTTGCACTTTGCAGACGCAATCAGTGACCGCTAGCGATGCAGGCGACAAACGCGAATGTCGCGGCCATTCTTAGGCGCCATCTACCCAGCAACGGATTGAGTGGCAGATGGAGAACCATTGCCCAAAGACCAAGCGTTGTAGGTTATGCCTATGCTCGCATCGTGTCTATGGAAGACGATGCTGAAAGAGAACGCGGGGAGTGGTCACACCAGAATCTCGCGTATTCGCCCCGTGTCGAGAGGACAAACCTCATCCGACAGTAAACCATAGCAGCCATAGCAGCGCAGACCGTAAAGCGTCAAAGCAACGAATAAAAAACGCCACCGCCTCCACACAGCGAGCAGAGGCCTTCATCCGCACCAAGCGGCACACTGCCTTCGCGCTCTTACTACATAGTAAGAGTGGCCCCTCCAACCGAAAGGCGGCAACACCGCAGAGGCGTTATTCAGAAATTCCGCCTCGGAAAGGACGCGCCTCCAAGTCTCCAAGAACACAACAGCAAGGGCCAGTCGGCTGCTGCAGCTTTCTCGCGCTTACTGACCGTAGCCGGTTACGCACAGCGCTTTGGCCCTTACTAACTGAAGCCCGGCAGCAATCCTGGGCTTTGTGTTGTACTCCTTCGCCCGGTGCAGGTGTAGGATGGTGTAGGCAGCATGCGCAAGATAAGAAGACCAAGAATGAGGCCAGAGCATGTGTCAACCTGGGGACTTGGGACCCCGAGCTGGCTGGGGCACACAGCTGCCACACTGTCTCATCTCCGTACTGGTAGCGATTGGTGAGTCCCCCCTGACAAAGGTTCAACGTCGTTCGCCACAATTTGGGTGGCGAGCAGTCAACCCACCATGCAATGCGAACTTGCACTCCGCAGGCTCAGTCGCTCCCTGTTGCAGTGTCCCCCGTTGGCTGATGTCAGCTGCGAGCTGCCGATCCGTGACTTGCTATGTGCTTCATCCCCAGAGTGCTCACGATCCACAAGAGCAGAAGAAGGCAGCCCGTGATGCAGGGGAGGGGGTGGAAGCAAATCCTCAGAGACAACCTACAGCCAGAAAGCCTTGAGAAAAAATGGCACAGACAGACTTACTTGCTTACTTTTGCATCGCGTTACGCACGTACATACATTCATACATATACATGCATACATGCAGACATTTATGCATAAGCGGTGGGGTCTTCGTTTCGCAGAAATGTCCATAGAAGCTCAGAACTCCCCGGGCCCTGGCCCGGGGTGTAGCGGAAGGATTCCCTGTTTCACGGACACGCCCAGCCGGCGTATCGAGGAGTTTGGGGAAGTCGCTGACTTGAGGGCTTCCTGCCCTGACGTGGTCCCCGGTGGGGCATCGGTTGGGGATGTGGGGTTTAATATAGTCGGGGCCAGCAACTTCTTGGCACTGCGGGGGTCCCAAGAGCCTTGGAAGACAGACGGAGACCCAGATCGGTGAGGATCGTTCCCAAACTGCTGTGACTAGGCAAGTGCCTGGATCTCAAACCTCGCAAACCGCAGCGTCGCGTCGGCAAAAAAGGTGCCCCACACGATGACTCTTGCACGTCTGCAGACAGCTGATCAAGATAGCCCTGGACTCTGAGTCTCCCTGGTGCTGCCTGGGGTCAACTCGGGGTACACCGGTCACGCTTCAAGGAATGCCGAGTTACAGGCGACTTGAGCCTTAAATCAAATCCTACCTCCAGAGATCCCAACCCCTGGGCTCCACACCGAATTCTCGGAAACCTGAAGCGTCCAAATAGAGACCCCATTGTTTCGGTAGGTTTCACTCACTCCAGAGATTGCTGTAGAGGGCTTCGGGGTTGATGCTTAGGGTTTTTGAGGCTTTGAGGGTTCCTTCGGGCTGAGATGGTTAGGATATTGGAGGACCCGGGTTCCCGACTGTGAAAGCCTGCAAGACCTGTACGCTTGGTTGAAGCTGTGACATGAGAAGAACACTGAAGAGCCAGCTGCATGCGCAAAAGACCAGACGGTGCCTGGAGGTTGTTTTGTACGAAGTAAGACGAGGCCGCAGTAAAAGAGCTTCAGAAACTCTTACGCCGGCTTCAGGCCTCGCATAAGCCAAAGCCAAGACCAGAGCATCAAAATGCACCATCGAAATCGGAGCAGCGCACTTACTGGCGGCCAGCACTCTTTGCAGGCACTGAGCCCTGAACTTCCAAGGTTCCACGAAACAGCCCTTAGCGTAACATGGCTGCCTCGCATCGGCTGGTTAGCGACGCCAAAGGCGGGAACAGTGGTCATAACGGTAATAGGACACGGGCCAAGCACTTCAAGCACATATGCAGGGCACTTCAGAATGGCGGAGTTGTCAGAAGCTTGAAGTTTTGTTAGGTTTGAATGTATGAGGGGTGTATCGAACCAATGCTTCTGGTAACAAGAATCTAGTTCGCATAAACTGCACATGTTCCACTTCTCTGAATGGGCCACAGCTCTGGTCGAAGCTCGTACAGTAACGGTTTGGCACCTCGCATTTTGGAAGTTGGCGGTGTATCTTCTTTTTTGGCTGGGGCGAGGGGTTTTGGGGTGGGGCGGGGTGCTTTGGGCATCTTCCGATCTCAGCCTTCGAAGCCTTGCCTCCGAAGCTTCGGTTGCCGAGATCGAGCACTGGCTCTGACTGACCGCATTGCCAGCTGTGGCCAGGCTTCCGTTCTCTTGGGAGATCGGGTACTATTTCGGCTTTAGGCTTAAGGTTGCAAGGCTTGGGCCGCGGCATGGCGGCACCGAGTGTCTCACAAGAATAATGACATGAAGTAGCTGTAAGACCGTCGTTCAACATTCACCGGTTCCCACATCAGTCCCTTCTCCGGAGCGGCCGGCTTTCAGTTGTGTTGTTGCGCATGGCAGTTCAGGATTGATGCTACCTTGCAGGACTGGGAACAGTTGAGGGGACGAATGGTCTTGTACCTCTGAAGCCGTCTCGCGACAGATGAAGTGTTTCGGGCTTCTTAAGGGGAGGTTTGACATGAGCCTATTGTGGCAGTCGACTGCCGAACCGACCTACCCTTCGGTGCAACGGAGGAGCTGCAGTGATGTGCCTTCCGGCTGGAATCATGTTTGCAATGTCGTGGCTCGCGAACTGGAGCTGTCAAGTTGAAAGCTTTGCCAGGCCCTGCACGAGATCCTGACCACGGCACGGGGACTCAAGCTATGGAGAGCCCCCCACGCGAGAGCACACCCCATGATCACGGTAGCTTCCGGGACGTGGACGCACCGAGTCCTCCCGACCCTTGCAGTAGTCAGTCGTGTAGTCCTCCCAGGAACTTGCGGCACACAGCCCTAAGCCGGGGGTTGGACTCCAACTTCCATTCAAGCAAAGTACTTGCGATCGTAACCCATCCGAGATCCCGCCCACGCCGTCAATGGCCGGCGGGCAGGCAGGAGGCTTTTTGGGTGTCATGGCTGTGGGTTGGAGGCGTGGAGGTTAAGAGCTCCGGGCTCCCCGGCCAATTTATCTTCACAGAGTCGGAGCTGGCTACACTCACTCAGCGACAAGGGCTAGATGAGCATAATTCCCTATTGGTTGCAGGTTTTGTGCGTGTTTCGTTTGCAAGTCTGCGGTTCCTGAGGCCCCAATGACCCCAATGCTCACAAAGGCAGAAGCCGGCATGCTTCGGCATCACCTGGGCGCCTGTGCCAAGCTGCGGGAAGCACGGCAGATCTGCTCGGATCTGAAAACGGACCCCGATGTCATGTCACTTGTACTTTGTCACTCTAGCTATAGGTAGGGTGCTTGGATGTAGCAATTCCTGCAGGCGGGCTGACTTCTTTCGGACGGTGTGGATTCGCGCATGGGGTTTTTCAGCAGTCACCCAAAGCTTTGGTTTGCATGCCCAGTTGAGGTGCAGGGTGTTGATGCCACTGCCCCGTAAGAATATCAAACACCACTAGAACGTATAGACGCCTGTGTGCTCATTCCCTGCATTCGGCACCATTTTTCCAGGCGATGGGACCATGATTGCAGGCGGATTAGTAAGCTCGACCGTCTGTGCAGGAGCAATATGCAGCCGGGTGCCCAGAACGAGCGGCACGCATTTCCAAAAGCTGCGACGCCCAAAGCCTTTGGCCGAAGACCTTCGAAGGCATACGGAAGAACCGGGGACTTGCTTATTTTTGAATCACAAGCAGTAGTAGTAGTAGTAGTAGTAGGAGGAGGAGCAGTGGTGTAGTAGTAGTCGTCGTAGTAGTAGTATGTAGTAGTAATAGTAATAGTGATAGTGATATCAGTGTCGTAGTAGTTGTAGTAGTAGTAGTAGAAGTAGTAGAAGTAGTAGAAGTAGTAGTGGTAGTCGTAGCGGTAGTGGTAGCGGTAGCGGTAGTGGTAGTGGGGGCGGTAGTGGTACCGGTGGTGGTAGTGCTCACTCACTCACCACGCTGCAAGGTCCAGTCTCGCTTGCGTACATGTTACACTACCCACTTTGGGGGAGCGGCTCCTTAAAGGAGCACATGCCCTATCCGTAGATACTGTGGCATGGATGATTCGCGCCGCCCCGGAGGGCCACAAGTAGCAGGAGAAAGAAAGGCGCAGTTGCAGTTGCGGATTGGCTCTTTTGTGCCTCCTGGGAGCCAACCTGGTGCGGTCAGATGCGAAGACCCTCACATTGTGTACCCCTACGATGTGGGACCGAAGGATGGCTTAGTCAGCTCTAGTGTACAAGAGTACAAAGGACCTTTCTCTACACAACTCGAGTGTATCCGTAAATTCCAGCTTTACGGCTGAGCGATTGTCATCCTTCAACCACCACGTGTCACTGCTGTCGTGCAGCACGCATCTGTAGTGACCTTGGTGGATGCTCGGCCCGTCATGGATGATGACGGCTTGGAGTTGAAAGTTGGTCGAGGTCAAACTAAACGCATCGTCGTCAAAGGTGGGGAATGCGAGGTGCGGCTGCAGGACATAATGCGGGTCATTTCTTTTTAGAATACCGTTATCGGACTCTTGGAATCTGGGCAAAGCAAGGGCAAGGAGTTTTGGGGCTTGCTGGAGCGCTTGCAGACCTCGTTGCTGGGACCACTGGTGAACCAGCAGGGTCAAGTCTTGCGTGTCTGCAGGCAGGAGGTGTGTTGGCCTGTCTGTAGTTCCTTCTTCACTGCGCCGTGCTCCCTGACTCTTGCCTCCCACCTGCCTAGGAAGCTTCGTTGGAGGACAGCTTTACCTACAAACGCTAAGAACTCACCTGCATCATGTTGACGTCCTAGGTGGGGCCAACCGGTTAGGATGGTTCTTAGGGCCTGTGTCAGGTTTAGGGGGTTGGGGTTATTAGTTTGCTGCTCGTGGTACTGCAGGATGACCGGCCAAACTTCTTGCTTTAGTTCAAGAGTACAAGGAGAGGGAGTATTAAGGATAGCCCACATAAGGCTGGAGACAACAGCATTGATGTAACAATAATTATGGGGATTGTAGAGCTTGCGTCGCAGAAGGCCTTGCCGCAGGATCCTGAAATTCTTTGAGTTTCCGGCCGTAGCCTTCGGGAAGAGCCAAGTAGGCAAGTCAGGGGCCCTACTGTCTCGCTCGGAAGCCTCAGAGCGGGATGGTGATGCGTGGCATGGTCTGGATGAGCCAGCAGCTGTGATCCCTGCACTGCAGCTGAGTGTCCTCTGCCCTGGCCGTTCCTGTTCTGGCCCTTTCCCTTGGCTGCACCCTTGCCTGAGAAGAAAGCCTGATGGAGCTCTTGAGCCGCTGGGGATCTCATCATGGATTCGTACTTCACTTGGGCATTGAGTAGCGTGAGGCACGAGTGGCCCGCTAGCATTCTCATTGCTTCGATGAGTTGGGGGAAGCGCTGGGAGATCTCCAAGAGCATGGTGATGCGTCCGTTCTTGGGCGCAGCCGTGAGCCCTGGTGGCTTTGCGTTGAACTTCAAGACAGTCTCCGGGTTTGTCACTGCCTGACAGATGCTGTCGACGAGTTGGAGGGTTGTAGCGAGGCTCATGCTTGGTCGACTGGGATCGGCAATCATCTCGGCTTTGACCGAGCACCACTTCATGATCCACTCGCCGTTCGAGAGGAGCGCCGTCCTCTGCTGCTCTGTGAGTCCGCTGGGATCGGAACCCACAGCTGTCAAGCGTTGCTTGAGTTCTGCAAAGAAGCTTTGGGCTAAAATGGCTCGCAGTGGGACGCGCTTGCCGTGCACAAGGCCGCCTTCCTGATTCCATTTCCCCGAGAGTGCTATCATAGCCGGCAGGATTGTATTGCCCTGGGTCCCCAGGAACAATACGTAGCCTCGATCCATTCTTGTGAGGTTCACTGCATCCTCGTGGTTGATCAAGGCCTTCGCCGTGAGTCTCAGGAGATGCATCATGTCCTTCGGCTCTGCCCCCGGATAGGAAGTCCCAAAAGCTGTCGTGTCTCGCGGGTACCTCGGCTGCATGCTCGGCCACGTGTACTCCGCCTCCGGGATCATCTCTTCGTCCGGGTACTCCGTCGCCTGGCGCTGCCGTTTCTGCAGCGGGCTGCGAAAGTTCACGCTCTGTGCAGGCTGCTGGTAGTACGGGGAGTTCGCTGTTGAGGGGGGGATCTGCCCTTCGGGGGTCCACCCAAACATTGAGCCCCAGGTAGTTGCCATCTGGTGCGTTAAGTCCATGCCCCCGGACATATGCTACGTCTTCTTCCCTAGCCGCTGCCGGGCAGGCCAAAAGTTGAAAGCAGGCAGCTTGAAAGGCGGTGGCGCAAGTGTTGCGGTGTTGAACAATGTTGCTCACATCGTCTCTACCGCAGAACAGGCACGCACTGTGCCCAGTGCTTCCAGGGAACCTGGCCGCTCGTTTTACAAGCAGCTGTGCTTCTTTCTACCTGATAATGCTTCCACTCTTTTGGGTGCTGACGCTGCCAGTGAGTCTTGAGGGAAGCGGCCCTGGCCACCCACTGCCCACACACACTGCAAAAGCTACTCATATCTTGTTTGTTTGTGCCATACTCTAAGATCTTCTTCAGGTGCCACGGTCTGTCTATGTCTCCTAAATGGGCACCCTGGATGAGTTCAACAGCATGTTGGAGCATCCAGCGCGGCGAGACCGCAGGCTGGTCAGAGTTCCTAGTGGTGCAGCTTGTTGGTTCCTGCAGGGCCGCGTCAGCCGCTACCAGGCCTTTGCATGCCAGTAGTTTAACATGCTTTTCAAGATCATACCAACGAGGGAAGCTGGATAGGCAGTAACGGCACTGCGGCATGCCGTCCACTGAACAGCGCCTGGCTTCGAGTTTAGTTGCATCTAACTTGATTTTGTGCTTAAGGCGTCGGTGAGTCCTCAGGGCTTTTAAGCAGCTGAATTGCATGCCACAGTTGCTACAAACACAAGAGTCGCTGGGGTCCACAGCTTGCCCATCACTCCGTGGCGGCGGCATCTGATGCTGCCTCAGGGCCGAAATTGTGAGTAGCGCATGCCCCAGGTGCTCCGCGACACTCGGAGCAGTAGCGAGCGGCAGTGCTGCAGGGCAGAGCTTCAGTTCAGCAGCAAGGTTGTTTGCCATGCGCTCCAAGTAGGCCACCGGCGGTTCGACCCCGATGCGGCCCATCAGCTCCTGGGTGCTCTCTTTTGTGAGAAAAGCTTGGCTGTTTGTTATTGCATGGAGCTGTTTGACAATGGCGACATGGAGTAGGTAAGCTCCGTGGTCAGTCATGCCTACTGCATGGAGAGCGTACATGAAGACCGGTTGCAGGCAGGCCTTCCACAGCCGTGCCCTAGCAGAGACTGAGAGGCTGCTTTTGCTAGTCAGCACCTTCCTGAGCTGTGAGAAACGAGCCTTAGCCTTTCGAATGTTATTCTCTATGGTTTTGTCCTCGAAGTTTCTGTAGGAAATAAATATTCCGAGGTATTTTGCCTGCTGTTGAATCGGTATGTTTACAGTCCTACATTTGCCTATCGGGACCCTCAACTGCCACCCCTGTGCCGTTTTGCTCTGATGTTGCCTCACGGCCTTGCGAAGCTTGTTTCCACGTACTTCTAGCAGTGCAACGGATTTGTCGGCATTGACATTAAGGCCTGCGTCGGTGAGCACGCACATGAGAGTTCCGAGTTCTCGTAATGCGTGGTGGAATCCTCGCGGGGAGGTAAACTGAAACCAAACATGATGGTCGTCGGCAAAAAGAGTTATGGCATTACACGCTTCACTGTCCAGACGGGACTGAAACTTCTTGTAAATGATTCCTGACGCTAAGGACCACAACACTGGCGACAGCGGGCATCCTTGGCGAATTCCGTTTGTCGTGGTGACGGTCTCGCGCTGATCACCAACAATGAGACGGTACGTGGTAGAGGAAAGGAGCTGGATGGTGATTTGCACCAAGTCTGGGGGAACACCAGCTTCCAGCAAAGCCTCTTGTATCAACTCTCTGTCTAGGGAGTCGAAAGCTTTGCTAAGATCCAGTGCAACTTGGAGTGCACCAAATCCCTCTGTTGCTTCGGCTGTTTGTGCACCCGCTCTTTTCCGATGCATGTTGGGGGAGAAGGCAGAGATTCTCGCGCATGCTGTGCGACAGTGTTGCAGGACATAGGCTATGCTATGCATTACCGTTCTGCCTCTAAGATAAGCATATTGTGGGATGGAGTTCAAGAATTTTTCGGCTAAAGGGGTGATTTTGTCTCGAATCATTATGGCTACCGTCTTGGCTTCCACACCTAAAATGCAGAGGGGCCTAAGCAGCGATGGGTGCGTGGGTGCTTTGTTGGGTTTACGAACCCACACCAGATCTCCATTCGTCCAGTCTGGCGGTGAAGCCGGGAAGGCACCCTGACCCCACCAGAACAGGACAGCTGCGTGGCCAGACTCTACCACTGCGTCCCCAGCTAATTGCCATGCGAGGACCGGCGCGTGCTCGCGGGGAACCGCCTTGTGATGAGCACCGCGCGCGAGCGCGGACTTGTAGTCGTCGCGTGTGAAGGGGCACTGCGTGAGGGGGAGGGTGGCCCTGGGCTGGGTCTTGGTTTTAGCGAAGGTTTGGAGGCAGTACTTGCGCAGGGCCTCCAGGCCCTGTTTGTGGTTTAGAAGCTGGCCCGCGGAGTCCCGAAGTTGCAATCTCTGTTTGACCGATTTGGGCGCTAGTTGCTTTACAATGCGGAAGAGCTCCCGGCTGCGGTTGTGCGCGCTAGCTTCCTCTGCTAGTTCCAACTGGTGCAATAATTTGATACGTCTGGCCGTGCGGCTTGCTTTGCGACATTCCCGGGCGAGCTTGCGGACTTCGGCCGCTTTGCGCCAAAAAGCAAACAGTTGAGGAAGGGTCTGGGTAGGCATACCGTCGAGATGACTGCGCAACAGCCAAAGTCGCCTTGTGGGTGTTTGCACCAGATCACTTTGCCAAGGGGCTACCCGTTCAGATACGCGAGCTTTTGGGAAGTATGTGCAGGTTACTGTGTGCAATACATGCTGTACACCGGCGCGGTCTACCGCAGGCACGGTGGCAATCTGCTCAGTAACATCGTCCCGCCAGGCACGGTCAGTAGGGGAATCCTCTAGGGCTGCCTGTTGCAGAGCACTTTCACACCAAGTCGGTGCGGGGGGTGCAGGGGCTCTGTATTTCCACACCCTGAAGGGGACGTGTACAGCGACTGGTTTGTGCAGTCCGCCGCCTCTGTGCTTGCCCACCGGGCAGTCGATGGTGCGTGCCTGCTTGCTGCCGCCCGTGGCTTGCGCGCTGCGGGTGAGAAGATAGTCAATGACGCTGCTACCCTGAGGTCCTTGAAATGTCATGTCAGGGCCCGAACACGTGTTCAGAGTGATGAGGCAGTGGCTTTCCGCAATCTGGAGAAATCGGTGAGCGTCAGTTTCAGCCCTGTTGGGATGGATTATAGAAATTTGGACCCGTGACGAGTGCCGAGAGAGGCATGACTGTGTTGAAATCCCCTCCAATCACAAGCTTGTTGTGGAGAGGACTGGCTGCGACGGCCTTGTCTAGCGCAGACCAAACGGGACGGCGGGCTTCTTTGTTGGTGGACTCAGCATTTTGACGTTTCCAAGGAACCTGGTAAACATTGAAGGTATCCCATATTTGCTTCTTACAGAAGATTCTAACATGGAGTAGCCGCCCAGGAACTAGCTCATTAAAACAGATACTGTCAGCATCGGCTATTCGCTTGTTTACAAAAGTAACGATTCCCGCGTGGCTACCTCCCCCTGCAGAAGAAATTGCATGAAATGAACCATTCTGGAATGTGCTTGACTGCTTCCAATGCGATTCTTGCAAGAACAAGATGGACGGCTGGACCTCTTCCATCCAAAGGCGGAGCTCGTCGTACAGACTGCCAGCCGCACCTCCGATGTTATAGGTGACAATGTACGGATCATGTTGGAAAGGCAGGGGTCTCCGTGTGGTGGCTTTAGTCAGAGGGGTCTGCTTAGGCGTGACCACAAGGGAGGAGAGTGTTTGTGTGTTGTGCATTCTGCCACGGTACGAGGTCGTACCATGCAGCTTAGCTCTACGAACTGCTCGCTTCTAGGCTCGCTTCACGATCCAATTGTGCTTAGGAGGCTGCGTTGGCAAGGGTTCCCTGTGCGGCGTTCCCGCACCCGAGACGCCTGAGGCGTTGACCGAGCCAAGTAGTGCAAAACACAACGTGAACTGCAACCTTAACGGTAAGGCGGCGACACTGCTGAGGGTAAAACCAACCACGCTGTGAAGAAGCGCCCTTCTGCCGCCTAAGCGTGACAGAAGTCTCAGACCTTTAGCTGGCTTCATCAACGCTGCCTCGCAACCTTTTCGGTCTGTCCATGCTTGAAACGCGCTGCTCGGAAATCTCTGCCTTCTGGGCAGAGGCGGTACAGGTGGGTATTGACGCCCACACGGCATGCACTGGCGATCTTGAAACCTTGGGAGCTCGGCAGTAACCTGCGTGTCCGGTCCTGCAGCTGTCTCGCCTTCTGCATTGGCTGTCGCTTTGGCGTACTTGGCAAACGTGGTACTGCTTGGAGCAGCGGCAACCCCTGCCATAGGCTCTCTGTGCACTGCAGTGTCGTCGTCAGTCTTTCCAGGAGGAGGAACTTCGTCTTGCTTTGGAAGGCTCGCGCGAGAGCCAAGGGAAGCAGGCTTCTCTCTCCCCGCTTCAGGCCGCCTGGAGCGTGGCGGGGGCGGGGGCAGTGCACGGCCCGCTGCTCGAAGTTGCCCGAGCAGGGTCGCAGTCGCAGCGGAGGCACTTGCAGCTGGTGTAACAGCTTCCGCTGACTCATCAGCTGGGGCTGACTCTCTAATGGTGTCCGCCTCCCTGCCCGCGGCCAGTAGCTCTGCATCTCCTTCTGCAGTCTGCGCCGCTTGTGCCAATCTCACTCGCTTCGGGGGGCGGTGTGAAGATCGCTCTTTGCGTTTAGCCTTACCCATGGCCTCTGCCGGCAAGGAGTGGTAACCTAATCCACTAGCACTGTAAGGTCCAATTGGCATACTACTGTGTGTAGGTGGTGGTAGTGGTAGTGGTAGTGGTAGTAGTAACAGCACTAGTAGAGGCAGCGGCAGTAGTAGCAGTAGTAGCAGTAGTACTAGTAACTAGTAGCTAGTAGTGGTGGTAGTAGTAGTAGTAGTAGTGGTCGTCGTACTACTAGTACAGTACTTGTACGGGTACTAGTACTATTCGTATTAAGAAGCAACAACCCCAAGGTAGCCAAGTGGTATCAGCTTATGCTTTGAACTGGTTCGGTTCTGTTCGCTGCTTCTCCTGTGTTTTTCTTTTCAGCTTTGTGCTCAGGTTTCTGCCATTTCCCAGCCCCTTTTGCGAGCTTCACCTTAGTCCCCTTCGAGCAATGTGCTCCTCTTCAAGCTCTCCAATCTAATCTGTTTCGAGCTCTTTGATCCTCTGAATTTCCCTTGTCGTTCTCAACAGGCTCGCACCTGTTTCACAGGTGCTCCAGTTGCTTTGGGGCTCTTTCGCAAGTTCTCTCTAGTCCTTTTCGGATGCTTAGTTTCCGAGAAAGTCTCCAGCGTCTGTAGAGCGATTTGCCAGTGATTCACGACTTTTGAGAACTTCTAGCGGTTTGCACATGTCCCTCTGGTTCTGCAGTCCGTTTCGAGCGGTTTGCTCGTGCTTCTTGATCGATTTTGTGTGTCTGCTCCTTTTCAAGCGTTTTGCCACTCGTTCTCAAAGTCTTCAAGTCATTTTTGGAGCTTTTTGCTCCTCTTTTCTCTCAAACTCTCTTCTCCCATGAAGCCGGTTCTCTGCTCCGTCGAAATGCTCTATTCACTGTTCGCAAAATTTGAAAGGCCACGGATCTCTTCCAAACGGTCGCCAATCTCTTCCGAGGCCTCCTTCGCAGATTCTATAGTGCCTTGGGAGTGCTTTGCTTCTCGCTATCCATTTCTCTACTAATGCTTTACAGTACTGTGAACGTGTTTGTCGAACTTAATTCTGTTCGGCAACGCTGGTTCCCTTTCGGACCTTCTTTGTCTTCTGCTCGTTGTCCTTTCTTCGGGTCGGCTGTCTGTTTCACATTGTCTCTGAAGCGAGTGGTTTGCAGCTCGTTGTCAACTTCTCTAGTTCTCCAGGTCTTCATCCAATTTCCAGCGGCTTTCCTGTTTCTCAAGCTCTCTAGTGAGTCCAGTGCCTCAAAGCGCCGTGACGCTATTAGGCGTAGTCATGGCCACGATGAACAGGAGGTGAAGATTGACTCTTGCGAAGCAAACACGTATTGCCAATTGTTGCCAAGGGGTTTAGGGGAGGCTCAGGGCTTCCAGTGGACGCTTGCACCAGGAAAGCACTCCGAGTTGTGCCCTGGACCGTGGTGAAGAGCTCCAAAATTCGGCGGAACAGTCGGTCGTAGGCAGGGGGTGGCCAAGTTGTAGGGCTGAAGAGGCTGAAGAGAACACACAAAGAACCACACGAGCAGAGTGAGACCGAGCAGTGGATCTTGGCTTAGCTCATTCCTGAGGTTGTTCCCGGTGAGAAGATCTACATCAATCCCAGTGTCGCCACTGTCCCAGCAGGGTGGGAGGTAAAAGCCGGCACTCGTAGTGACTAGTAGTATATCGATCGCTGCATGAAAGGTGTCCCGGATTGCCTCAGTTTGTCAAAACAGGGTGAGTAATGGAACTTGATGAACTGAAGCTACAAAAGAACAACGCCTTCGCAGGAAGTTTTGTGAGCGGCTTTGCAAGTGACTTACTGAATCTCCACTATGTGCGCTGCATCCCCATCCGATTCCAAAGAATGCGAACCGATCAAACTTCCTTTCTAAGAAGCACAACTCCTGGATCTCATGGCCCGGCTTGTCCCGGGGTTTGGTGGCTTTTCGATTTTGGCTGATAAAGCCTCCCCACACGGTGTCTCCTGAAGCTACGTAAGGCTGCAACCGCTGAGTTCGCCACAGCCCCCACCCCACTTCACGATTTTGCAGTGATCTACTTGCGGAGGCGCTGGATCTAGCAAATATCGGCGCAGGCTCCGGGCCACATCCGGCCCACACCAGTACTCGAGTCCTTAAATCCGGAAAATCCCATGGTCAGACCACTTCACTGCGAATCCAAATTCTTTTGAAGTTTCTGCTCGATTCCCTATCAAGTCTGTTGAGTGCTTGGGTTCGCTTCAGAAGCCTCGAACTGAGACCCGAAAGCCTCAAGACCAAAAGCAAGGCAGCCTTAAAGGTAGACCACCACCTCTCATGTATCTCCCTTGATATCCTTCTAAGCGTTAGAATTTTTGTAGGCGGGACCTGCCGAGGTGCCGATGCTGCTCTCCACGCGACCGCAGGCCTCCGAAGCGCTGAAGATCGCCAGCACAGGCAGCTCTGGGCCAGGCCGTCTTTTGGGAGCTTGCAGTGGTCTCGGGTCAAGAGGGTATGTGGTCGGCTTCGTCTGGCGCTGTCCTATTTGGGTTTCGGGGTGCGAGTGGCCCGCGGAAGTTTTGGAAGTCTTTCTATGTGGGAATATAGCGGCTCAGTGCACCAGACGGATCCGGCTTCGGGATTCAGGGCTTGGAGTGGGCTTTAAGTTAAGAGACCATGGTCCGATGCGCCGGGATCTGTGGCTTAAGGATTTAGGAATATTTAGGACATAGGACTCTTTCCTCTTTAACCTTCTTGGCTACGGCTGAGGATCTAGGGGCTCATACTTCGACAGAATCGGGTTTGGAGCTTGAAGGGGTGGCTTGGGGTTCGGGGTCTTGGGTTGAACATGGAAGCCTCGGCTATCACTAGGATTCCGTGGCAACCGCTGGGTCAGCCCGTCACGCCGTCAGCCCCCAAAATCCACTGCCGCCATCTTTTCAGGGTTTGGACATTCGGGCTTGGGCCGCGGAGGCTTCTTGTTTCGGTTTTGGCTTTCAGCGCCTTGGCTGTGGTGTGTTTTTCTAGTGGCCGCATGGAAAGAGAGAGAGAGAGAGAGAGAGAGAGAGAGAGAGAGGCAGAAAGGGAAGTGGAGGAACACAGATCAGGCTGTACTATGACTGCTGGAGTTCTCTCACACCGGCGGCTTTTTGGGTCAACCGGATTCCTTGCGGGCTTTCAAGTTCTTGCTTCTTCGGGCCATGAGGGTCAAAAACTGGAGCCGGCACGCGCCAACCGTAGACGGCCTTCGAAAAAGCGCCATGAAGTCATAAAACTAAGACCTGAACCCCCAGTTGCTTCTCGGCCGCAGACTGGCATTCAGGGCTCAAGTGCGCAGGGCAATCGCGTCTCAGATTTCCATTTGCTATCTTTTCGCACGGAGCCCAGTCAGTGTGGTCTAGTACGGTGTTTCGAGCCAAGCAAGCCCTCCGGCTCAAAGCTACCGTTGGAACAGTTGCCCAGTTTCCCGGTCGACGGCTTTCAGCGGTTGTTAAACAGAACTGCCCAGACGAAACCCGGAATTAAACCCACAGAGCCGCGCCCCGCAAACCGGAAGCCCTAGGCCTTAAGCTTCAGCAAGCGGGTGGAACAAGGCGGCAACGCAAAACCCCGTGAAACTTTCTGAGAGCCACAGTCGCGGAACCTGGGCCACGAAGCACTGTTTTTGTATCCTGTGCATATTCGTCAGACATTTGGACAATGCTACTCTGAACTCATTGAGCGCCCACATCCGACCTGTGAAGCTATTTAGAGCTTCGGTTGACGGGATACTAATCTGTGGTCATGATGTCTTTCAACCATATGGGGAAGCTGCTAAATGTAGTTGCAATGCTCATTACTTGATTGACTGTTGCGGCAACGGCATGGAGCCCCAGTGGAACACAAATGAATGTAGCTGTTCAGCAGCTGCTCCCCAACTCAGGTCAAACCTGAAAGCCCTGAGACCTTGGACCCTAAACCAAAGCCCTTCCTTGATGGAAACCATCCAGGCTCAACCATGGCTTTGAAGCAGGATCTGAACAAGTGGAAACTGAGCAAGGCCAGAAAGAGCTGCAGGTTTCTGAGCTTTGGGACTCTCAGCTTTAGGGTGCTGGGGCGGAAGGTAGGTTTAGAGTCCGAGGGACCGCGATCATGCATGTGTGCTATGGTCCGTGAAAATACAGCAAGTATCTCTGTTCTATGAAGAATACACGGACCTGCGTGGACCTTCATGGGTTGGCTTGCCCAATTCATGAGAAAATTGTTCGTGCTCGCTTTCATTTCATGGTTGCGGGATGTCTTACGGGGACTCGTACAGCCGCTGCGAAAACCTCTGGTAGCTTGCTTTGTTTTCCCTTCCATCTTGGGTCTTTTTTCTGATCAGATGTAAAGAGATTAGGTTGTTTGTGACATCCGTGAGTGCATTTGCTCATGATTTGACAAGTCAGGCAGTGAAGATTCAGATGGTATTACGAGTCTTGCTATGGTTTGTGCCCGAATACTCGGGGGATGCATATGGCACAACTACTGTGTTACCTTTGCTCTCCCACTAGTGGCGTTGCTACTAAATGCTGCTGTACGGGTTCCATTGTCCGTACACGATTACTAGCAGTATTGCTAGCAACATCAAACGTAGTGTATGATGCTCGCCCCAGTATCTGTAGCATCCGTACTTAGTACTCACTAAGCGTACATGAGGTACGACTCGTGCTAGATGTCTCGTTTGCAACAATCCGCAATTGCAAGCAACAGTATTGAAATTACTGCGGATTTTCATTCTATTCAATCTGCTGAGATGGAAAATTATGGTTTGCATCACTAGAGTTGCTCATGCGCTGCCTGCCAGCTAAACCGTTCATATGATAGTGGTGATCAGGGCTGCTAGTGCTTGTAATACTCCTGACGATTACCTTTTGTACCGGTAGTATTCTTAAGGATTCGTCAACGTTACGGATTTCCTTCTTGCGCTTCGCAGGGCTTGGATTGCTTCTTACCGCACAATCAGGAATAGTTAGTCTGCAGTGTGCAATTGAACACAGAGTGGGCGAGCGACGTTTGAGACGAGACTTCTCTCGATTGATTTGGGTTTGAATGCCTGGAGTAAGACGAGCAGCAAGCGAGCTAGGCAGACAGGTGCAGGTTGGATTCAGGGCTTTGCAAGGTGACTACTGAAACCAGATGCAGCACAAACAAAAGGCTTTCCGCGGCTGTATGCTGTGGGCAAATAAGTTGTGGGACACTTGAGGTAGTAGCACGCTCCGCGCGTGACAGCAAAATCCGTAGATCTTCCGAGGGCTTGCTACCCTGAGCCAGAAGACTAATATGCTCTCAGAGAGCATCCTCCGAAAGATCATCGGAAGGTCCGTGACATGGCCACTCGGGCGCACGATCACAAGGACCGGACCTCGTGCTCCGCACGTTCGAGCTTTGAAACCCTCTCGTTGTATTGAACGACTCAGCCCTACCCGGTAGCTCTAGCACTAGCGGCAGCAGTACCAGTAGCAGTAGAAGAAGTCGTCCCGTGGTCATGGTCCTGGTAGTGGTGGTAGTGTCAGTGAAGGTAGAGGTAGCAGTGGTAGTAGTAGTAGCAGTAGTAGCAGTAGTAGCAGTAGTAATAGTAGTAGTAGTGGTAGTGGTAGTAGTAGTGGTAGTAGTAGTAGTAGTAGTAGTAGTAGTAGTGGTAGTGGTAGTAGTAGTAGTAGTAGTAGTAGCAGTAGTAGCAGTAGTAGTAGTAGTAGTAGTAGTGGTAGTGGTAGTAGTAGTGGTGGTAGTAGTAGTAGTAGTAGTAGTGGTAGTGGTAGTAGTAGTAGTAGTAGTAGCAGTAGTAGTAGTAGTAGTAGTGGTAGTAATTTGTAGGCTCATTAGCAGCAGTAGCAGTAGCAGTGGCAGTGTAGTAGTAATTAGTAGGCTCATTAGCAGCAGCAGCAGTAGCAGTGGCAGTGGCACAGTGGCACAGTGGCAGAGTGGCAGTGGCAGTGGCAGCGGCAGCGGCAGTGGCAGTGGCATGGCATTGGCAGTGGCAGTGGCTGGCAGTGGCAGTGGCAGTGGCAGTGGCAGTGGCAGCAGTAGTAGTGGTAGTAGTTGCAGTGGTTAGTCGCTAGTGGTAGTGGTAGCGGTGTCTTTCGAGCAGCAGTAGTACTCGTGATGGTGGTGGTCGTGGTCTTGGTCGTGGTGGTAGTGGTAGTGGTCACAGTGGTAGTAGCTCCGCAGTCGTGGCAGTCCTTGTAGGGATATAGTGCCACCAGTGATCTGCTCATTGATTGGCACATGGGCGTCGTGGGCACCTACGTATCACGTGACGGTTCCGTATTCCCGCGTGAGCCTGAAAAGAAGAGCCCGGTGCAGAGTGAAAGGATCTGATCAAGAAGTTCATCCGTACCTACGAGTGCGAGATGTGCAACGACGGTAAGTACGGAAAGCTCAAGCTCCTGGGCCTCGACAGCTTTGACATGGTTCGCCTTTGTGACGTGTGACAACTGTTCGTTTGCAGCAACAACACGCGCGACGGCAACCCTCGTGTTGCTATCATCCTGCTGTTTCCCTGATTTGTTGTCGGTCTGCATCAGTCCAAAACTCGAGCTTCTCCTTCCGTTCGATTCCCCTGTCTGGCCTTTTCCGATTGCATCGGCGTTGATTTTGCTGCTGCCAGAGTATGCCCATGAATGGCACCACGAAATAGTTAGCGATTTGTAGTCTACTGCTGTGGCTGCTGTGAAGACTTTATGAATCTTGGTCGTGGTCCCTGAACGTGGTGATTATTATGTCATGCTGATGGTGTTTGTGTGGCGGTGGTGATGTCGACAACGGTGATGGTGTTGGTGTCATGGATATGATGATGGTGATGGTGATGGTGATGATGATGATGATGTTGATCCTGGTAAGGGTTCTGCAGATGATGAGGGATGACACTGATGATGAGGACGATGGTAATGATGATGAGCACATCCTTGTTGTTGTTGTTGTTGTTGCTGCTACTGGTGGTGGTGGCGGCAGTGACGTTGGGGCTGGGATTGGTGCTGGTTGTCGGTTGTTGCTGTTGTTGCTTGCTGATCGTTGTTGCGGCGGGGCATGGTGGTGCCGGGTGGTGGGCATGTGCATGATGCGGATAGTGATAGTGGGCCTGACCGCAGCATGATACTGTTACTTGAGATGTTGCCGCACACAACTTGCTGAGGTACATGGCTTTGTTGCAGAAGGCAGTGAACAACCAAGTGGACATGATCACCATTGAGCTGGATGATGTGGAGATGTTCTGCAAGAAGGATCCCGGCTTCCTCGTTGCATTCGTGAGCTTAGGATGCCTCTGAAGCCTCAAGCGGCCCAATCCGCTGAATCCAGTGCGTGAGTGCAGCTACAGAGCAAGGTCTGTGCTGACTGTGAACCTTCCCTGCTTGGCCTATCTCCAATCTCACCGTCAAGCCCTGACCAGCCCCCATATGAAGCGCCTACCGGCCTACCCAAACCGTGAGGTCGCAGATACTCGGCCCGCAACATGCTAAGCTTCAGTAAGCCGCCTCCCGCAGCCCAATTCAGAGCAGGAGGCGCTGGCACCAGATTCAGACATGGGCGATTCGTGCGAGCCTTACTCTCAGGAGCACGAAGCTCTAATCCATATCGAGGCCCTTAATTGCACGCTTTTTCCACCATCGAGCAGTCAACGAAACATGTGAAAGTAAGCTATGGGGGATGCAGTTGGAGCTTGAATCGTCGCTTGAACCCCCGAGACCTGAAGCCGCAGCCCGTGCCTCAATGCCAATGCCGTGAACACCGGAGTCGCCCTCCCAAAGCCCAAATGCCAAAACATCACTCCGCCGAAGCATGCCTCAGCCGGAATTCTAAAAACAAAGAACCAAACCCTGCAAGGGTACATACACATATATGTGTGTATATATATATATATATATATAGATGTATGTATATATATATATGTTTATATATATATATATATATGTTAATATATATATATATATATGTGAGAATTCTGCTGAGCCCGTCCCGAAGCCAGCCTGCCGGGACTTCGGGGCTCAGGCTTTAGGGCTCCAGACCCTCTTCTAAGCATTAAGGCCTCTATAAATCAAACCCTAAACTCAACTCATGAACACCCTTCCAGGCGCGCACAGCTTCTTCAGTCCATCGAGCAGCTCGTGGGGGCCATCGAGCTCCATGTGCCACGCTACCAGCCGCTGGGTCGGGTTATGGTTATTATCATTATTAGTGTTATTCGCAGTAATTTTATTGTTTTATGTTGTTGTTTAATGTTGCTATGTGTGCTCACAGGTGGTGAGTATCGAGTTGCAGTAACTTGAGTTTGTAGGGGTTTGGCCTGGCTTGGGGGAGTCTTCCGTGCTTCAAGCCAAACGGGTTTGAAAGCGCGTTTGGGTTTGAGCCCTGCAGCCGTGAGGAGTCCGCAACGTTGCAGCACCTCAACCGTAGCAAACCCAATGCCGCGAAGCCATGATTTGTAACATACACACAGGCTTCTGCACCTATGCCCTATGCCCTCGCTAGAAAACCCATGGATCTGCACACCCTCGCGTATTAGCTTCTTCTGGAGCGAACCTTTGATTCGGTTTTAGCACGTCAGGATTTCGGATCTTTCGCATGGGAATGTTGTTACAAAGCGTGGCAGACGATAAAGGGCACATATCAGCTGTGCACGAACAGCCGTCGTCTTCTGGCATTAGGACTCCCCGAAGGTCGCTGAGTGCTCTACATCCCCAAAGTAGCGACAGTGTACCTATGATCCCAAGATCCAAATCCCCGCAGGCCACACACCGCCTTCCTTTCGGTTTCGGGGGGCGTCCGCGGTCCCTATACAGCTTCAGACTACGTACAATTCCGGCATGATTAATGAATGCGGTCTGGCCTTTCTGTAAAAGTGGTTCCCGCCACTGTTCGAGCTTTCAGTTCTTTGTCTCAACATGGAGGAATAAGCACCAACACCGTAGTTCCCCAAAGAAGTTGAACACAAGTGTGAGTTCTGTGCAGTCTTCCTCGGTATATACAGACGTAAAGCAGGGGCTTCTTCTACGAGATCTGCGACATCGAGCAGCCGGCGCGAGACGAGAACTACACTGACGAGGCATCAGCCACGAGGGTGAGGAACGCCGTCCAAGACTGGCGCGAGCGCTTGAATGCGAAGGAGCTCGGGGATGTTCGGGTCGGAGCTTTCTGGGGTCTGAGAGTGGCACTGGGTTCCCCAGCTTCCAAAGCCTCGACAGGACGCCGCAGGGGGTCTCGACAAGGCCATGGGAGTGCCTGCAAAGCTGAAGAACCCATGGAGTGTTCGCTTCAAGCCGCGCAGCTCCGCCTCTTCCATGAGCATGTGCCGAGGTTGGAATGAGGTATTCTTTTGGTGTTATAGTAAAGGGCCGCGCCTATTGCCACTCGAAATAAGATCTAAGCCCCCCCTGCAGAAGTGCAGAGCCTTAGGAAGTGCCCGCTGAGTCGCTAAGTGCCCCAACCGCCCAAGGCGTCAGATCCGGGGCGACTCGGTGGGACAGTTGGTACAGCTGGACTGCCTGGTGGTCAGCGTACAACAGGCTCGATTTTGAGGGCTTCAAGCGCTTTGTTTGGGTTTAGGGTGTAGGGTTTATAAGGTTAAGTTTAGGCTTTGTTTGGACGATTGTTGTTCCTATAGGGTTAGGAGTTGAGGGGCTTGGGTGTGGAGGTTTAAGCAAACAAGGTCTCGACTTGATTTGAGGCTTTGGAACCTCAGACTCGATTCTCCCTAAATGTACCGCTTTGGTGTTGGATCCTTCGGGTGCATTAGGGCTTAAGCTTGGGATCTATAGAGTCTATGGAGTGTAAGAGCCTGATAAGGTCTGCCGAAAGCCCTCACGCCAAAATCCGTTCCCGCAGGTGAAGCCCAAGGTGCAGATCGTCACATACCATTGTGAGACTTGCGGCTGTGAAGTCTTCCAATCCGTCGAGGCAGACACCTATACGCCTCCGAAGGAGAAGGGAAAGGGGAGAAGGGAGAAGGGAGAGTTGATGGAGGAATGCCTGTAGGAAACCGAAGAACATGCCAGGAGAACACGGAAGGGGGAAGGCTTGGTCTTGTTTGTCCTTCGGGTTCCCCGTCGGTAAAGTCTTGAAGTATTGAAGTTCCTCTATGGGGGGGCCACTTGCAAAAAACCCTAGCCCAACTCCACCTCAATAATATTTATATGACCTCTTGCAGGAGTGCCCTTCGACAAAGTGCAAAGAGAACAAGCAGCCTCTCAACACTTGAATTTGCAAGCCTTCTTCTTTTTTCTGTCTATACTGAAGGTTAAGATTGTAAGCGGTGCGAAGAACTGATTGCTGTTGATTGGTGTGCATTTCCTGCCTTGTGGGTTAGGGAACAAAAAGGTCCGGCAACTTGCACCGCATGGTACGTTCCTGCGCCTTCACCCGCCACGAAGAGGCCGGATTTGGAGCTTATAGTATACAGTATAAAAACTGGTTTTGCGTTTGCAAGAACCTTTGGGGGGCTGCAGCTCCGAAGCTTCTGAGAACAGAGACTCCCAATCTGGCAAATGTGCAGTCAAGTCTTAAGAAGAGCCCACGATTGTGCCTGTGACTGCAGCAATCTTGCACGGGTGATTCTTTTGTTCACAAAAAGCCTTCCAAGAATTCAGAATCGCATCTAAACGACGCCGTTACCACGATAGCCACCAAAGCAGCAGCATCGTCATCATCACCATCAACACACCATTTTTTCATCTGTTTGTCTTGAGGATCGGGAAAAGGTGGTGTCCTCCAGTTTCGGTGGCTGCAGACACTGGATGCTTGATTGTGTGCTCACAGGTCGATGGGTAGGCAAAGCTTGGCTTCTGCTATTTTCAAGTATATGCTCATTCTGCGACCACTTACATGTTCGCTTTGAACTGAACCCCAGTCAAATCTGAACCGAGACCTCGGACGTCCTAAATCGTCAGCCCCCGCTTCCAACCCGACATTTCGCTGAGATGGCTGTCAAGAAAGAGCGAACACTGAGACTCCAACTTTTTTCGGATCCGGTCTCCGAGTCCATGTAGCGCGCGATGGCAGGGAGTCTTCGTGTTTGGTTGGTTTCTGGACAAGAGCTCGGCGCGATTCCGGTGGAAAGCTTGACCAATGTGCTGGATCTAAAGAGGCATTTACAGGGCCTCTGTGGGTTCCCACGATTCAGGCAAAGGCTCCTACACGAGCATGTGACTTTGGAGGATGAGGTCCTGCTGGACTCGGCGCTGGATCTCCTTCTCGTACTGCTCCCTTTTCGCAACGTAAAGCCCGGTCAGGGCTCAAGAGATTTGTGGCGCGCGACTTGCCATGGTGATGTGGCCTGTGTTGAGCGGATTCTTCAACAGCCTCAAGATCCGGACGGCTTTGATCACCAAGGCAAGACCCCGCTTTTAGGGGCCTGCGCAAATGATCTTGCAGAAGTTGTTGGCTTGCTCTTAGAGGCCGGAGCAGATCGGAACAGGGCTGCGACAGTCAGAGCGAATGGAACAGTACTTCGCCGCATAACTCCTCTTGGTGTAGCAGCCCACGAAGGTCACATGGAGATCGCCCAGCTTCTGTTGCAAGCTGGTGCTGATCCTGATAAGGCTGCACTTGGTGGCACCACACCTTTGCACATGGCATGTAACAACGGTCACTTGGAGGTTGCACGGTTGTTGTTAGAGGCAGGTGCAGACAAAGACAAAGCTGTATCTGATACGACATCTCTGGGCATGGCATCTCGTGGGGGTCACTTGGCCATCGTACGCCTTCTGTTGGAGGCCAAAGCTGACAAAGACAAGGTCGGCAGGCCAGAAGGTATGACTCCGATTTGGCTGGCCTCGCGTGAAGGCCAAGCTGAAATTGTGCAGATGCTGCTGCTAGGCGGTGCCGACAAGAGCAAGGTTTGTGGACCTCTGCATGCAGCGCCACTCTGGGTGGCTTGTCGTCAAGGCCACCTCGAAATCGCACGTTTGCTCGTGGAAGCCGGCGCTGTCAAAGACCAGGCTGCTTCTGATGGCACCACACCCGCTGAGATAGGGCGTCGCAACGGTTACCCCACAATTGCAAAGCTTTTGTGGACGGGCGAGCTGGCCACTGGGTGAGATTCCACTGGCTTCTGCAAGATTCATCTCCGACGTTGCAGAGCAAGCGA
Organism: Symbiodinium sp. CCMP2592; assembly: GCA_905221615.1. Classification (NCBI taxonomy): domain Eukaryota; class Dinophyceae; order Suessiales; family Symbiodiniaceae; genus Symbiodinium; species Symbiodinium sp. CCMP2592. Next base: position 421,311 of record CAJNDT010004935.1, on the reverse strand, counting down.
AAATTAAAAGTTTTGACTTGCAGAATTACCCCATCGCTGTGGTGGTGAGGTCACCCTCAACCGTATAAAGCACCTTGAGCTCAATTTCTTGAACCTTCAACTCTCCCACATCCCATTGCTATCATGGCAAGCATCCCCCAAGCTGAAGTATGCGGGCAGTCTCAAGCAAGGGGTTGAAGTGGAGGGTCCCGGCTTCATTCCGATGGCATTACCATTACTGCCATTGTTTTGATTGGGTTAGCTTCTGCTGTTGATGATGGTAGCGTCATGGAGCCGTCGTGCCAGTGGTGACCTGTAGTATCTGGAGATAAGTACAGTAGTGTCGTCGTCATCGTCGACGCCGTCGTGGTGGTGCTGCTGCTGGTGGTGGTAAATGTAGTCGTCGTCCTAGTAGCAGCAGCAGTCAGCATTAGTAGCAGTAGTAGTAGTAGTAGTAGCAGCAGTAGTCGTCGGAGTAGTCGTGGTGGTGGTGGTGGTGGTGGTGGTGGTGGTGGTGGTGGTGGTGGTGGGTAGCAGCAGCAGCAGCAGCAGCAATAGCAGTGGCTTTTGCTTGGATTTGAATCGGTGTGCTGTTGATAAACTTAATGCCCAGTCCTCTGTTCTGAGCGCCCGGCAAAGAAGCATGCTCCTACCTCGGTCGAGCGGTCGAAGCCCAAAGCAGAAGCCAATATCACGGCGTTCCCAAAGGTGAAAGTTCAAGAGCTGGCAGAGCATGTGCCGGCGGGCGGAATACCCAGGACAATGACTGCGCCTCTGATAAAGCATCATGTAACAACTTGCTTAGTTGTATGAGGTAATTCACGTACGCTGCTTGGGTTAGTGAATGTTCGTTTCCAGTGAAGCCGGGGTTCGAGGTTGTGACAACGATTGCGGTGACATCATCGTTTGGGTGTTTGGTGCTGACACTTACATTGATCTCGATATGTTTGTCGGTGAGTAATTCTTGCTGCTAGAGTTTTGTTGCTGCTGCGCAGCTTGATCCTTTGCGTGCTGTGAAAACGACTGCAAGCCCCTTGCCGCCAGCCTTGCAGCGTTTCTGGTTTCGCCTGTATTACAACAACACGTCTACTTCGGCAATGGTCAATGGAATTTTAGGTCTGAAATCTTTGGATGCCGAGGGGCTTTGCTTGTTCCGGGCCGGTTGAGACTTCAGGGGTGCAATTTATCACTGCAGCATAGCCAGGCGCAGTGAGCAATAGTGATGTGGGTAGTGGCAAGCGTGTAACCAGTGAGCAACTTAGTACTCCTCCCACTTATGGAAGTACAAAACCGAATGTACTCTCCCTACTTCTGGTGCTCACATGTGACTGTGACCCCACCATCTTCACAAGTATTTGTACTTGGTGGGAGCAGTCTGGCCTCGCCAAGCAAAGTCTTCCCATTCTTCGGAAAAGGGGTCCAGAGGATCCAAAAAGTAGATCCCTTAGAAAGGGTTCCTATAAAGTACCCTTGGTAGTATAGGGCCCCAAATAAGGGGGTCTGGCTTTGCGGTGTCATGGAACTCCCGACTTTCAACCCCAGCCCGAGCCTGGCCACCCGAAGCAAAGACGTGAGCGAGGTGCAGGCGGAAGGCGACCTCACCCGCATGGCTCCCTGCTTTGACGACTATGGTTTAAGTTTTTCCAAGTTTCACACCCAGCATGTCGCAGATGACAATTTGAGCCGAAGTTTCCCGAACACTCTTGGCCTCTGGGTAGTCAGGATTCCAGTCTGAGGAGCCAAAACCCGAGTATTTGGACTGACTTAAGTATCCGAGCTGCTCAGGAAAGGCTCAGCCTCTAGGCAGGCCCTGTCGTGATCACAGTTAGAGATGACTGGAGTCCGAGTTGACGCTGAGCAGGCCATGGCAAGATCGAACAGTATTGTCTCGCCAAGATCTCACGGCCTGAAACGCCTTATTCGGACCGAGCAGATAGAGGGTAACATCGAAACCCACCTCTGTGTTGTTGGGGGCTTCTTTAGCAACTGCAAGACCTTAAAGCCCAAAACCCAAGCCCCAGGTAAAGCCGGGCCAGTCCATCACTCTGACGGGTGTCTTCTTTCCCCAAGATCTCCCCTACGTGATGAGGATGAGGCGGGAATGTCCTATATATACTGCCTATAAACAATAGGCTACGGGTTCGGGGAATGAAATCTCGAAGGAGTTGCGGGTCATTCCACCTTCGCTTGGGGTTCCCAGAACAGCAGTTTAGAAAACATGTTTGTTCGACCGTCGGCCAGGTGTTGCTTGAAGAGGCTTCTGTGCGTAGTCAGCTCCTCTTCCCCGTTCTTCTACCTGCTTACCTGTCGCTTACGACCCTGCATGTGTTTCTCGGTTGAAGACATGGAAGATTATCCGCCACGGTAGCGCGGCGATCCCGGGCAACCCAGCACAGAGCCCGCTTGATTGAAGGTGCATACCTGCGAAGCCTCGCCTGGAGAGTCCCAGAGTGCTGGTAAACGAAAGCCCTACGCTCTGAATACGAAGCCCGAGCACTGGGTCAGAAGCCATCGCTGAAAGCTTGAAACTGGTGCTCGAGAGAGCTGTGCTGTGGGTTGGGGCGAGGCAGCAGAGCACGCAAAAGATGTTCCGCGGCTGCAATTTTACCACAGAGGCTCGTCTTGTGAAGCTCCGCCGATGGCCCCTGAAATCGATGTCTGAGCTTGTGACTTGCTCAAAGAAGCCCAGACGTTGGCCATGCGGCACCGTTCTCTCTTCTTGAGCCGGCTTTTGACATGAAGGAGTTCTTGACAGTGGGACCCTAGGAGTTCGCGTTCCTGGCATTCTTGTTGACAGCTTTCTTCATTCTGAAAGAGATGCTAGCTGCTAAAGGCTTGTCGATGAATCAAACACAAGTACCACAAGGATAGATATAAGTACAATGCATGTTGAAGTATCCGTTTCCTGCCATCATTTATTTTGTCTCGGGGACCGCTTGCCGTTCTCCCGAGATGGTCCTACAGGACTTCAAGCTACCACGACACCGCAGCGAACAACCCAGGTTCATCGAAGCACATCATTTCCAGAAGCACAAGAGTGGCTACAGCGAGACCGTCGCTGACGAGGTGCTTGGGCTGGGTCTTTTGAGTTCCTTGATGAATTCCAAGGGCTTTCGCTTGTCAGCACCGCAGCCATTGACCCTCCACATGTGCTCGTGCCTGTAAAAACCTTCGATGCAATTAGGGGCTTGCCGAGGCTTCCTCAACCTTTGGGCTTGAAAAGACTTTCAGGCCCATGCTTCAGTTTCAGTGTCTATGATCAGAGTGTAGACCATGGCTTAAGCCCAAGGCCGAATCGTGCATAACATAGCAAATATTTGTGCAGACAAAGCGCTGCCAAAGAAGGTGCCCCACTATCCAACACCCCGAGCTTCAGATGATGCTCTCTGAACCCGAAAATTCCTAAAGCTGTAACAATACATAGGGCCCCCTATGAGTGCAAAGATTCTTTAGGGTTTGCAGGATATCGGGTTGCAGGGTTTGTTGATACGGGTGTGATCGACTCGAGTCCGTGTTTGTTTAGAGGTTTAGGCTACTCGTAGCCCCAAAGCTCATATTGTAAGCTGGCCAAATCCCGAAGCTTGTCTTGGCGACCAAGACACTGAACGCAAAGCCCGCATCACAGCCACCACTTCTATGCCCAATGTGACAGCCTTTGGTTGCTAACCCGCAGTTCCGGGTTTGCATTCGGTTGCATTGTCACCGTGCTTTCCGGCTAGTAGGATGCACGGCATCTTGTTTTTGTTAGCATTCTGAGGCCAGGAGCAATTCTCTCCATAGATGTGAGTGTTGATTTAGTTGATAACCCACGAATTTCCGAATGGACACGGTCACCTAGTAGCTCCCAAAGCCTGATTTCGAACAGTGGGGTGGTATTGTGGGCTGCTGGTGAACTCTAGAAAACCGAGTGCCGTAGAACTTCCCGCAACAGGGCGCGTTGGAGAACAAGATCGCAGAGGCGAAGAAGCGTGGAAGCCTCTACGAGGCAGCTCGGCAAGACGAATACCCCACAGACGCGCACACACACACACACACACATACTCGAACCCAACAGCCAAGAATCACGAAGAGTTTTGACACAAACACCGGTAGTTCCAGACCTGCTTCTGGGCGTAAACTCGGGACTTGGAGTTGAGCATATGCCCTTTTTCATTTCATGACCTACCAATAAGAACCAAATTGCTGCCAATATCTTCGGGTTCGCGGACTGCATTTCCCGATGCTGAAAGCCCTTCAATGTAACTGTATCTTCTGCCCTGCACTAGTTGTTTTGGATGCACGGTTCCGCAACTTGTGATGAGGCCGCATCGAAGTCGATTGCTCCGGAGATCTTTGGCCACCAGGACCTTCATCTCGTTGCAGAGCCAGCTTTCAGCAGGGCCCCGGTGTTGTCACAGCAGGGCCCCGGTGTTGTCAGGTTGAAGGTGGCATCACCTGTGGTTTGACGACACATTTTGATCGCTCATGCTCACGGTTTGTAGGGACCTGTCGTAAGCCTGGCAGAACTGAAGGCCATGACAGCCGCCTCATGGGTCTAGGAACCGACCGCTGATCGTGTTGTTTGACTTATGTTGGGCTCTTAAGCACTGCACCCTAAGGGAATGAAATAGAATACTTACATGCTCACATATATATATATATATAATGACAAGTTGCATTTAGGGCCGATAGTCTGGTCTAGCGGAGTAGTTTCTTGTCTTTCAGCGGCTCCGAGACAACCTTGAATTCCTTTGTCCAAGCAGAAGCTCATGCATGAGCCGTCCGGGACGCCACAACATAAACGCCCCTTCTGGAGGACACATAATGGAACTACCCGGCTACCCCTCGCAGCTTTGACGCTTCATTTCTCCTGCTCTCAGGATCTGAAGAAGGCACTTCTGTTGGTCTTGATCGGCGCGCCTACCAAGCAGATGAAGGACCTGCCAAGAGTGGTTCGGGCCCCGAATGATAGGGAGCGAGCCCAATGATGGGTTCAGCCTAGGCCTAGATGTGAAGCAGCAACCCCTGCTTTCCAAGAAATGGAAACGTCGTAACTGTCGTCGTGTTTCGTCTGAATATCATGCCTGCAAAGTGCCAACAGTGGTCAAGTGCCACGGGACTCGGGACGTCTGGAGCTTCCAACTTGATGTGGGGTCGCGAATCAGCAATTACAGTCAAGGGATACTCGTAATTGCCAGCATTGACTCATCAATGCGCAGGAAGCCACCTACATGATGGATTGGGCAAACGGATTCAAGAACGGTGGCGCTGGCCAGTGCCGGAGAGAGTGTTCTAAAGGGGGGCGAATTTATCGAAACGGCACGTTTACAAAACAGGAGCAAACCGCTCAGAAGAGACGTGGAATCTTGACGAAGATCTGCACAGCGAGGGACAACCAGTCGAAAACAGAGTAGACACTTTGAGAAACAGGAGCTAAGGGCTCGAGAGAAACTAGGATCAAACCGCTTGAAAGAGAGTGCAGAATTTGACAGCGGGGAGAATTTGGGAAGGGGGAGCAAACCAGTCAAGAAGTGATTCCAAGGCAAAAATCGCGCCAAAGAGACCCATCGAAAGGTACAGCGAAATTGCAGAACAGCCGCAAACAGCTCGAAATCGATTGGGGAACATGGCGAAAGCAGAGTTTGAGAACGAGGTGCAAAACAAGTTAAAGGTCGCTGAACACTTTGAGCAAAAAAGGCGCAACTTCTTTGACAGAGACTTGAGATTTTTGTGTTTCCCTTAATTTGGGACAGGCGGGAACGGCCAACGCAGGGATTTTCTACTCTCGCCTGCCATTGCCTCCTGTTGTTTGTGGCCAATGCAGACGCTTGCATCCCCTTGTCCTTTGATTTGGGACGGTTGGGGGTTAGAGTTCTTGCCAGCATGACAGCGGATGTCGACGTTTCGAACTGTGGGGGGGTGACTAATGCCGGTGCTTTCGACGTTTGTGTACCGTTGTCATAGATGGATGGTGGGATGGATGCATGCATGGTGCATGCCAACGTGGAGGATGGTCTCAAAATCCGTGGGGACATCCACACCCTGATGATGGGCGATCCCGGAGTGGCCAAGAGCCAGCTGCTGAAGCAGGCACTCCTTCGCAAGTGTCAGGGTCTTGTCTCTTTTATGAGTTTAGGATTAACGGTTTAGGGCTCCTCTAGGACTTCGAGCCTTTCCACTTCTTCGGCGACCCGCTTTGGGTTTGACTGCATGGCTTGTCCAGCACCCCCTCACCGTTTGCGAAAGTAGCAAAGCTTTGCTATAACGGACATGCCTTCCAGGATACAATCTCAAGCAACATTCTCCTCTGCGCCTGAAAGTTGTGAACTCAGCCCGCAAGCCTGCAGGATCAAGACACGGTTCGGGCTTGCGAGATCTGGCAAAGCATACGGTTGCTTTTCAACTCCTTTCCTGATCTTAGTGTGAGTATAAGGTATTCAATGACTTTGTTCTCTTTGTTTCTCTTCCACGATTGCTACACGAACGCCAGATGTCAACGGCTGGCGACGGCCGGCATATCCTACATCCGATGGCTGTCGAAGCCAACACCCCAGACCTGGGTGATAATTACCTTGAATCGAAGGTCCTCCCCTACTCATGTCTAGGGGCAAAACTATTCAGAAAGTTGCGAAGGTAATCTGGCAAGGTATCAGATAGATGCAGTTATACATTCAGCAAGAGACCGTGACTCAACCCTGCGCCCTAAGTCTGCCTTTCAAGCGTTACGCTCTGTGCCGTGCAGCCCCTGCAGCAGCACGGCGTCACATTTTTTCTCCTATCTGACTCCCCGCACAGCTTTTACAGGTGGGTGTGTGGGTCTATCTGAAAGGTCAGGGCAGGTGAATTGCCTAGCACGGCAGGAGGAAAACACGTAGACGACGTTCTGACCCCTCAGAGATTGCAGGTAACTTACATTGCCCCGCGCTCCGTGTACACCTCCGGGAAGGGCTCGAGCTCGGCGGGTCTTACCGCCAGCGTGAACCGCGACAACTCCACCGGCGACGTCACACTCGAAGGCGGTGCATTGGTGATGGCTGACTGCGGGGTTTGCTGCATCTTGGCTTTGGTGATTCCGGAGAGCGAGAGCCGGCAAGGTTGTGGAGTGAAACCTCCGACTGACCAAGGCATCGATGAGTTCGACAAGATGGACGAAACTTGGGTGAGAATGGCCAAGACAGGCAATTGCCGGTTTTTCGTTGCAGGTGTAACGAACAAGATAAGACCACCAAGGAGAAGGACAGAACGGCGATTCATGAGGTCATGGAGCAGCAGACCATCAGTATCGCAAAGGCAGGCGTTACGACCACTCTCAACTGTCGAACGACAGTATTGGCTGCAGCCAACCCCGTCTACGGGCGCTACAACCCGTACAAGTCTCCCGTGGAGAACATCGACCTCCCCGCAGCCCTCCTCTCACGATTTGACCTCGCTTCTGAGCTGCTGCAGTAGGTTTTGCGGTTTGGTTCAGGCCAACTCACATACGTGTAGAAGCATGGGCGGGTCCTTTCCCATCATCCCAATACCATTACCGCAGGCGTCGCAGGCACCCCAAAAACTTGTTCAGGGACCTGTATCCGGAATCCGGAAAGTCGGCCAGCTCAAGTCTTGCAGAGGTCTTCTTGTTGCTGGATACCGTGGACGGCGACAGGGACAAGCAGCTTTCCAAGCACGTCGCAGACGTCCGCAGCAAGTACCAAAAGCAGGAGCTTCTGCGGTTTAGGGCTAAATCTGGTTTTGGATGAGCTGTTCTGGATCATGAGCAGTGTGATTCACCCGCAAGCCCGAATCATTCTCTTCAGCCTCCAAGATGTAGCTAGAACTCCGCCATACCCGTCTTCCTACATTTACTTTGGCAGGCTTTGGTTATTGGTGACATCGGCATGGTTTTTGGAAACAGATGTTGCAATGAGGTCATGCGCAACAATCGGCAGGATAGGCAATGCTGGGAGTGATCGTTGATAAGGAGCTCTGGCTGTACCCAGCGGAAGAGACTGAACCTGCAAAGCCGCAACAAACAATGTATAACAAGCACCCTACGAAAGATTGCCCATCTGAAACAGCATGGAGCTGGCACTGGAAGTCAACCCAACTACCCCGATTCCATGAGCAATTACAGGTGCATGCGCAGGTCACCAGTGTCTGTATCCATGCGAAAGGAACAACATACCACAATATCGCCGGCTGCGTTCCGCGTAGCCGCGTGTCGAGAGAGTCGGCTCTCTCGCTGTACAAGGGGCACAAAGCACCCTTGGCCCGATTAAGTCTGCAAAGCGAGGAGGCCGACGACAATCCCAATGCTGATGCCGACGATGTTCTCAATCTTGGGTTCAAGCCTTTCGATTCTTAGATGAACTGCTGCTACTAGTATTACGACGGCGACTACTATGGCTACAATCATACTGTTATACTACTACTACTACTACTACTACTACGACTTCTTCTTCTTCTGCTACTCTACCACTACTGCTGCTACTACTACTACTACTGCTGCTACAACTACAACAACAACAACAACTACTACTACTACAACTACTACCACTACTACTACTACTACTACTACTACTACTACTACTACTACCTCTACTACTGTACTACTACTACTACTACTACTACTACTACTACTACTACTACTACTACTACTACTATTACTACTATTACTACTACTACTACTACTACTACTACTACTACTACTACTACTACTACTACTACTACTACTACTACTACTACTACTACTACTACTACTGTTTTTACAGCGACTGATACATGGCCACTGATGATCGCGATGCGCCGGTCTGGTTTCAAACCTTTGCCGCAGGGCGGCTGATGCTTGTATCGCTTGTGCTCCCGGCCTTTAAATTTCAAGAAAAAGGGAGTTGGCAGCTGATGCTTGTACTGCTTGCGAAAGGGATATGGCAGCTGATGCTCATGATGCGCACGGTCTAGTTTAATACCTCTGCGACAGGGTGGCTGATGCTTGTAATGCTTGTGCGTCTGCGCTTCAATGCACAAGCGAAATGGCAACTCATGCTCATGATGCGCGCGGTCTGGTTTGATACCTCCGGGACGGGGCGGCTGATGCTTGTGTTGCTTATGCTCCTGGCGTCACGGTCCAAGGGAAACGGCAGCTGAGGCTCATGATGAGAACAAAGTAGCTGATGTTTGTTTTGCTGTATTGCTCATGGATCCTCATGATGCGCACGGTCTGATTTGATACCCCCGGCACAGGGCAGCTGATGCTCATGATGAGCACGGTTTGGTCTGATATCTCCGAGATGGGGCAGCTGATGCTTGTATTGCTCGTGCTCCTAACTTTCAGGGCGCATGGGAAATGGCAGCTGATGCTCATGATGCGAACGGTCTGGTTTGATGCCTCCGGGGCGGGGCGGCTGATGCTTGTATTGCTTGTGGCTTCTCTCCTCGGTTTGGTCTTTGTCTGGCGCGCCTGTCTTCATATCACAAGGCAACTGCGCATGATGCGCACGGTCCGGCTTGAAACCCTTGTGTCCTTGACCTTCACGGCACACGGGAAATGGCTGCAGCGACGACGACCACTGCTACTAGGACGACGACAATGGCGACAACGACAACGACGACTACTATTACCACTAACCACCTCTACAACTACCGCTACTTCTGCTATTGCGGCTGCTGCTGCTGCTGCTACTGCTATCACTGCCACTACTGTTCCTGATTTCGTTGATGTTTGGTTCGTGCTTCTTTAATTAAATCTCGCTCCTCTTTCGTTCATTGGTTTTTAACTAAGAAGGGCGAACCAAATTATTCATTTCGTAGTCCCCAACCAGGAAACAAGCCCTATCACCTAGATTCATGTGGTAGATTCCTTATGACCTCAATATAGATTGTAAATTCTGCAAAGGATGCGCTAAGTGTCCACATGGTCTGATGTCGTTCCTGAATTGGCGCGCTAAATTCAAGAACACAAGCGCTTCATTTTGTTTCACTACGACTACTACTGCCAATGCTACAACAACAGCAACAACAACAACTACTACTACTACTACTACTACGACTACTACTGCGACGACGACTACTACTGCTACTACGACTAATTATTGTTAGTCGTATTACTACTGCTACTACTACTACTACTACTACTACTGCTGCTGCTGCTGCTACTGCTACTGCTACTGCTACTGCTACTGCTACTGCTCCTGCTAGCTGGCAAAACATCTGCGCTATTTTGAACCGCTTGCTAATCTTGCCCATCTTGCAAATCTTGCAGCGCTTGCACCACGTGGACACTGCAAGATTAGCAAGATCGCCCCCTCTCCCCCCAAGTGGTTAAGTGGTGCAATCGGTTCTTGGGCAAGTTTGGTGTCAATCTCGTCCCCCACAAGATTGCAAGATTGACGCGTGCGTTCTTGCCGAGCATAGAAACTCTTGTCTCATCACACTCTACTACTACGACGACTACTACTATAGTACTAGTACTGCTGCTACGACTACAACCAGTACAACCAGTACTACCAGCACTACTACTGCTACTACTACTGCTGCTGCGACTACTGCTACGTGTATTTGTACAACGACTACAACGACGACTAGCTTATCTTCAGCATGATGTCCTGTCTGTCCTTGATCGTAGCTTAAACTGTTATCGTTCTGTCAGTATTCTCGAGTTAGTCGAGGGGTTTGGTGGTGGATTGCATGCGGTTTGTGACATTGGAACTTCGGGGTTCTAATGTGTTCATGGCAAGTTTGGAATGTCAGTGGCTGCCTTTCTGCCAGTCAGCCCATGACCTGCACTCTCTAGCAAAGATGCCACCACGAAATGCCACAGCGCTGAAACCTCCGAACATCTCCGCACCAAGCCCCAGACCCCAAAAGCCGGTCAAGGATCACAAGACCATGCGCGCATACATCAAGCCGCATGTCTGGACTGTGGTCTTTGAAGTTCCGGAGAGTGGGTGGCCTTAAGGGCTTACGATCCCCAACCCAACACCAGACTCATTCTGGGTCCAGGCTTCTACAGGCCTGATTGACTGTCGTGTAGCTTTCAGTTTTAGAGGTTGGATAGCGCTTTGGCTTCGAAACAGAACAGTCTATCCCAAAGCCAGCATGCACAATGCTGGTTATACAAGTCAAGAGCACCCAGAGCTCCGAACCCAGCACGAGAGCATCATGCGCTAGTCCATATCAAGAAAGGAGATGCAATAATCAGGGTGCAAGAGTTGAGCTGTGGTTTGCTTCCTTCGTTGCTGGAGTTTCGTACCCCCTTCCGTCCTTATCCGCCTACTTTCGGCAGTCTTGCCAGATAAGACGGCGCAACCCTGTGCTCCCAGTACAGAATTTCTGAGAGGATGGGTTGAGGAAAGATCGCGGGCTTAGGACCGCATGGGTTCCGGGCTGTAGGGTTTGACGAGCGTCACGTTTGATTAGGGCCAAGAAGCCTCGGGCTGCGTGCCGTGTTGCGGTCATTCTTGGTGCATCCAGCCGTTGTCAGCCAAGCTAGAGCAATCCTTACCTCCGTTGCGGTTTCTAAGTCGTCAGAGGAGGTCACCTGCCAGAGCAAACCTGAATCTCAGAGCTCCCAGAACCTTACGAACAACTTCGAGGAAGTCGAAAAACTTGAACGTTGTCTAAATGTACGCGGCCCCGAAAGTCCTTTGATTTCGTTCTCTTGTCCGCGAGCGTGGAACTTCAGGAAAGCGAAAAGCTTCGATCCGTTCTTGGACAAGACTCTGCTCACGGCGGCTCGGTTGCGTCTCGGGGGGCTTCTTTTGCCCAGGACGTCGAGTCTGCAGCTGATACACCCCAGGCTGCGAGAGCGAGAAAAAGAGATTGGGTCCGAGAGACCGGCTGAGACCCACTGGGACCGCGACGAGAGAAGTGAGGTTTGGCTAGCGTTTTTGGGGTGTGTTTGTTGGTCAGTCTTTGCTTTGGTTGATGCGGGGTCCTGGAGAGAAGGGCTGCAAAGCCCCATCAAGGTGCTTCTCGCCTCGCCGTATGAAGCGTGACTAAACCCAGCTCGTTTTCAAGCTAACACTCGAAGAAATCCCACGCTTGATCAGAACGTGGCGGAGGCAAAACCCGAACTACGTCACGCTGCTGGGGTTCATGATCACATTGTTCGGTCTTGATGCTTCATTCTCCAAGCCATCAACCATTTCATTCTAGCATGACGGCCATGGCGATGTAACCATCAGGTTTTATGCTTGTATCCAGCGGGGAACGGTTGCCCTTGACGTATACACGCTCTACATTCCCTTTCTTATTATCGCTTTCCGTTCAATCGCTCAGAGCCGCGGAACAGTCTCACGCCGACCACGTCCAAACTCAGCAACGGACGTGAGGGGGGGAAGGATAAGGAACCGATTGCGCGAATTCTTGCGGGGGCATCTTGCCACGGCGGGGGATCCCTAAGGCCTGCAGCAAGCAAGCAAGATTCGATCTTGGATCTTTGCAGTGTTGCAGGTACGCTCGAATCCCGAACGCCCCAACAGCTAAATCACAATTTTAAGACAAGCCTGCCCAGGGCGCATGTGCGAGTCGAAACCTAAACAACAGGAGCACGCCGAACGCAGCCCTGGACCGCTAAGAACGAAAGCTCTTCCTCTTCCTCCTCCTACTATCGCTACTACGGCAGTATATTACCACTACCATACCACCGCCAACGCCACTTCCATTGTCACATTCAGTACCATTACCGCTACCTTCACCACTACCACTACTGCTACTACTGAAATGCTGCTTCTGCACTGCTAATCCTGCTAGCGCTACTAGTGCACTACTGCCCTCCGCTACTCCTACTCACTAGTACCAGTACCAGTACTGGTACTATCGCTCTACGGCTACTGCTGCCGCCGCTGCTACTACTTCGGCCGCTAAGGGGTGTCGGGCCCTCTGAGAAAGAATGGCAGCGTTTTGACCCTTTAGCGCTCTGCGAGTTCAGAGAGCTTTATTACGTAGAACCTTTCTGTCACAGGCATTATGTCTAGGACTGGCAGACTTGGATGTGACCGTCCGTCTAGTTGTACCTTTAGGGTTTGAGCTTGGCTTTGATTTCTTGGTGGTGGTTCAGGTTTGGTTGCATCCCAAGTGTCACGGAACGGGGGAAGCTTATAGCCTGAAGCCTTGCTTGACCTGAGAATCGCCTCAAACCCTGAACCAACCTATGAGCCTCGAAGCTTTGCCTGTGCCCCAGGAAATGTGTGACGCGTATGTGTCGATCCGTCCCTCTGCCCGGAGTTGTCTGGCTTCACATGTTGCTTGTCGATGGATGTGCGTAACTATGCATACAAATCCGTCTAGGTTAGATAGCACTACAAACTCGAAATGTAGCGAAATCACGAGACAGAGACAGAATGAATTTTTGAACAAGAACAAGACCCGGTGCATACAGAAACAACAAAGATAAGCAATCAAGCGGATGAGCAACTAGATATGCAAACAGCTCAAGTGATATACGAACGGAAACAAACAAATCCTCCGCGCCGTTTCGTCCTCAACGAGCCCGTCATCGTAGCATCAGTGCCAGCAGGAGCCGGAGTAGGAGTTGCAGCAGCAGCAGCAGCAGTGGCAGTAGCAGCAGCACCAGTAGCGATAGCAGTTTCAGCCGCAGTCGAAGTAGGACCAGGACTTGGAGTAGGACTAAGTAGTAGCGGTAGTAGTAGTCGTCGCCGTAAGAGCACTAGCAGTAGCAGTGGCAGTTGCAATAGCCATATATGGCCTAGCCGGCCTAGCCATAGCCTAGCCGTAGCAATAGCTTTGGCAATGGCAATAGCAGCAGAGCAGGAGAAGGAGGATTAGTCGTAGTAGTAGTAGTAGTAGTAGTAGTGGTAGTGGTAGTAGCACCACCAGTAGAAGCAGCAGCAGCAGTAGCAGTCCAAGTAGCAGTAGCAGTAGGCGTGGTAGTAGCCGTCGGCGTAGTGGTAGTGGTAGTAGTCGTCGTAGCCGTAGCAGTAATAGCAGTAGTAGTAGTAGTAGTAGTCGTAGTCGTAGTAGTAGTAGCAGTAGTAGTAGAAGAAGTAGTAGTAGTAGTAGTAGTAGTAGTAGTAGTAGGAGCAGGAGCAGGAGCAGGAGCAGGAGCAGGAGCAGGAATAGTAGTGGTAATAGTAGTAGTTCGCTGTCTGGCACTAAGAGCCCAGATGCAAAAATATGTAGTAGTAGAAGCAGCAGCGGGAGGAGCAGTAGTAGCAGTAGTAGTAGTAGTGGTATAGCAGTAGTTGTTGCAGCAGTAGTAGTGGTAGTAGAAGTAGTAGCAGTAGTAGCAGCAGTAGTAGCACTTCTGGTGAGTGTGGTGGTAGTGGTGGTGGCAGTGGTAGTGGTAGTGGCAGTGGCAGTGGCAGTAGGGTGAGCGGTAGCAGTAGCCGCAGTAGTAGGAGTAGCAGTAGCAGCAGTAGTGACAGCACTAGTAGTCGTGACTTAGCAGTAGTCGTCGTCACAGTAGTTGTAGTCGCAGTTGCAGTGGTGGGGGTAGAGCCCGTCGTCGTCATAGTAGTAGTAATAGTAGTATCAGTAGCTTTGGCGGTAGTGGCCGAGTAGTAGTGACAAGTAGTTGAGCTGGGGGGAGAAGTCGGGGTAGTAGCAGGAGTAGTATGGTCGTCGGCGTCGTCATGCTAGTTTCTGTTTGCGGCCAGTAGTGTGCATACGTCGTGTCGATTGTCGCCTTCTTTACGTTGTCAACAGCGCTCTGTAACAGTTCGCATGAGTTAAGGCAGTACACTAACATGACCATCACCGTTTATCCTGATCATTGCGAAGATGATCCTGGAGCGCGTTGTTTCTGCCTCCTTGACACCTTCGAACCCCTTTCGACTGCTGTTGCGGCCTGCGCCAGGCGACGACGAGAAGCGCGACGGCCTAGAAGCCAAGAAGCTTTTCTCTGAAGTATTGGGCATAAGGCTTTGGGCTTGGAGTTTCGAGTGACATCCTCGTTCGACATGTGGTTTCTTTTGGCCCGAGCTTTGGGTTTGTGTGCTTCCGGCCGATGGGTGTTCGTGAATCCGGTGGAAGATGGTTGATGATCAGTCTGGTTTCCCTATTTATGCGTTCCAAGCTCAGGAAATCGTACACGACGCCACGTACCCTCCTGGCCATTGCAAGGCTTTCGCAGGCTTGGAGGGTGTGGAAACTGAAAAGGGCCTTCATCGGGTCGTTGAACCAGCCTCGCAGTTAAAGAACCCTGCCCCAACCCTCCCCTACAGTCTTGGCCCAGCACAAAATTAGCATCCGAAAGGCAGTAAGCTCGATCCCAGAATCCCCAGAGCACCATCTTTTGCAGTTATCTTAACTTAACGATGGTCTTGATATATTCACCACCTCATCGACACGAAAACGCCGGACCTTGGCTTAGTGCTCGCAGGCCCATGCCCGTGCCCGCTTCTCCGAGCGTGTGGAGACCTGGCAAAGATGATCTGAGTGAGCCCTACACCAGACACGAATCTAAGCCAGCACCCCAAACCAAACAGCACGGCACCGGAAGACTTAGTAGTGACCACCAGAGTTTACCGTTGTATGATTTGATTTTGGGGGCTTAGGCTCAAGCGACGGCGAAGAGCTTACATCCCTTCAAGCCTACATGTCTTGACAGCGGGAAGGATTGGCCCCGCTCGGTCGGTGACTTTGGATGTTAAGTTGGCGAGGCACGACACTAGCGGCACTGGGACCCCCGACTTCCACCGTGACCGCAGATTTCTGTGAGAGATAGGCATTCGTCAGGACAGGCCCAAGGTGCCAAGTTGGACACCTCCAGAGTCGAAGGCAACCAGACGAGAGGGCCTCAAGCATGAACACAGGAGCCGTGACTGCTAAGAACAATCCCTGCACGTGCGGGAAGAGTCAGAGTAAACCCCCAGACCACTCCAGGCCATGCACACATGCATGCTTGGCATGGGACATACCTGTCAAAACCTTTAAACTCATTCCAATCTCCAGCACTAATTCTCGGGACGAAACTTTGCAGGCTTTCGTACATGCACCCAAACCCCTGAACAAGCAAGCCACGCGAAGGAAAGGCAGGACTTCGAGGAGGCGATGCGCTTGATGAAAGCGTCGAAGGACAGCGCAAAGCCGTTGTTTAGTTTAGAAGATTGGGGGTTAGAGAAGGTTTCGTGCTGACCAGCACATCTGAGCATGTATACATGGACATGGTCTGATGCATGTCGCATGCCCCCTAAATCTGTTCCAACAGTCGTCGCCCAAAACATGAAGCTCTACATCGTTGGGACGGATGTATCGCAGCATCAACTCGTGGATTTGTGTTCGGGCTTCGTATACCCAATCTACACCACAAGTCCCCGGCGTAGCACCTGTGGCACTTGGACCTGGGCTGATCGTTTGCATTTGCACCTCCAGCAAAGCTCCGAAAACCTTCGGCAACCAGTGCCTCTACCTCTGTGGCCTTACCATCTAACACTCCTCAACCAAGAACCGCCAGCTGCCATGAATCAATCCCGAGCTGCTTCAGCCGCCGTCCAACTTGCTCTCTTGTATTTTTGTGCGACCTCGGATTGCGCCAGACGACCACAGAGCCTGTCCAGACCCGGTGGAACTGAACCAACAGGAAGGTTTTCTGCCGTCTTCTAGCATGACCTCACGCCTGGCCACGCCGTCCCCCGAAACTACAGGCGACACCCCTAACCCAGCTTGAACGTATTCAGCAGGAGAGCATTGAGCTCAGCATGCCGGCGAAGAGGGGCGAAAACCCCATGAACATCGTTTATGAGCCGCCCGTGTGCAGCGAAGTTGAGTGTAAACAGTGCAGGCAAAGGTGAAAAAGTTCAGCAGTTCAGGGCTTCGAAATTGGTGCTTACTGTTCTGGATGAAGCAGTTACTGCAACCAGGACTCCTTCAAGGGAATCTGATGTGTCACTGGCCACAGTCCTTGTGCTTCTTTCACTGAGCTATCCACCGATCTCCTCGTGGCAGAAACCTTGCCTTTCAGGCTGCCTCTCGTCTGGGAGCTTCCGAACAAACAAGATGATTATTGCTACTACTCTTACGAATACTATTGCTGGTACTACTACTGTTGATGACTATTACTACTATGTCTACCACCACCACCACCGCCACCACCGCCACCACCGCTACTTCTACAGCCACAGCTACAGCGCTAGTACTAGTACTGCTTCTACTTCTTCTTCTTCTACTACTACTACTACTACTAGCTACTACTACTACTACTACTACTACTACTACTACTACTACTACTCCTACTCCTAAATACTCCTGCTACTACTACTACTGCTGCTGCTACTACTACTACTCCTACTCCTAATTACTCCTGCGACTACTACTACTACTGCTGCTGCTGCTGCTGCTGCCACTGCCACTGCCACTGCCACTGCCACTGCTACTGCTACTGCTACTGCTACTACTACTACGACTACTACCAGTACCAGTACCAGTACCAGTACCAGTACCAGTATTACTACTACTACTACTACTACTACTACTACTACTACTGCTACTGCTACTGCTACTGCTACTGCTACTGCTACTGCTACGACGACGACTACGACGACTACTACGACGACGACGACTACTACTACTACTACTACTAGCACTACTACTCGTAGTCGCTGGGTAGTTGGCATAAACCACGATGCCCTAAACAACGCCAGCGTATGCGAGCATGTGTTTGTGCGCTGAGCATCATCGTGGACCTCTCGCGCCGGGATGCCGCCCGGAAGACGGACGGTTGGGTGGAGCTCGCGCACGTGGTTTCCATGGCCGGCCACAAGGCGCTGGAAGTATTCGACACCGGTAGAATGAGAGAATTTAAATGTTTGGATGGGGGTTCGTGGGGTTGCTCTAAAGCACGGGACCAGTTGAGTATCCGGGATACCGTGAGCGGAGCACATTCAGATCAGGGAGTTCTGCCGTTACGTAGGATGTGCCATGGCTTTCTGCCATGCCGTCGCTCTGCTTCCAGTTGGTGTGCCTCAAGACCGAGGCCTCCTAAACCTTAAGGCGAGGATGCGAGGAGGGGTGTTCGTCCGGTCGCAGCCTTTGTCGAGCTGAGGTTCGCCGCACTATAGCTGGTAGTTTCTGGTGGTCCATGTCAACTATAACTATCATTATCAGTCTCGTGATCCCTGTCCCTCAGCATTTCACGTGGGGAAGTGCAATTGGGCTTACATTCAAGAGCTTCCTGCTGCGCTTGGATATAATGCTGTTTGTCTTCAGCACAGTTGTGAGATCATTGTGGCCAGTTTTGGATCACTTGCTTGTCGTGGGGTGTACGCGTTGGCACGCTCGAATTCTTGACGCTTGCATTGACGGCTGTAACTTCAGGGGGCGTGGGGTCTTTCGAGCCTCGTCGGACTTCACATGACACCACATGCTAGGGGCAAGATGAGAAAGGGAACGCCCAACTTCCAGCAACTGCCGCCACATCTGCCCTACACGGGATAAGTTACAAGTCTGATCCAATGTCTAAGTTGAGACTTCTTGTCTGGACACAGGCTCTTCCGGAGGAGCTCGTATTGGAGGCTGTTAACACATGGTGCAGCCTCTCAGCCATGAACATGAATCCTGAGAAGACCATGATTCAGTTCGCGGTGCCTGAAGCTTAAAGCTTCGGTTCCTTGAATGTCCCGGTGTCTCCGCTGGCAGGAGCTGGTGTAGAGTTTCGAGTTTGATTTTTGTCTTAGTCGTTATGTTTGGGTGAGCTACGCCTCACCAGGGGGTATCATGCAAGGGGCCGGAGCAGCGGATCCTGCTCGGCCGGTCAGGCATGTTCTCGAATGATCTCGAATGTAATTTATGTCGATTTGCTATGTGTGGGAACCGAACCCAACACCTTACACGTTGCTTCCGGTCCGGTACCTTGTTGCCTAAGGTTTATTAAAGCTCCTGTTGCTGGAAACAGATCTGGGTTAGGCACTGGCAGAGCACTGGCGGCTACGGTATCGAGGATTGCCTTCCGGGTCTCCTTCCTGCCTGCCGTTAACTACACCCTGGCACTTCGACTCCGCTTTCTTGCTGCGCTACTTCTACACTTGCAAGACGAGAAAGTTGGCACAACTACGCCGCCATGTTGAGCTTTGGTTCAGTTATTTGTTGCCTCACTATAGTTTCGATGTTAATCAGTCCAGTTGTGACCTGTACCATATTTGATGTTGCCGTGCTTGATTTGTCCATTCGTTCTTGCCTGCAATATGTGTGTATACATGTTCATAACAAACACATATACCTATATTCTTGCACTCGCACACACACACACACACTCATACAAATATACATGTACACATACATACACACTTTCACATACGTCTTCACATATGTCTGTGAGGACGTTGGTTGGTTGATTGGTTGTTTGATTGTGGTAAACTTGCCGCATCAAGCATAAGTGTATCACACGGCCCCTTGCAAGATGTAGTGGGATCATTCCGCAGCCACAGCCAAAGCTGGAGCTTTGCGGTCAGTGGGGGGCACCACTGCCAGCATACACCAGCCGGCTCGACAAGGTTTAGGATCCGTGGGGCTCAATTGGAACATAATTTTTCAGGGATGGAAGTGCAGGCTCGCGGGGTGTGCTGACAATTTGCGCCACGGCAGGTGTGAGCACCTGTCGCCAACAGTACGCATCAGTCCTTTGTTTTTTCTCGATCGCGGTCGGCGAGAGCAAACAAGGGGTCAGAAGCGCAGGCTTGAGGCGGAACTAAAGAGGCTGCCGACAATCGACAAGGTGCAGCTATGTCGTATTCGCGATATCGAGGTCGAAGTCCGACCCCCCAACTCCCAGCTTTCGAACCTTGTTGAAGTCGAAGCAGTTACGTAGCTATACATAGACAACTTATCACAAGTAATCGGCGTCGTGCCCGCAGACAGTTCAAAGCACACAAGCCTTCTGCAACAAGGTCCGTGGAACCTACTGCTCTGGTTTGACCATGGCGACTTTGTTACGATTTCTAATGGGGGCTCTTGAAATGCAGCAGGTGGGCTGTAGCAGTCCTGCGCCAAATGAACTTGCAGGCCTAAGCTCATTTGTCATGGATAAGTTGCAACTGGGGCGGAAACGATGTTTTGCAACCCAACTTTCGTGTTTGAAACACGAAATCATATGTTCTCAGGCCTGTATCGGCCTTTAGCCTGCAACCTTAGCCAGGTTCTGTTCCGCCGGCAGAGCAGGCGTCCAGAATGTCGCGGCTGAAGCGACGGAAGGAGGGTGGACTTTTGTTGGTTCGGGTTCCATATGCAGTTTAGGGATGTTTAGGGCTTGAGCAGGCTTTGAGTGGGGTTGTTCGGGAGGTCCTTCTGGTTGAGAAAATGAGGGGCGTTATAGTTTCAGGTGCACACGACACTTGTTCGCAGCCGGGATGTATTTGCGGCTATTAAAAGTATTGTGGCTGATTCTTCATGCTGTCATAAAAAGAAAGATGGTTCCAGACTACTATCTTCCGTCAGTGGTTTTATCACGCGCCCTGCTTTGACTGTAGGTATGTATGTATGTTTACGTAGTTATGTGTACGTTTATACACGTTGCAGGGTGCCAGAATGTGTACATGCTTATTTATCTGTCTGTGTATATATATATATATATATATTTATGTATGTACTTATGCGTACAATAGATCATGTACGTGTCTGTTTGTTTGTATGCATGCATGTATGAATGTCAGTAGGTGTGTGCATGCATAGGTAGGTGGGTGGGGAGGTGGGTAGGTTGGTAAGTACGTATGCATGTATGCGTGCATGCATGTATACATGCATGCATGCCTGCATGCATGTATGCATGTATGTATGTACGTATGTATGCGTGTACGTGTACGTGTGCATGTACGTGTATGTATGTGTGTATGTACGTTTGTGTATGTATGTATGTATGTATGTACTATGGAAACGTATGTAATTATGAGTTATGGAAGTGTAGGTATGTATGTATGCATGCATGTACGTATGGATTTATGTACCTGACGCTGTCGAGGGCGAGTGTCAACATGTATGCATGTAATTATGTATATATATATATATACATACATATATATACATACATATATATATATATATACATATATATATATATATATATATGTGCGGGTTTGTGGCTGTCTTTCGGTTTGTCTGCCTGTGTGCATGTATGTATGGATTGAATGTGGCTAGCAGCAGTTGCTGCAGCCGCCCACAGACTTACCCCCCCACATCGCAGGGCAGCTCCGACAACGTCATAGCCGCCCTCCGTGGAGGGTTCGAGAGGGGGTACTAGCTGAATGTGGACCCAGATGCAGGGAGGGAGGGAGGGAGGGGAAGGGAGGGAGGAAGGAGGAGGGCGGGGGAGGGAGCACACGTGGAGAGGGAGGAGGAGGCGAGAGGCGAAGACAGAAGGAGGAAGGGAAACGAGGCAGGCGAGGGCCCTGTGCAGCTTATTACGACCCCGCAAGAAGACGGATCGCTGGCTCTATGTACACCGCACGGCCCTTCCATTGCAGGGCACCAGGCCCGGCGGAGCACACATTCTCGCCAAATATTGGCAGTTTCGGGGGTAAGGCCTGCAGGGTGGCGCTGAGGACTATCTGTGTAATTTGTGTGTGTGTGTGTGTGCGCCTACGAGCAGCTGAAGTCGTAGCAAGGTTTCGTCGTGGTTCCTGCTTGTGAGTTCATTTGCTATGTATTTATATATGTATGAATGTTTGACTGTATGTACGTGTATGTCATGTCATGTCATGTCATGTCTGTCTGTCTGTCGTGTTGCACATGCATGTGCATAGTGACATTTGCTCGAGGGTCGAACGTGCAGCTACGGCCCGAGAGCATCAGATTTTCTTTCATTAGGACTCCTCTTTGGTCATGGCAGCTTGCTCCGCGTCAGAAGTTCGCAGGGCAGTGGCGGTGCTGGAGGCAGTGGCAACCTCTGCGTCCACTGATTACCATACTGCTTTCGATTTGCTGCTGGAGCGCTGCCGTCACGACCTTATGGAGTTCATGGCGTATGTCGATACGGACGTGCATCATCGCTTGGCTGCTCTTCGCGATCTGTTGACTTCTTTGAAGTATGACCAAGCCATTCCGATCGAAACTGCACAACCGTATCGTGAACTTTTGTCTTTTCAGGATGCCGCCTCCAAGAAGACCCTTGAGATTCGCAGGTTGTGTGCGCAGTCCTCTGTGCTTGCTACGTTCTGCCCGGCTGGTGGAGCAGCTATGTATGCATGCGAGTACATGCGAGATCAGTGCCGAGCCATCGGACAGGACAGGACTGCAAAGGGGCATTGCTTCAGGACAGCACTTTTCCATAGCGGCCTCAGCGGCTGATAGCAGTCCCACTCTTGTAGGGCTACAGTAGTGCGTTTCGGCTCGAGATGGCAGCCGGTGAGCTGTGGCGAGTACTCAGAGACCGGGGCCTACAGGAACTGGCTCCTTGGCTAGTTCGATCCGGGATCTTTCGTTTAGAGGATGTTCTGGTCAGACGCGAGGAGTTGGCGCTAGTCGGTGTTTCGCCATGGCAAGTCGAACTGCTGTGTCACTCTGCTACAGCTCGTATATCGGTGGTGCAGCCGGCAGCGGCCGAGAGGCGACAGGATTTGCCTGTTTTCCTCAAGCGATCTAGGGCCGATTTTGATGCAGCTTTGAACGCAGCGCGGCCAGCCAACAGAGCCGAGGCCATTGCAAACCTGAAGCGTGACATTCTTGCCAGGAGCACCACGGGGCCAGTTTTGTCTAGGATTCAGTTTTGGCACAACGTTACCTGGGCCTGGGATTTGCCTGCTTTTCCGATCGATCGGGAGAATCTGACAGCCGTAGCTGCTAGCTTGAAGGCCGGCGGTTACAGGAGTGCTGCACAATATTTCTCAACAGCAATCAAATGGCAGGAACGCGAATTGGGTGTCACTGTGTCCAGCGAGTGCAGAGCTCTCGTGAAAGATTACGCGAGGGCGATTCGCAGAGGCTTGGGGCCTGATAAGTTGAAGGACAGCTTCGCGGTCCAGGATCTAGAGGCGGCCATCCAGTCCATTGACATCGAGGCGCCGGGGCCATGGTCGCCCAATGACGAGGCGTCATGGTTGGACGCTTCTGTTGTAGCATGCTGGTACATGTTGCGTGAAGTGGAACTTGCGGGGATGCGCCGGCAACACTTGTATTTACATGGGAACAAAGTGCATTTGCTTTTGCCAGTCGAGAAGACGGACACTGCAGGATCGCTGTGCTTGCGGTCGCTCGCCTGCGCTTGTCGAGTGCGGCGACAACCGTTGTGTCCATACCACGCTGCCGCGAGACACATTGCCAGGCTGGAACGATTCGAGACCGAGACGGGAATTGACGCGGGGTTTATGTTTCCAAACTTGAACGGCCAGGATCTGACCAAAGCAGAGGTCATACGTGGCTTTGGCACAGCTTTGACTCGGGCAGGTGTTCCTCTCAGCCGTCCCGACGAAATGGGCAAGCCCGTTTCTCGGTTTGGTGGCCATGTCATGCGCGTCTCAGGAGCCCAATGGCTGATATACATTGGCCTTTCTGTGCCACTGGTACAAGTGTTAGGTCGTTGGAGCTCAGCGGCCATCTGGCGTTATATCCAACAATCCCCTTTAGCACCCGCGAGACAGCTGGGCCCAGAAACCGCAGATTGGCTGTTAGTCGATGGGCGCGAGAGAGCACCCAAGAGGTCGCGAGAACCAGACAAAGAGTCGCGCGGCAGCGACTTGCGGAAAGACTTGGGCGAGCAAGCTCAACAGATCCAGCAACTTCGGTCGGAGATGAGTTTGCTGAAACAAAGTTTTGCTGAACCATCTGTCTTTTATATTCAGTCGTTCAGGAGCGGGCGCATCCACAGACCAGCAGTGGACGAATCAGCTAACCGGCCGAAGAAGTGGAAAACTTTGTGTGGCTGGCCTTACGGCATTAGGAATCACCACAGGATCACGGCATATACCGAGGAATCCAAACTTTGTGTTCGATGTTTCGGGCTAGAGCCTCCCGAGGAGGACCATGCCAGCCAGGGGGACAACTGTACAGGTGACAGCAGCAGCAGTAGCGACTCGTCCGACAGCTCGTCGAGCTCGTGAAGTGCAGTGCGATCTTTAGGCAGTGTTCCGGGGTTCAGGGGTCCGTCAGTGCCATCCAATTTGCGCCAGGAGTTTTGCTTGGGCGTGTTCTTCGTGTCCTACCTGGCCCAGTTCCTCAACGAGCGCATCGGATCAGCGGGTGGCAGGACGCCGCGTAGGGACACAAGTCCTCTGAGGGCATCAGGATCGTCAGAGCAGCCAGTGAGTACCAGTCGGGTTGTAGGAGCATCGCATGAGATAGATGTTTCGCAGATGGATTGAGCGGCGTTGACCGCAGAGAGGTCGGTTGACCCGGTGTCACCAGGACAACCGACGGTGAGAAACCGGAGGCAGCGGGCCCTCTGGTGCACTCGGCATGCATAAAAACTGTGTCGCGGTGACGGGATTCAGTGCCCCTCGACAGCAGCAGTGTAGGCGACATTCCATTCGAGTGATCAGGTGACGCCGTTAGGGCACGCAGTCCTGGATTCGGCAAGCGCCAGCTACATCCACGCATGTGCGTTTTTCGCTTTGTTCAAGTTTTTGTGGATCGGCGGTAGAAGTGGCGGTGATTGTGCATGTCATGGGAGTTTTGAGTGTGACTTTCAAGGCCGGATTGTCGTGCCTTCAGGAAGGGTTCGGTCTTTGCGTTCGCCGTTCATGTGATTTGCCTGTCGCGGCCCATGGCTTCGGCTACAGAGTTGACCTTGAAGGAGATAGCAGATCAAGCCGGCGCAGGCACAGAGATAGTGCGATACCTGGATGAGCGAGGGCTCAAGTCCACAGGAGCGCTGTCTTTGATAGCGTCCAGCGAGGACGCTTTTGAGCAGATTGTGTGCAAACCGTTGTTTGATGGTTGGCAGCACACTCCCACTTCGAGAAAGATCGAACTGTTGCCGGAGGAACAACCCATAGCGAAGGCGATATTACTTTACATGTGGCACTTGGCCAAAGAGACTCGAGCGAAACAGGTCATCGCGGCAGCTCCAGGAGCGGTTGGAACACCAGCCTCTACACCACCAGCTTCATCATCAGCCTCAGCTTCGGATTCGAAGGTCCCTAAAACTTTGGCGGCAGGTGAATGGAACCGCCTCATCGAGCGGTACAACGCCATTACACTGGCGTCCGAACGCCGGGAATTCCCGGAGGAGGAGCTGTTGGGAGCGGAATGCGTGGTAGCGAGGGTCCTTCACGAACATGTGACAACGAAACAATACAGTCCTGTAGGGCTTGGTGAAGTGATCACAAGACGGTCCATACAGGCCAACGGCGAGGTGAATCCCCTGGCAAAGAAGGTCAGGTCAAGTAAACTGTCCGTGGAGGACGGCATATTGAAGGAGGAGTTCCATCAAGACGACGACTGGACACCCAAAGGACTGCTTAGCATAATGGACGGCTTGAATTCGATTCGGTGGCTTTTCATACTCACCGAGATCGGCCCGGAGAAGGCCGTACATCACTATTTCAATCAGCTTATCAAGAAACTCAGATCCCGCCCCAACAAGCTTGTGGCCTTTCGAGCGTATTACGAAGCAATTTCATGGCGCCTAGCTGCTTTTCTTCGTCAGGGCAAGAGCTTCAAGGAAGCATCCGAGTCGATATTGGCAGATGTGTCTTGCTTTCAGGAACACATGCTGAAGGAGGAGAAGAACTTCGATCCGAACAAGAAACGCCCATTCGCGGATGCAGGCTCGCAAGACTCACCATCGAAGCTGCAGCGACAGCAGACTAAGGGCAACGAGAAGGGTGACAAGGGCAAGCAGGGATTCAAAGGCAAGACGGCGAAAGGCGATGGCAAGTGGCGTCCATGGCAGGACTTTACTGGCAAGGGCGGCTGGCAACAGACCCGCACATGGCAGCGGGATGAGGACCGTCGCTAGGGACAGCGCGGGGCATCCCCGCGTGCCGAGGGGGCTGTACCCGTTAGTCTTTACACATCGGCACAGCGGCGGGTGGCGCCATATCCGGAACCACCCAGGTCGTCGGATGACAGTGTTGGCAAGCCGGTGGCAAGCAACCAAGACGCTTCCAAATCCCATCAAACGTCCCAGGATGCAGGGTCGCTCCAACCGTCAGGGGACGGCTCTACTACCACCAGCTCCAGCAGCGGATCAGCATCAGCGTCGAGATCCAAACCCGGAGCCGCTGGCCCTACTTTGGAGTTGAACCTACCGGCAATCGCATTGTCGAAGGATTGCTTCCTGCTCAGTTTCTTTGATGGCATTGGGGCCTCTGCTTATGTGTTACAACGCATGGGAGTCCGTCTTCGTGCAGTCTTCACTTGGGAGGTGGATGAAAAGGCGAAGCTCATATCCAGGCGGCAATTCTCTGGTCTGCGCTTCGACCGGGGTGACCTTCGCAACGACGACCCCAAGAAAGTGGCCGGTATGATAATGGAGATGGACCCCGAGTCCAAGGCAGTGATCCTTATCATGGCCGGACCCCCATGTCCGGATTTTAGTCCGGTTAATCCCGACGGTCAGGGGCGAGCGGGTTCAACTGGTCGTCTCTTTAGAGAATTCTGCGATTTCCTGTCTCAGTTTGAGGAGGCCGTTCCGAATCACGACCGCCACATACTGGTAGAGAACGTCGTGATGAATCAGAAGTCTGATGTAGATTGGTTCACGCGCCACCTGAAAGCTGAACCCATACTACTGGACTCAGCCGAACTGGGTCTTGTGTCTCGACCACGGTTGTTTTGGACGCGGATGGATTGGGCTTCGGTCCGAACCAACCCTTTCAACAACAAGTTGTTGAGGTGGGGACAGAGCCAGGGCCACAGGAAGCTTTTCATGGACGCGCCCAGAGACAACCATGAATCACTGGACATGCCAGGACTCTCGCTGCCTCGCGAGGTGATCAGCGGCGCCAGGACATTTCCTTGCATCACAACACCCGCTGGAACAGCGGAAGGCAGGCCGCCGCCTCGCAAGATGCGCGGGAAAGTGGATCCAGCGGCCAACCGTCGATGGTTAGAAGGCCACAAGCAGTATGCACCATGGTTCTATGAGGAGTCTGCCATGGTGCGATCATGCACCGATGATCTTATGTTGTTGCCAGTTGAACTGAAGGAGCAGCTTCACCATTACCCTTCAGGTATGACCCGACACGATCAGGTGGAGCCGCGCGATCGTCATCGTTTGTTAGGCAACAGCTGGCATGCAGGTGTAGTGCGTTTTCTGATGTACCTGATGCTGTCGCAACTTGTGACAACGACAGCGACTGCTTCCGACGGCTTGATGCAGTCAGGCTCCGGGTTTCAGGAGGCGATTGCACTTGCAAGGGCGTGCAAGCTTCCTGTGGGCAAGGGCCCAGTGCTTGGATCGACAAGCGTGATGCCTCCTCTCCCCGATGAGTGGTCCCATTGGTTCGCGAGTGTTTCTGCTGTGCACCCGCTTCTAGAAAGGCCCTCCATTTTTGAATCCATGCGTGTGACATATGCACGGCTGATCAATCTTGGTCCGAAGGTCGCCGATTTTCGGCGCTCCGTGCTTCAGGGCATCAGACAACTCGTGCAAGAGCGCAAGCAGTGCAGCGAGCAGTGGTTTGCCGGTTTGCCATTACACGTACAAGCCGCGTATAGGTCTGAAGACGGCAGCTCTTTCTTGCAAATCCCAGTGCTCATAGAGTTACTCCGAGGTTGTGGCTATGCTGATGCCGACGTGTTGATGTCGGAGTTGAGCTCGGGTTTCTCGATGCTTGGCACAATCAGACCATCAGCTGGGTGGCAACCACGTTGCGATCAGAAATATGCTCATGCTATCGGTATGCAGACCTTCAGGGATTTGAACAAATCCTATATCAATCAGCGCTTGAAGCGCGCCCGACCTGATCCCGAGTGGCAACAGCTTCTTACAGAGGTGGCAGCGGAGGTCCGTTCCGGTAAGATGGAGGGCCCTTTCGAGGCCCCCAGTTCTTGGCAACAACCTACGGTGACCGCTTCTGAAATCACTGGTTTTTCCGAGTTACTGCCTTGTCCTGCACAGGAGCCTTGTGTTGCTTGGGCATTCTCAGTGAAACAGGAGGGCAGTGACGGAAGGGCTAAAGTGCGTCGGTGCGAAGACTATCGACGGAGTTACCACAATTCCACGATCACCGCTTTCGATACCCCACCTCATGATGACGTGGGAGTGTATTTGAACATGATTCGATTTCTCGCTGCCAGGACCAGAACGATTGTCATATGGGCTCAGGATCTGGAATCTGCATACCGACAATACCCCGTTCAGGATCCGTCACATTGTTTCGTGGTGGTGATGACGCCAAGTGGCGCTACTCTGTGGCGGCACCGGGTCATGGCGTTCGGAGCAACTGCTTCGGTATTCCATTTCAACAAGGTCACAGATGCACTTATTTGGCTGTCGCGTGTGTTACTTTTACTACCTGTCATTCATTACGTGGATGACATAGGCAGTGTAGACCCTGAGGAGCACGCCACTTCAAGTTTCGAGGCATTCGATGGGTTTTGTTCTCTCCTGGGTTATCGTTTGAAGTTTTCCAAGAGACAGCTGCCTTCCCACACACAGAAGATCCAAGGGGTCTGGATCATCGTGGAAAGCGACGGGGTAACAGTCAAGCCAGATGCGAACAGATTGACCAAGGTAACCCGGCTGATCGACGACGCGCTTCAGCAGGACCAGCTGGCACCCGAGACAGCGGCCAGGCTAGCTGGCAAGCTACACTTTCTTGCCACCTCTTTGTTTGGCAGGATAGGTCAGAGCCTGACACATCCGGTCCACGGCAGGGCCAGTGCTCAGGGTGAGGCCACCGAACAGCTGAACTCCGGTCTGAGGGCAGCTCTACAGTGTCTGAGGTCGTTGCTTCAGCTTCCACCACCAAGGTACATTCCGTTTTCGAGTGATTCACCGGTGGGCATTGTGTACGCCGATGCCTTTTTCGAATTAGGTCAGAACCGGTGGTTCGTGGGTTCTGAACAGCTTCCGAAGCGTTGGCCATCAGACAAAGCGCACCAGATGCGGAACGGCTGGGGTTTCGTGTGCAGATGCCCCTCGGGCACCAGGGCAGGACACGGGTCAGTGCCTGAATTCTTGTTGAGCCTTTTCTGTCAGCGCAAAGCTTTTATATATTTCTTGGAAATCTTGGCCCAGGCCATAGCACTGTTGACGAATCGTTCTTTCTTACCGCCTTTCTGGATCAGTTTCGTGGATAATCAAGCTGGATTAGCGGCTTTGTCCAAGGGCTACGGACGCGACGATTGCATAAACAGACTTCTTGCTTGGTTTCATCATTTGTGTGCTCGGTTGGGTTGGCAGGGACACTTCGAATGGGTTCGCAGTGCTTGCAACATCAGCGACAAAATTTCTCGGGGCGACCTTTCCCAAGCCGAGCGCTCCGGCTGGCAGATGTTGGAAGGCGATTTTAGCGATCTTTGGGAGATCCTGCGACGAGTGGCCACTGATTGGCATTTTGCGGTCGGACCGGGCGTGGATGCTGCTCTCAACCTCGTTTGGCATTTTCAGCAGGCTCCGAGTGGTGGCGATTAGGCGTCAGAGCTGCTGCAATGCGGCGTTCAGGCAGCAGCAGCTCAGAAGCCTCTCGAAGCAGCAGATGCTGCGCCAACTTCAACGGCAACCGGAGTGGACGAGCGAAAAAGTTGAGCCGCTTCAGCTCTGAACTTTCGTGAGCACCGACGGAGAATGTCGTGTTGCACATGCATGTGCATAGTGACATTTGCTCGAGGGTCGAATGTGCAGCTACGGCCCGAGAGCATCAGATTTTCTTTCACCCACCCTCCCACCGCGACGTCCAAGACGTTGTTGGCGAGAGCTTCAGGCTGTTTGCTGCTACGGCGTTCAGGCAGCAGCAGCTCAGAAGCCTCTCGAAGCAGCAGATGCTGCGCCAACTTCAACGGCAACCGGAGTGGACGAGCGGAAAAAGTTGAGCCGCTTCAGCTCTGAACTTTCGTGAGCACCGACGGAGAATGTCTGTATGTATGTATGTATGTAAGCTTATGTAGGTAAACTCTGTAAGTATGATATATGTATATGTGGACATTTTCGCAAACTTCGAGCTTGACAACACCTACACACACACACACGTCGTGCTGTATCAAAACACCTCCTAAAACATCCATCCATCCATCCCTCCGTCCATCCATCCATCCATCCATCTGTGTTTGGGGACAGTGGGAACAGGTGGCAGTTACGGGTTCGAGTCCAGGAGCTGTGCGACAATCTCGTGTCTAGCATGAATCGAGACTTGGCGACCATCCTGCAGGATAAGCGAGGGCCCAAGTTTTTTCTGTGAGTTCAGAAGGCACTTGTCAGGATCGAGGGAATCTGGGCTTTTCCGCTGCAAGTTGCTTTCTACGGCGTTATCCTGGAGTCTTCTCTCAAGGGCTTCGGCTTGCCTGGGTTTCCCCATGAAATAGACAGCCCGGTGAGTCCCTTTTAGTAAGTTGTGTTTGTGGGTGCCTGCATGCCTGGACGCTGCACTCATCGAGTGCTGTGGGTATGTATGCATTCTTCCTAAATGTATAAGGTTGAACAATAGTCAGAACGGACACGTCCTCCTACTTGTAGCGGCCTTTTTCGGCCCGTTGGCTCGTACTTGCCAACGAAGCCTTGTTTCCCTCCGCAGCTCCGAGCCTGCTCAGAGAATCCCATCATGCCCACCTGCTGGCAGGACTTGAAGAGCGGTGCGATTCTTATCCAAACACGGCCCGGTCTTATCGAGCATAAGATGGGTATCTAAAACCCAACAACGCAAATCCACGCCTGTAGTACCCTGAACCCCTACATTCTGGGTCTATCCTGTGGGCGGGATCTGCTCTCAACCCCCTTTTTGCCAGGTGGCCTGGCGAGCCTGCGAAGCGGTCCCGGATAGGAGAGAGCAGCCAAAAAAAGATAAGAGACTACTTAGTCAATGGCCGCACTGGAGTTCAGCAGCTTTGTTTGCTTTGGAGCTTTGGCTAGTGCTTGCATCTAGAGGCTAGCTTCATGCCCCTGGACTGCCATCAACTCCAGCATTCATGTAAACTCACCCATGAACTTAGAATGAGCCCACGTTAAAGCTGTGCTTGCAGGGCACTCTAGACTGAGATGGCCCAGCATGCTTCATTCTATCGAAGGCACGACAACCAAATTCAAGAAAGACCGGAGAAAGCAGATCAACGAACATGTGTAATGAGCCAGTCTTCCTGCACTTCAGGCGAGCACCCCAAACCTTGCAAACCTTGATTAGGTGTCCCAGTTCCGGGAATTTCAAAACACCTCAACGCCACGTTTCGGGTTTTGGTGATATGAGACATACGTATTGCTGTCATTGTTATCGCAACTATGAGTATAACTGTTTGCAATATAGTAGGCCGAGCCCTGGCCTGAGCAGCTTCCATGGCCATGGGGATCTCGAAGCCTGGCGCCTTCTTGCGGAGCTCCTTCGAGATTTACCTGTCTCCTGACGAACAGGGCGGAGCACTTTTCGGTGGGGCTGAAGTAACATGCAGTGCCTCGAGCGTCAGAGGTATTTGGAATCTTGCACAAGCAAAACAGCGCAACGCTGCCAATTCTTCAGGTTCCTAGACAAACCCTTCAAGCACCGGAAGGCCCTGGACTTCCGACCCGCTTCATCGACTGTAGGGTAGGGATGTATATAAGCTTTAAGCACTTTTGGTTGTCATTGTTTACGTCTGAGGGCTCAGAGACCTTTCGTGCCTCGCATACTGCGCAAAGTTGTCACGTGGTGAGTTACAACCTGGGCCATCAATGGGTTTCCGGTTGCCGGGTTTTAAAGCATTAGTTGAACAGCTTGAGATTTTTTAGTAATGTGCATTCGCGACTGCATTTATACATGTATGCAACTGGAAATATGCGTATGTACACATGTAGAAGTGCATGCATGCTAGCACGTATACATGCATAACTGCATTTACTTATACACACCCACATGAACCGTATGTGCTATACAGGCCAGATTGGATTATAGTAACGTTTGAGATTACAGAAGCCGTTTCTAAAACTACAAAAAGCGCACTCCCGCAGTGACCCGGACTCCACTTGCGGATCTGAAGCCAAGGAGAAGGCCGCCGCCTCTGCAGACGGAGAAGGACGAAAGCCCAGCGGTCCTAGCAATCCTGAGGCTTCTGAGTTCCAAGGGACTACAGAGTTCTGGAGCTGGGATACAGCAATGCTTTGAGAGATCCGCCCGGGACGCTAACTTCAAGAACCCTGGACCCTCAGCCTGGAGCCAAAACTGATGGAGACGTAGCTTTGCACACCTGAGCTTGCAGGAGTGCGAGACGCATCATTGCATGGAGCACCCGGAGCAGTCTGAATGCAGGGGCTTGTGCCGTCGAAAGGCTGCTTGGGTTTATAGATTCTGGGGTGGTGGCCGTGCGGGGGCCGGTGGGGATGACGGTGTCGGAGACTTCTATAGGGTCTCAGAATCTGGGGCCCTCGGCGCTATGCAAGTACATGGTGTGCATGGCTAAGGCGGACAAGATGCAGGTTACAGTTGTGCATGCTCAGCCATTTCTTGACAAACATGCACCAGCAGCATGTCATAGCAGCCTGGGAGGCTTTGTAAATCTCCGATGGTTGCCTAGGCGATTTCGGACCGGGGCATGGCTAAGAGATGCTAAGATGCTAAGAGTTCAACATCGAGTTTGCATGGCTAGTCTTGATGACAGTACCGCCCGTTGACCGGATAAGGCACGCCGCCATCACGACCACCGCCACCGTCACCATCGTGATTTTTTATTTTTTCAAATTTGTATTGGTAAACCCGGCATCCACATCGTTACCATCCTGGAAGGACATCGCAACTATATGCTCTAACCCGAACGGATACATCGGTGCCATGCATGGGCATGTGTAGGTGGAGATGAAGCGTGTGGAGGAGATTCAGCTGCTTGGTAGAAGCTTTCGGAAAGCGAGGGCAGGACTCAGGGCTTGCCAACTGGGTTTCAGGGCTTGGTTTTGGTCGGATGGACGGCAGAACGCAGAGACTTCTATACTGGTACCATGCCGCCAAGACAAAGTTGCTAACGGAAGCGTAGCGGCAAAGCTACCTAACGTAGCTCGGGGATGGATTTCAGTCTTTTGAATAGCAGCTACGCTTACCGGGCGCAGGGCTCAGGTCAATCATCGTTGCTAGCGGAGGGATCCCAACAGCAACGCGGCACCTTGAATTCACCACCCTGCTCTCTCCCTAGTCTCCGCTCATGAAATTTCGGCCACCAAGGAACCCGCTTTTGATTATACACCTAAACAGGGAGCCGAATCTTGAATGCTAGACTGCACCCTCTACCCTCGGACTGCAGCTACAACGACTTCATATTGCAAAAACAGGGACATCTTTGAGCCGGATGTCCTTTTCTAGCAAAGCGCGTTTCAGAGACCCTGCTGAGGCTAAGGGCTGCTGGAAAATACCGCAGCTCTACTCCAAAACCACGAGGGGGACATTGTTTTATTCGGGTTTGGGGTAAGGGATTGGGAAGTTGCGGCTCCTACTAGCGCACTGTTTTCCACAACGGGCTTAGCAGGACAACGATCCCTTCCCCAACACGTAGAAGTAGCATTTTGGGGCATCCTTATGTCTCGCGTGCATTCGACTAGTACAGTGATGGGTTTTGAGATGTGGGAGGGACAGCCTACTCCATTTCTGACGATTTTGCAAAGATTTGCCTAGTCTGTTTGGGGTTTGGAGACCAAGGCTTCTGACCGACAGTGAATAACCCTAGAAAGGTTTCTAGGACCCATCAAACTAAAGTCCGCAAGCCCTTACCGCACCTCCGAAAGGAAACCCGCATAGCGGGCCTTGCCACACAAACCAACATGCCCTGCCAACTGGGGCTTGCGAGAATTCCAAAGTCTGTAATGTCGAAGACTGTAGGCCCGACCTCCAAGCAAGCTCGAATCTGAGTCCTGTAGTTCCGACCTAGCCAGTTTCGAATCAACATCGTATAGGTTGCAAGAAAATGTCCCGAGCCTGCAATCCTGAACCCCAATGCCCCAGAACCGCGTTCTCCATTCTTTCAACTTCAAGCTGTAACTGAGAAGTGAGCGTTGTCGGAGCTCTTCAGGAGAAAGTGGTAGAGCATGAGCCACCGAGGGTGCGGCAGGGCTGTGAAAAAACACAAAAACATGTGGCACCACCCTTGAATATCATGTCCTTGTCGGGATTTGCCATGCCATAGTATGCGGTCTATAGGGGGGGTTAGGGGGTCTAGAACTCTCGGAACTGAGGTTTCAGTGCCTGAGGGGTCGCAGGTGTCAGGGTTTCATGCATCTTTGTTTTGAGGGTTGTGGTACCCTTCGGTTTCCGAATGGCCTGGGCTTGGAAAGCTCGCTTTACCCTAAGCCGCCTGGAGTGTCCGAGTGTGAGCGCCGAAACCCGCCTAAAAAGGCCCTATAAACACCAAACCCAGGCAGCCAGCCCAACATCCAGGCAAAGGAAATCGAGCTCCGGCCTCGGTAAAACGAAGACCAGACTTGCCTGGACTTCCTCAACCTGAAATGCGATGCTTTCGCTTCTCAGTTCTTCGGCGCTTCGGTGTCGACCAGTGGATTCTAGGTCCAGGGTTCGCGAGGTGCTAAGATTCAGATCCTAGTTCAGGGAGCCACCCAAACAAGGGACCTCTGCGAGAATCGCACCATCCCACAATGATATTCAGAAGACGGTTCACCGTGTGACAACTCTGGTCGCGAGCTGGGATTATGCAGATCTTGCCTACTCGTCCTTCCAGACCACCCCGCGGACGCTTGAGACTATCTGCAGTGGAAGGACTGCACTGCGCTCCTTTAACTGTAAACTGTAAACCGGAAGCCCCGTGCAGATCGAGACCTGCGCCATACGTAGGCGGTCTTTATGCCCATTGATACTGATGCAAACCGGCAGTGAAAAGCTTGTGAGTCCAAGGCGCAGAAGCCCTAAACTCCGAAACTAAGCTCCCAGGCAGGCCATCCAACAGAAAGATGATCCGCCTCCGTTAGAGTGCACGTTCAGGCTGAGCGGTTCCTTGCGGCCCGGGAATTACCTTACAGCCCAGGGATGGGGATTGATGCATGTTTCACCAAAGCCAGAACATTCCAAGACGCCGTTTTGGCAGGGCTTGCAAGGCGGCACAGATGCGCCGCTACAAGAAGGACCGAGTGCACACTTTCTGTTTGTGCGGGGGCCACACTGAGGGACGGGTCGTTATGGTAACCTAGCTTGGCTCATCACATAGAGCCTCAAGTTTGGCCTGCTTAGGTATCCTTGAGTCGGAGAGGGAAGGCCTGCATTCCCGAGTGGCCAGAATCGCTTGCATGACGGCTCCTGAAGCTCCGACAGAAGGAAGCATGTCGGGTTCAAGTGGGGATTTGAGTTGTGCGACCTTTGAAGCTTCTTTGGGAATGTAGGAGTTTGAGGATTCCGAATGCAGGTACTTCGTTCAAGCTACACCCTTGCACCCCTACTCGAGGTCAGGCCATGAAAACCCCGCGGCTATGTGTGAGGACTTTGGCATGCTTGAGTCGAACGTCCACGTGGATGAGTCGTGGCTCGGCCGCACTTGCACGTGTGTTGAGGCTGAGGTAGTGTGCAATGCGACCGGTTGCAACCCGGGGGTATTCTTCATCGCGCGGCTCCTCTAAGCCTCTCGAAACACCGGCCGCACAGTGAAGCCAACCTTCCCTTTTGAAGTCTGCTTTTAGCGCAACCCTACAACCCTGCAACCCTCAGCACGACTCGGTTCCGAGGGATCCGGACGGCCGCATGTCTGCAGATTCAGACTTGGCGGGGCAGGGAAAATTAAGGTAGCTTTCGGTGACCACTGAAACTTCGGGAGTTTGACACAAGCAAAAGTTCCGCGGACTAACGTCTGCAGAACAGCAACAGCATCGAAGTAGATGCCCTGATAAGCTTACACTCAATGCTTTTGTAATGCGACCCTGCCCACCCGACCCCGAGAACAAAACGAGAAATCCTACTGTAGGGCTTCAGATTGTCGATCTTTCGGAACTCTGTTGGTTGTGCTTGTTGAGCCCTCCGCAAGGCCTTGAACCCCGTCACACAACCGTGATTGTGCATTTATCTGCCTGAGAGCTCGCAACCCAGGCCCCAACCACCGCCTAACAACAAAAACAACGACTCCCTGTCAAACACCCGAACAAGAGTGATAACAAGAAACAAATACGTGTATATATATATATAGGTATATGTATATATACACACAAACCTAGGCAGACACACACATATGCTTATATATATATACATACATGAAGATAACTATATATAGCTGTATATATATATACATATGTATACACAGGCACATGCATACATACACCGTATATAGACATATGCAGACCTAGGGCCAAAAGCTTCCCCCTCGCCTCAGCTGGTCGCTCTGGGCTCCTGGAGTCTGCTCTGGGGCCCTGGGGCTTCGTCCTGACCCTGGCGCCCCAAAGGCCCTTGGCTCTTGCTTGGCACCAGGGCATTCTATGTATGTACTACTAATTTACTACGATGCTTACCTTCATGATATCTTTTGACTGGGATACACTCACAGCAACAGGGA
The DNA here is from genome assembly GCA_905221615.1 of Symbiodinium sp. CCMP2592. NCBI lineage: Eukaryota > Dinophyceae > Suessiales > Symbiodiniaceae > Symbiodinium > Symbiodinium sp. CCMP2592. The sequence goes on along the minus strand of CAJNDT010004935.1, from coordinate 384,891 downwards.
TCATATTCCGCAGTCAGCTGTGTGATGACGATGTGTGATGATGTCTGCAAGTTTCTGCACGTACGGTTGTGTGGCGCGGCTTCGGGCTTCCGAATCGTAGGTTTGGCATGTAGGGTCTAAAGGCTGTATTCACTATAAATGTTCTAGATGAGGTTCAGGGTCTTTCAGGGTTGAAAGATGTCAAGACCGGTGTATGTTTGGTGTGTGAACAAGCTGCACTTAGCTGAACAGCTGCCGGCTACGCAGCTGCTCTCCTCGTTTGAAGCTGGAATGATAGGCCTGCTGTGCAAGATGATGGCTTTTCAATCTCTGCTTGTTTGTGCCGATTTTGACTGTTGAGCGCCAGCCTGTATGACACACATTGGCGCGCTCACTCCGATGTCCTGGTTTACACATGGGTGGGAAACAATTGCCCGCTCCCGCAGCTGTGTACAGCCACCTAGCCCAGTAGCTTGAGAACCACTTACGCAGTTCATTTTTGATTACATGCAGCCGCGAGCCTCTGGGATGCTGAGACTCTCAGCCGAATTTGGCAGAAGTTGGGCAGTGCATTGGATGCTTACGACAAGTTTTGGGATTCCAGGTCGGTGGCCGAACACCATAAGAAAGCCGTCGCCCAATCCAGAAGCACAAAACCGGCTGGCCAAAGGTCGAAGCTCTCAACTACCTTTAAAGCGTCAATGCAATTGCACTGCATACTGCATAATCCAATGGCGCCCACTTGATGACGACGATGATGATGCTGATGGTGGCGGTGGTGGTGATGATGACGACGTTGACGGTGATGATGACGCAGATGCAGACGCAGACGCAGATGCAGATGCTGGTGGTGGTGGTGGTCAAGACTGTCATCATGAGGACACCGATGCCAATTGTCATTGTTGTCATCAGCATCCCCGTGAACCTTGTCACCATCTGCGGTGTTACCGATGAGCGTCCTCACGCTGAGCCGTTGTGTTCTCCCCTCCGATTTACCATCACCATAAGCAGCATCAGCACCGCTCTTCGATGTTAAAGCATTTTCTCTTCTCTGGCGCTGAATCTTGACATGGAAGCATCTGAGTCCGAAGAGCCGAGAAGATCTGAGAAGATGAAGTCTAATCCGCCAACCCTGTTTTGCAGACTCTCTCGCAAATGATCCCAAGAGCCACGCTACTACTATTGCATGGGGCAGACAGTAAGTTCGCGATGAGCTCTTTAAAGCTACAAATGACAGGGTAGAAACTCTGAGCCCTGTCTCAGGGATGTCGCGTGCTGTCGCCGCTCTACTGTCTGTAGCAGCCGCGGCGCTGCGAGACCCGCGGAAGGTCGCGCCCGCGCTTGACTTCGGCAATGGAGGCTCCGTTTGGGTTTCGTGTTCGGGAGTTGCGGGATTGCAGGCATGAAGGCTGTGAGGGGATGTAAGGTTCTGGATTTCAAGTTTTCCGTCGAAACCCGACACAGAAGCCACATCGCAAGCCATGCAAACCCCAACCCTCTCTCCCAATCGCAAACATCTCCCTTGTCTTCAAGGCGGCCCAGCATCGACAGGAGAAGATGCGAGCCCGACAGACGGGGCTGTGGCCTTGATCCCGGATCCTTGGATGAATGGGAAATCTCGGAATAGGAGTTCAGAGTTAGGAGTGTTCAAGGCCCAAGGTGGTGATCTGGAATTCTGGGAGTTGGCATGAAAGGTTTGCCTGGTGGTAATGTTTGGCATTGCGTGCTTTGACGAAGCTTTGGTGCGACCGCAGTCATGCATCACACGCAGATGGATGGGTTTCGGCCTGTTCAAAATGTTCGAGCTACAGCAGCCCTCGTAAACTGGTGTCGCTGTGAGCCTCAATCCTTTCGACGTACTTGTCTAAAGATTTGTGTCATGAGTCATGCTTATCATCCAGGGCAGGCTTATCCAGTAGATTGCGTTATGGGTCTCGAGTGTCGACTGAGCTGATCGGAAGCTTCTCCTCTGTGGCGCGGATCTTTGGCTGGCTGCATCACAGGGAAAGAACCACAGCGATGGAACACACGGTCTAACCGCTCTTTCCATTAAGCGAACAGGGCGTTCGCTGAATAATGGAAGAAACTAAACAATGTGACATTTGGCTTTGGCAGCTTTCAGAGGTTGGTTCGCAGCCTAATTAAACCATGCACAGCAGCTCCCTGACCCCCAGTGTGCACTGACACCGCGCTTTGCGAGGTGTCGAGCAGAAATCTGGAGTGCCCGGAGCAAGCAGGGAAAGCAGGCAGCCGTTAACCGGCAGGCAACCAACCAAAAACCGTATGCAACCTGCCACATCCTGCATCAAAACCAAGAAGTGAGAACGAATGCGATGGCTCCTACGACCCAACATCTCTCGCGAAGGAGTCTCGCAGAGAGGATGTCAACTTCGGTTACCTAGCGTCGTCAGGAAGCGTCGAATCATCGCCGCTTTGCCCCATGAACTACCACGAAAGCAGAGCCCAGCGAGGATTTGTTTCAAGAGTTGCCACCTGGATCCCACGGCACCAAAGCGATTGCCGTGACATCCCATCCTTGATGCATGCTGCAGCCTCGAACGTCCACGAACAGCATGGGCATCTCACCGGCCAGCGTGGCAACGAAGACCTTGATGTCATCGGCGCGCCAGAATGCCGCATCGGTGTGCCGATCTTGTGTCACCACTCCGCTTACTTTCATTCCCATCTGGCACCAACGTCTCGCCCCTCACCTTCTTGACAACTGTCAGTCTCCCCAGACACATGCGCCAAGGTTTACGAGGCAACTTCCCGTTGGAAATAAGATGCGTATCTTTTGATGCCATGGGCACCCATGACCCACGCCAGCGTGCAGTGTAACAAAACTTATCATGCAGCTGCGTGAAAAGCGCTCTGCCGCGCCCCCTCAACGGCATCGACCTTTCAAGGAATGGGTACATCTCTGCGGGGCTGGTGATCGCAACCTTCTCTTCTTGCAACCTTGAATGACTAGCCGCATGCGGCTGCAGAAAGTTGTCATCAGACTCAGGACAACTATGAGTAACACAACTGCTACCTCTGCTCTCGCTTGTTTGCAGCTCCATGTTTCCAGCAGCAAATGCATCAAGCAGAGATCGCTGCACACAGTGCGTATTCCCATCTGGGCCATCACACTGTGCGTTGTCGTTGAATAACGCTTCGCCATTGCCAATTGAAGGATCAGAATAGCTCCAACTCGCACACTGGCAAAAGTCACTCATGGAAGGCAATGTATACAGGCCTGTAGCCACCTCCTGGAAAGAGGGCCATTGCAAACCGTGACATGACTCGCATCGATACTCTACAGCATAGCTGCAGCATGACTTCACCATGTTTGGCTTGTTGACGTTCCGCTTCCCCACGGGGCCATGTAGCACGGAACTGGGGCTCTAGCAATGCGCCTGTCTTCTCAACTACGGGCGCTCGATCCAGAACCCTCAATGTGACATTACCGAAATACCAAGACACTCCGGCCCAGGCCGGAGCCCTCGCCATCGAACCCGAATCCCGCACCACGAAATGATTAGCACGAACCTCGCACCACCTCGCACAGGAACCTCCCGGCTCTTAGCGAGTTGCTGACAATGGGAATTTTGCGGCTTCCTAAAACCAGCAGCAGCCTTTCACCAGCACAACATTCAACATGTCAGGTTCTAAATCTGGAACAACCGTTTCCATGCTTTTTGAGTTGAACGAGCGGGCAGCTTGGCACTGCTCGTTTGAGCACAAAGGCACATATACACACACAAGCACATATGTTTTCGCCGTGGCTTACCAGATGGAACGACGAGCTAGTAATCTCCAGGCAGGCCTCGGGAACCCTGGCCACGAGATCTTTGCGCATTTCAGCCCCGCCCCCCCTTGCTTCACGATGCAATTTTTTTTGCACGGGCAGGAAAACAAGTTAATGAGTACAATTTAATGAACAGCGAACTTGAGTATCTTGAGATTATATAGACCAGTGGAACAACTTGCCAATCAACAAGTCTGAAAGATCGGTGTCAGGTCAGCACGTGGTGTGACGGTGGTATTGGTGCTTGTCGCGGTAGTACTGGTCACAGTGGGTTCTGGGGGATTGTAGGCCTGGAAGGCCTGAAACTTCACGCCCCGATTCCTCAGCACATCACCAGCCAGGAGTCGTTAGAGGAGTCGGGTTTCTTGCCCTTGTGTGCACCGGAGATCGTGGAGGACACTTGCCGCTTCAGCGGCACTGGAGGATCGTGTTGGGTTATTCGTTCCTTGTGCCCTACCTCCAGACGAAGGTACTTTGTCAGCTTTTGGTTTTTATTGCATGCAGCTCTTCTTTTTCTGAGCGTGTCTTCAAAGTAGTGAATCGCTGAGTTCACTTTCAGGCATGTACCCCAGCCGTTGGCTCCCACGATACCCAGCTCGGCACGCGTGCATTGAAAGACGCATCCCAAAAACCGTGTGTCTAACGAGCAAGTAAGGGCCATCAGGTGATTTGGGTTGTGGCGATTGGTTTTCCGACATGGCAGGCTTCCTTGTACTCTACCTGCACATGTGATGTAAACAGTGGCAGGATCCGTAGCCCTAGCCCTTCGAAGCGAAGCTGCAGGCTTCAAACCGCAAGCGTCAATTCCGGGTTTCTCTCTCCCCAAAGGAACCTGACATACTGCTTGGGGCGTAACAGTCCGCGAATTTTGGGACCGTAAGCATTTGCAGCATTGAGGGCTTGAACCATGTTGAGCCCGTCAGCTGGCAGACAAAAAGCCCTTACATACACATCCAAAGAGGCATGCGACCAAGACCGATGGCTTGAGGGCTGAAAGATGCCATGCTCTAGATTTTTCGAGTTGGCTGGCCCGAGGTCTCCTTCTGAACGCGGACGAGAAGCATGACGACGGGGACGATTGGACCACATCCGAGCAACTGGAAGAGCAGCTTGCGAGCTACCACGGGGCAATGTCTCAGTGACTTTGGCCGAGATTGGATTTACAACCGTTCAAAAGCCAGTATGGACGGAAAGCAACCGGTGTGTAGATGTAGATATAACTGGACAAATCAACATAAACATAGATGGATAGTTCGATAGGCAATCCAAGATAAACAGATGCATCAGGATCACGCTTGCAAACTTCTTTGCTGGCGCTGTGATGCTTGGTTAGGCCAATATTCAGATTACGTAGGGTGTTAACATCGTCAATGTTTAGTCTTCTGGCTACCGCGACAGTTACCTTTGTGCTTCAAGCACAATGCCAATATTGGCACCAAAAGACCCATACAAGCTTACGTACTTCTTGACTTGATTTGATCCCTGGTTGACCCTAGGGGCCCTTGAGCTGTACCATGTGAAATGGTTTTCGTGCAGTTGGATTGCATCGCTCTGGGTCGTCATAGTCCTAGTCGTAGCTGTCGCAAGTTAACGTCCCCATACTACGCTGAACATTCACATTTGCAGAAAACGTGGCGAACCTGCATAGGTTGTACACCCGAGGCCAACCCCCAGAGTTTTTTAAGACCCCGAAATGCTCAGCAGCTTAAGCAGGTTTTGGGAAGCGATTGGTCTTCCTCAAACCAAACCCGCGGGGAACGACGGAAGCTTCTGGGTCGAATGCGAGGCTTTGTGTGCCGTAGCTTGGTGGCAGCATGGGGTGGTGTTGCCGGCTTTGGACGTAGCAGTAGTCTTAGTAGTAGTCGTCGTCGTAGTGGCAGTGGTGTTGGTCGTGGTGGTGGTGGTAGTAGTCGTATTACTTCTGTAGTAGTAGTAGTAGTAGTAGTAGTAGTAGTAGTAGCAGCAGCAGCAGCTACGTAGTAGTAGTCGTCGTCGTCTTCCTAGTCCTCGTCCTAGTCGTAGTCGTAGCCGTCGTGTCGCAGGAGGTAGTAGTAGTAGTAGTAGTAGTAGCAGCAGTAGTAGTAGTAGTAGTAGTAGTAGTAAAGTACAAGCAAAGCATTCAAGTTGTAAAGTAGTACAGTTAGACAGTATAGTCGTAGTCGTCGAGGTACACGTATTACAAGTAGCATTTTTTGTACTACCAGTACGTGTAGTGCAAGCAGGAAAAAGTTGCACAGGCAGCACACGTAGTGCAAGTGTTACGTTACAAGTAGGAGGAGTAGCAGGAGGAGCGGGCAGACTTGTAGTCGCAGTTGTTTTTCAGCTGACCAAGAGTGTCAGAGTCTCAGCGCATGGGAGCATCAAGCCTGGTGGCTCGGAGCTGAGTATTTGAGCCACTGATAGGGGGTTGTGAGCGCAATGCTGACGGGTGCATGGGCCCGTTCAACCCGCCCCAATCTTCACGTTGAAGAGCAGTATGTCATATTGAAACACCAGGCGCCCGAAAACAACGTTAACTCTGCCAGATTCTGCAGTGAACTCAGGCGGTCAAGAGCTACGTGGAAAAGGTGGCAGTCTGCCCCCCTGCCAGTGGCACGGTTTTCTACTGGCAGCCGCTTTCGTTGTTTGCAACTTTCAAACTAGTGACCCGTTAAATGGTGGGGACGAGGCCAGCGATTTGCATGGGTAGAGGGGTCACTTGTGACTTCTATCGGGTGTCACTTGTGACTTCTCTGCCGGTGTCGCTTGTGACTTCTCAGTCTCTGCCCCTACAAAATGCTGCAGTGTCGCGACTTTTGGATCTTTGGTTACCTCGGCGACCCTCCCTCGCTCTCCTCCCCCTTCTCCTCCCTCTTCCACCTCCTCCCCTCCATCCTCTTTCATGGTGCGCAAACCCCAAAGCCTAACCCTAAACCCTGAGCCCTAAACCCTAAACCCTACACCCTCAAGCCCAAGCCCCAAACCCTAAACTAAACCCCGAACCCTAAACCCTAAACCCCAAACCCTTATCTCTAAACTTTAAACCTTAAATCCTACACCCTAAACCAAACCTTAAACCCTCAACCCTGAACCCCCAACCATGAACCCTCGATCCAATCCTGAACCCTAAACCCTTAACAGTGAACCTTAAAGCCTAGACCTTAAACCCTCAACCCTAAACCCTAATCCCTGAACCCGAAGCCTTAAACCCTTAACCTCTAGACCCTGGACCCTACAGCCTAAACCCAAACCCTAATCCCTAAACCTTTAAGCCCTTAACCCTAGACCCTAGATGCTGAACCCTAAGCCGTAAACCCGTAAACTTTAAACCCTAAACCCTCAGCCCAAACCTTAAACCTTGAACCCTGAACCCTCAACCCTAAACCCTAAACCCTTAAACTCTTCATAAGAAGCCCTAAACCGTAAAACCTACACCCCCGCAATAACTCGCGTAAATCTTGAACCCTGAGGCTAGACCCTAATCCCAAACCCTAAACCCTAAACCCTGACCAACCCTGAACCGTGAGCAACCCTGAACCCTGACCCGTAAGTCGTAAATCGTAAACCCTAAACCCAAAACCCTAACCCTAGACCCTGAGCCCTAAACCCAAAACCCTAAACCGTAAACCCTGAGCCCGAAACCCTAAACCCTAAACCCTAAACCCAAAGCCTAAACCCTGAACCCTAAACCTTAAACCCTCAACCCTAAGCCCTTAAACCCTAAAACCTTAAACCCTAAACCCTGACCCTAAACCTCTTTATCATATGAATATTTAAACTTTAATGTCAATTTCTGTTTAAGGCAACTTTCGGGGTTTAGCTGGCCAGAGCTCCGGCCCCCGCGCGCGCGCCAGATCCCTATACCAATTCCTGTTCAAGGCAATTTTCGGGGTTTAGCTGGTCAAATTTCCGTATCCTGGTGCCAGACCCCTATACCAATTCCTGTTTAGGGCAATTTTCGGTGTTTAGCTGGCCAGACTCCCGTATCCTGGTGCCAGACCCCTATACCAATTCCTGTTTAAGGCAATTTTCGGGGTTTAGCTGGTCAAATTTCCGTATCCTGGTGCCAGACCCCTATACCAATTCTTGCTTAAGGCAATTTTCGGGGTTTAGCTGGCCAGACTTCCGCACCCCGCGCTCGCGCCAGACCCCTATACCAATTCCTGTTTAAGGCAATTTTCGGGGTTTAGCTGGTCAAATTTCCGTATCCTGGTGCCAGACCCCTATACCAATTCTTGTTTAAGGCAATTTTCGGGGTTTAGTGCGCCAGACCCCTGCACCACTAACTGTTTAAAGCAATTTTCGGGGTTTAGGTTTAAGTGGGCAAATCCCCCACACACTTGTGGTTTAGATCTACATTCTTTGATGTTCGAGGGTGGGGTGGGGTTTTGCATATCTGAATAAAAATTTAAGGCTGTATAAGGTTTAAGGTTCTAGGATCATCAAATCATGTAAGTGTGAATGAAAGTCAACTATGAATAGTACTTATTTGAGAGAATAAAGTAAAACTTTGTATTTTCTCAATGTTATGGGATTCTACGGGTGGGTGGGTGTAATCTCTAAACCGTAAACACAACTGTACTTTAAAACTGCTCGATCCGGAGCTGCTGAACCCTAAACCCGAAACCCTGACCCTAAACCCTAAACCCTAAACCGTAAACCCGTAAACCCTGAACACTAAACCCTGAACCCTGGCCCTAAACCCTAAACCGTAAACCCGTAAACCCTAAATACTAAAATGGCTCAAGCAAGCAAGCAAACGGGCCTCGCGAGGCCCGTGACTTGACATCTTGGTAGCTTGCTACCAAAGCGCTCTGAGTTCGATTCTCATTGAACTGCGAGAATGGCTGACAGCTCGAAGTGGCTCGAGCAAGCATTGGCTGAGGAAGGAAAGGCATCCTTCTTTACTCAGGTCAAGACTGCCTCTGCCGGAGAGTTGGTCTTTCCAAGTTCCAAACAGGTCGATGAGTTGACCTGGGGAAGCAAGCTCGTGGATGATCTCAGAGAGATCGCTCCACAAATTGGTGTGAAACTCACGCCCGAAGACGAGAATTTCAAAGCAAAACCGATCAAGGAGTCTCTATTCTCCAGCGATCCGACAGTCCTTCTGTCTTCTTTCCAGAAGCTCGAAGCTAAGAACCAGGCGCACCACAAGCACGTCATGGGTTTCCTTTCCTCCGCCTCTATTGGAACAAAGGAGGAGCATCTGAGAGACTCTGGCCCATTCGGCCAGGGCTATCTTTTTGGTGCCAGGCTCCAGCTCCAATGACCACAGGGCTGTATCGGTTGCCTTTCGGACTTCTGGACCACGACCCCTCAAGACCCCAAGACATAAGCGCACACATACTCGTTGTGGCCAGTGGAGAATTGACGGCACTAAAGCCCTTCCAGCCTGCGATCGTCTCGCTGCCGACCTTGAGCTCCATGGTCGAGATTTCCAGGTTTCGGATCTTGAAGGTGTAGCCAAACAAGTCTCTTTCAGACCTAAAAGCTATAGATATCGGGATCCGCCCGATATACTGGATCTGATCAAGCAACGCCGCGCACTCTCGGGTCAGGAAGCTAGGAATCTTGGCCAGGATATCTTACGCATGAGAGCAGTAGCTAAGCAGGCCTGGTTAACCAAACTGTTGGACCGTGGTGCACAAGGAGATTTCGGCGCAATCGCCTTCTTCAAACGCAGACAGAACACTTTGACCATGCATAATAATTACATTGCACGTGCAGGAGGAGTTCTGAAGGCCACTGGAGACCTCAAAGTCTTTTATCGGCTTAAATATACGCCCTCTGACCCCGCTATTGCTAACATTTCCGCCCTCTCACTGTATCTTGACCGCGTGTCCTCCTTCTGGAAACCTCCCCTCATCACTGCCACTGAAGTTTTGGACGCACTTTCCACCACAAAAACAGGCAAATCTTGCGGTGATGACGGTATTTCGTATGAGTTTCTCACTCTTGTCATGCACTCACAACTTGCCGATCACCTCGTGGACCTCTTTAATGCCGTCCTGTTTCAGGTTACTGAAATCCCGCACACCTGGCTCGCTTCCAAACTCACCTTCATCCCAAAAGTGAAAACCCCCTCCAACCCCAAGGATCTACGTCCTATCGTTCTCTCTTCTACTCCCGCGAAGCTGCTCACCAAAATCTTACTTTTTCGCCTCCGTCCATCTTTTCCCCCTGTTTCAGGCAATCAAATTGCCTGTATCCCGGGCTCACAAACACTTGATGGCTCTACTTGTTTGCAACACTTAATTCATCTTTCTCAGGGATACAAACTCCCTCTTATCGCAATTAAACTCGATGTTTCATCTGCATTTGACCACTTATCCCATGACTCTGTGGCCAGTTTCCTTGCACTTGGGGGTGCTAGTCTTGAAGCTCTCTGCCTTCTGAAGATTATTACCTCTTCAAAAGTCTCTTTGGGCATTTCCGGTGTTTCCTGGCAGCAAAAGTTATTGCGTGGACTCCTACAGGGATCCAGTTATAGTGCTGAGATTTTTGGTCGTACTTTGGATTATTACCTAGGTTTTTTGCACACCAGATGGAGCATTTCCGAGAATACCTGGGTTCAATCCAAAGACGACAATGGCGTCGTTCGTAAACTTTTTAACCTTCTTTACGCTGACGATATTATTCTCCTCGCTACATCGTATGAACAAGCACGTCGTCTCCTCGAAGGTGTAATCGATATTCTCGCATCTATTGGTCTTACACTCGCGCTAGATAAGTGCAAATTCATCGTCTCTCCTGACTTGCCCTCTCGCCCCCTTCGAGTCCGCCACATTGACATATCTCCTGTGCGCTCTTTCAAGTTTCTTGGGGTTCTCATGGGTTTCGACTTGAATGCACAAACCATCCTAGCTGCCCGTCTAACTATGACCAATAATGCCTTTTGGGGATATTATAAAATTCTTCGTAGACCAGGTGCTTCTTTGCGCAAACGCCTTCATCTCCTCAACACTTACGTAACGTCTAAGTGGCGGTGGCTTAGCCCCTGTATCCGTCCAGTCACAGCTGTCAGCAACATGCTCTCGGTCATGCACAACACGCTCCTTACTTCCCTGTGTGCGCTTTCATCCGACCCCTTTGTCACCTCTTCGTCGAATTGGGTCTGTAGACGCCGTGCTAGTAAGATGTGCGCACAAGCGCTCTCACATCAGTCTTGGGCAGGCATTCACGCGCTCACCTTTATGTCTTATTGGGGGCATGCTGCTCGTATTCGTACCTATCGTCACGCGCCTATTTCCGTTGTTCTTCGAATTCGCGATACCTTCTGGTTGCACGCTAATTGGAAATCCCACAGGCGCTGCCTTGGCTATTGGCCTAATTCATACCGCCTAATTCAACTTGCTTGGGAAGAACTTCGAGGCCTAGGTACCCCCCCATACTGGGAACAAGCAGCTGCTAATAAAAACTTATGGAAGCGTTTCATTCACACCTGGCTGGACCACAAAAAATTGCAACCCCTCCAGTATTATCCCGACCTGCCTTCTGTTGACCTTCTCGGTCGTTGTCTCCTCCAAACTGGCGAGAAATTCACTCTCCTCCCATTTCGTCATGTACCCATCGAGCCTGAATACGAATCCTCTTTTCGTTTTGTACCAGACGTAGCGGTTTTCGATAACGAGGCCGCTATCCAGGTCTGCTCCGATGGTAGTTGTAAAGACTATAAAGGAGGTCTGGCTGTTTCCTTTCTCGCTCCCTACGCTCCTATTGAAGACGCGGTTATCGCACAAGCTTTCATTACAGGACGCTGCGCCAACACACGGGCAGAAATTCGTGCAGCTATCCAAGCTTTCAAGATGATCCGCAACGCGCTTCCTTTTCTCTACATTCCTGTTGTTTTCATGACTGATTCGGCGTTTGTTCTTCAAGTTCTCCAAGAACAGGTTTTATTTTCCTGCCATCCCCACGACATCCACGAACTCCTGTTCTTGTACAAACAAATTTCCTCCAGAATTTCCACACAGCCACTGACAAAGCTGCTAAATCCGCACTTCTGTTTACTCATAGTCGCACTTTGTACCGTAAAGCAGACTTCTCCAAGGTTTTCCTCACGCTCCCCAACCAAAATATGCCCGCTTTTCACTCCTGGCTCGGGCCCTGATTTCCTGCATTTTCGATTATTTCTATTTCATGTCCCCTCAGCTTTCACACTCGGCCTTCAGCCTCGCCTGTGCGTGCACTACATACATATGAGACGGGAAGGGGGGGGGGCAGGACGGACGCTTAATTGCACCCTGCCATGCTGTCTGTCAGGACTGAAGCCCGCGAATCTCTGAAGCCTCTTGCTGCTCCCTGAAGCCTGAGTAGCCTCACTCCCCGGCCTCTACCGTACTACTAGCAACATGGACGGCATGAGCTATGACCTGCCGAGCATGGAAGCACAGGCAGCAGCAGGATGGAACCTAGAGCAACTCGGTGACGTTATCTCCCTGGGCTCGCTCTTCGTTCAGGGGCACAACTGGTTGATTGCCATCACAGTGCTTTTGATCTCATGGCTGCTTGTCCTTACGGTGGTTCAGTATTGCTATGCTGCAAGCCACTCGCGACTTCTCAAGGGGATCACCAGGGCTCTTGTGGATCTGGATGCCCAGATCTCCGGAGGAATGCAAACCCAGCACACCACCGACCCTGATGTGATCACAGCTCTTCAGTGCCTGCATGCAAAGATGCTGCAACTTTGCCAAGACAACCGTGAACTGCACGGCTTTGTTGCAGAACTGCAACAAAATCGCACTTTGCCCCTCATGGAGTCAACAGTGCAGCAAATTGCTGCTGCAGCCGATGACACGGGCAAAAAGATGGAGCTGTGGATGCAAGAGATCCCACCACGCATCAAGGAGATCTACCAGTTTGCTTCTGGCCTTCCGAGGACAGAAAAAGCCGTATCGGTCATGGCGCTTGATACTGCTAAAGCCTTCGGCCTACAGGAGACGCTCAGTGATGGACTTCTCAAGCAGGGGCGTGAATCCTTGCATTATTTGCAGGGAGAACAGAAAGCCCAAGGGGAAAAGCTGACGGAGTTAAAGACGACGACAGAAGAAATCCGCGCCTCGCTCAAGCAGACCAGCGTGGACCTGCATGTGGCAAAGACGAGGAGCGAACAGAGACAGGACAGCATCCAAAAGGATGTCCAGTCTCTCCAGGGCTCCACTGCCAGCTCTTTCCGAGGCCTCAACGTACTGGTGCCGGCCAACAAAACCCTCATGGATCATATCAACAACATCCTCGACTATCTCGTGAAGGCCAACCAGGCTAACACCAAGACAGCTGAGGATCTCTTGGCTCTGCAAGAGATAACTGGCAACACGGACACGAGGGCCCTCCGGATCGAGTCCATGCTGGGCGGTATTCAGGAGACGCTTGCCGAAGTTCAGGATGCGGTCTTGCAAATAAATGAAGCCCAAAAAATCATACAGGACCAAGTCCAAGTCGTCCTGGACCGCACACCGAAAATCCTCAAGCGATCCCCGCCGTCTGGTGAAGCCGCTGCACAGCCGACTACGCCGCCGGCCCAAGCTTCTGTGGATCCCCCACAGCATGCGCATGCTCAGCCGCAGCCCACGCAGCCGATCCGCCTGGCAGAGCACTTGCAGCGCTTGACGGCTGCTGGACAGCCGCCTATCTATATGGTTCAGGACCCCCTCAGGAGTGTCTCGACCACGGATCTGCTTCGCACCCTCATGGCGAGAGGGAATTTCTGATGTCTTCTCCTTCGTAGTTTCCGGCTTGTAACATACTGCCTGTAACATACTTCAAGTGAGCCTTTTGACTGCTACACAGTGTCGTAGTGCTGGCCTGGCTCGGACTCGTATGGTCCCAATGGCTTAATTTATCTTGCATGCCCCAAATTTGTTGCTGCACCACTGCCAATTGCTGCTGCATGCTTGCTTAATACCATATTGCATCTGCCCCACCTTGCATCAAATTGGTAATCTTGCATCTAAATCCTTGCACAAACCTGAATTTGTAATTCCAATGGCTCCTAATTGACACGACGAATGAGCCAAAGAAAGCAGTAGTCCGATGCTCACGAAACAACAGTCCGAAGCTTCGCTTCTGAAAATGAAGGATCCCGAGCGCTCCCCTGCCTGTGCTTCCGACATTGTGCTGCACTTCCATGATTCACTTGTGAGTCGCAGTCCTTTGTTGTCATCAAGGCTAGCAGGGTTGTATAGCTGCTGGGATGAAGAGAAAACACACCGATGCCGCGCATGAACCCACCATGGAACATGATGTACCTAGGACTTTTCAGTTAGGACCTGAGGCTTTTGGGCTTGATGCAACTCACATCCGTAGGCTGTCCTCCCAACTGCAGGTAGCCCCCACCCTCACGTTGCCTGAAACCATTGCCTATGCAGCACAGTGTAAATTAGACCGAGGGGAATCAGTGCGAAGGGACACAATAGTGGAGATCTGGGACACCATTCCTGAGTCTGCCAAGCAACGCGACAAACATGATCCCCATGCCCAGATAATTCTGCTAGGTGTGAACCCCCGCAAGCCAAGCTGTCTCAGTAGCCTCACCCATGAAATGCCGAACACTACTAAACTACTTGCGTCCTTTGTGAAGCGCCACTGCCCTGACCTCCCTTTTAATGTCATTTCCCTCAGGCTCAACGCAGATAAAGGCCCACATAGAGACGTGAACAACGGTCCTGAAGATCAGTGTCTGTTCAGCCTTACGTCATGCGACACAGGTGGAGGTCTTTGGATGGCTAAGTCCTCCGGCACTGTCCCCAAACGCGTTCATGGCATGCAGGTCCCAGGTGCAATCTATGACTGCTACAGCGCCCCCCTGATCTTTAATGGTAAGACCCAACTCCATGCCACAGAAGCGTGGACAGGCCCGCGCAGACTCGTACTTGTTGCATGGACAACACTTACCCTGGACGCTGATACATGCGGTTGCCTAGTTCGGGATTTCAGCTTTCCTTGTATCCCTAGGCTCTCCGTTCCCGAGGTAACACAACTGAACCTCCAAGCCGCTTTTCAACATAGTGTGCAAGCCGCTAGAAGACACGCACTTTTAGGTCATGGCATTGTTTTCAGTGTTTCGTCGGAATCTGAGGCGCCTGAGTCCCAGGAATCCCATTCGGCCCCCAACGCTAGCCATACGAGCCCGCCTGCAAACCATCCGAACACCCAAGCTCCCCGCTCTCCGTCATCGACTTCGTGGACTTCCACGCAACGAGATGAGTGATGACAGGGGATACGATACCAGCTCTCTAATTTGTAATTCAGCTTTGCAACGGTTGCACTTTGTACTTCTGAAGCTTTGACTGGGTACTTCGGTCGTGCTGACTTCGGATTTTGTTGCTTCGGAGTTTCGGAAATTCGGATATTCGGAATTTGGAATTCAGCATGCCCTGGACGTCGGAGTTTTCCATTGCTGCACACACATGCATACACACAAAGAGAGAGCCTGCCGCGGGAGACAAAACACTAGTATACACTCTGCTT
This sequence comes from Symbiodinium sp. CCMP2592, assembly GCA_905221615.1. Lineage (NCBI taxonomy): Eukaryota > Dinophyceae > Suessiales > Symbiodiniaceae > Symbiodinium > Symbiodinium sp. CCMP2592. The sequence goes on along the minus strand of CAJNDT010004935.1, from coordinate 369,674 downwards.
TATGCGTGCGTCGTGACCCTCACCTCCGGAAGCCCGCAAAAAACCTAGAAAAAAAGACCGTCCGCTCACCGACCACGCGCCATTGCAGAGCACCTGCCGCACAAACACACCCACTTCGTCGTTTCCCCACCTTTTCACTGCTCCGTGCCTGCTCTGCTTTCAGGGCCCTATGAACTATCCGGTTTCCATGGACCATTGTTCTGTTCCTGGGTTCTTCTAGCTAATTGACGGGATCTTTATGTCACGGTAGCTTGTTACTTTGGATTTCGGGGAAGTCCATCACACCAGCCATGGCTGGTGTCGGTAATGGCCTCTGTCTGCTTTGTCTATGGTCTACACGAACTGCCTGACACTCCACTGTGCTGTGGCCGTGCACAACCTGGAGGTCTAGCTGCACACTTTTTTAAAGTTGCTCTTGAGCTGCCACACCGCTGGTGCCCAAACTTGACACAGTGTGGACCCTGACTGGAGTCTGACCATGGCCTGGAGTTGCCCTACACGGCTAGCTGCTCTGATTGGAACTGATACTTGAATGAGTTCCAATCTTAGCGCTGATATACCTACTGGTGTTTCTGTGGATGCTTGATTGGAGTTAGTGTCCGCACTAATTCCAATCTCAACACTGCTATGCCTGACGATGCATGCCTGCCAGATGCGAGCTAGCCTGCATGGATGCATGCTGTTGTGGATCACGCTGGCAGTCCCTTACTGGCGACAATTCTGAATTTGCTTGCAATGCAGTCGGGAACTTCTCCCTTCATGGAATTTGGTCGACGGCATTTTGCTGCTGCATGAGCTGAGACCTCTGCATAGCTGACGGTGTCTATGGTGAGAGCTCTACGAGTTTGCCTTTGCCACTTTCTCTGCTGCCTGCATAACTGCACAACCACTGGAAAAGTGTTGCTGTTTCGATCATTGCTTTGTCAATGAGTCAAGCGACTGAGACTGAGCGTGTTATCGGACAAAACCTGTCTGATGCCTTCAATTTGCTTCATGCAGCATTTGTAAGGTGAGCTTACTGACACTCTGCAAGCTTTGAGAATCCGCTCCAACAAAGTTGCTGCGAACATACTTGGAGCAACCTGTGGAGCTGGCTGAAACACAGGCTTGGCTTCGCTTGCTCTGAGTACTAATTAGCTGCTTGTCCAGTCTTAAGCAGCTCTGCCCTACAGCTGTTCTTCTGAGACTCCCTGCAATGCGGGCTTCGTCCTTGCTAGGTAGGAGGGAAAAAACCCTGAACCCCAAACCCTAAACCCTGAACCCCAAACCCTAAACCCTGCACCCCAAACCCTAAACCATAAACCCTAAACCCTAGCCCTAAACCGCGAACTCTGAACCCACACCCCAAACCCTAAACACTGCACCGCAAACCCTAAACCGTACACCCTAAACCCTAGCCCTAAACCGCGAACTCTGAACCCCAAACCCCAAACCAAACCGTAAACCCGAAGCGTAAACCTAAACGGGCGAATAAACCCTGAACACCCGAAGCCGTAAAGCACCCTGAACTATCCCAAACCCTCATGCTTCACCCTATAAGACCAGGAGCAGTTTTCAGGGAAATCATTCATGCATTTATTTCCCTGAAAAACTCGGGGCCGCTGCCCTAAACCTAAACCCTGAAACCCCTAAACCGTCAACCCTAGACCCTCAACTGAGGCTCGACCCCAAGCCCATGATCGTGGGCCCTGAACCCTGACCCCAAACCGCGAACCCTTGCGAGAAAGTCGAATATGCAAGGTTGAAACCCGAGCCCAAGCCAGAGAAGCCACAAGTGATTTCATGCATTTTTGCGGAGAGGTGTTGCAAACTCGCTGGCTAGAGAAGTCACAGGTGACACCCGACAGAAGTCACAAGCGACCCGCCTCTCGAGAAGTCACAAGTGACACCCGACAGAAGTCACAAGTGACCCGCCTATCATTTGCATGCGTGCCGTGTGTTAGTTTGGGGCACAAGGACTTCATAACGGCCTCCTGATCTGTCTTCCAGTGGAAACCACAGCATGTTTCCCAACAACTTCCTGCGCCAAGCCAGCTGAAGACATGGCTCAGGTGACGTCTCCTGCTACAATGTCGAAGGCGAGACCTATTGTGATCTCGACGTCCGACCCTCCATCTTAAAGGGTCAAGGCCCTCGCGAGGAGAAGGACATACCAGACTTCGGCGACAAGGCCAATCGGCAAAACATCTATACAAAGAACGAAACTCCTCGAACATCTTCGAAGGCTTATAGAGGAACACCGCGTATGCCAGAGTGAAACAGTTGCGTGCTCTGGGTTTTGGATATGTGCTGAAACTTACGCAATGAGAATTTCTCTCCGGCATATGATGTACATATTCTCAGGTTTAGTGTTTTGGCTTTGAGTTGTGCGATTTGGCGCAGGTTCGGGTATCCGTGGTGCAAGCAACGAAATATAGATCGGATGCAGGTTTCTACCCCTTCAGCCCATATTCAGCATTTCCTCATTCTACGAGTTTCCGGCTTGAAAGCACCGTGCCAGAGGCCTCCCTTCAGCGTACGTGCAGTTCTTGTAGGTTACGGGCTGAGGCTTGAGTTTCGAGCGTAGGTTAGGGGTGGGGGGAGTGGATGAGAGGAATTTCTGCATGAGCTCGATGACGAACCGCAGCGCAGGGGTCGAGCAAGGGAGCCTTGGCTGAGGTTTGTACAGGACAAACAGATAACCAGAGAGATAGAGAGAGATCACAGATCTCGCCCCTCCTACAGCCTACACTGCTCAACCGCGCGGGGTGGATGCCGGTGGCTCTGCGAGTCGGCGAGCTTGATCGTCCTTGTATATCTGGGGCAGTTGGTTCACCTATACCCTCAGTCGGGTGGACCTGTGGCCGTAGTTCCCTTCCAAGCCAAGCATGTGCGCACCGTCTGGAGTTGAAGAATTAAGACCCTCAACTTCAGGCTTAAAGGATCTTAAAGGCCAACTAAAGGCTTAGGGCAGAGTTGCCAGAGACACTTAAGTTAAGCCATAAGTTCAAGTGCTTGGCCGTCGGATCCGCGAGGGGCTTGGTCGAGGTCTCACCTCGGGGAGTTTTAGGGCTGAAGGTTGGAGCTTCGGTACTATAGTACTAGTAGCCCACAGAGCTTCCAGAGAACCTGTTTGGTATGTGATGGGAGGGGGGCGGGGTAGCGAGTTGCGGGTCGAACAGTGGGTTTTTGGCGCACACTCGAACTGTCCGGAAGATCGGGCGTCAGTATTCTGCAATGCTCTGCAACTGGTAGCAAGTCTTCTTGCCTCAGATTTTCTCGGCCGGTGGCCTGCCAGGGAGAGCCTCTCTCGGGAGTGCGAGTGAGGGGTTCTTGCATCCGAGTTTCGGGTCTTCTGCCCTTGGGGAGAGAGCCGAGGAGCAGCCGGTGCCCGAGAAGGTGGACTACCACCTTTGGGAGATGGTGGAGCGCGTTGCCAACCTCTTCCGCATCTATCCTACGGAGAGGCCCTTCCTGCTTCGTGCACGAAAGTAGCAGAGTAGCACTCCAAAGCCCAAGGCTTCCTAAAGCTTCCAAGCTGGCCATTGCCAGAGTTTGTGTCTCAAAGCCCGGACACAGCTTCCAGAAGGTTTGGTTTGGGAGTACTGAGGGCACCGGACTTGAGAACAAGGACCCTGGAAAGTTGTACTTCTTATGTCTGCAACGAAGACGTAGCAACCGGAGAGCACAGCAGCAGACAAAGCACCGATTGCAATTGTGTCCAGCACATCTGCGTTCAACGCGACTGCGTGTTTTACGCCCTGAGATCGGGCCTAATCAACATGGCAGGCCGGGATCTTCGTCATCGGAGGCTCGCGATGTAGATAAGAGGTTGCTCTCTCAGTCAAGTGCGAGCTTGAAACATGTTCGACTCACCGTAAGCGAAGAGCACCCCCCAAGGGCTTCATGTCCTGCGGGCTTCAGGCTGCACGTTGCAGCTTCGACACTGCAGGCCGAAGATGATGACGAAGACGATGAGGAAGAGGGTGTGCCGGCTGCATGTGTTGGAGCGGTCTAAACATGTATGCTTTTACACGGTTGAGGCTGTATAGAGCACGTACGGTAATGAATAATCGCGACGCCAACATGCTACATCCACACTGTGTGGGGATGAGAACAGGGTTAGGTAGATCGGGATTTATCAAGTTTTGGAGGTCGTGGGTTGAGAGCACAAACACGCAGGACAAGTGGGGGGTCTTAGCTGGGGGCGAAGAACCCAGAAAAGGTTCTGGGGGAAGCAGGAATTGGAGCCATGCCTATTAAGAAGCAGAACACCCACACGTTTCGCGAAATCCGAAACTCCTTCTTCGCCCTTAAATATGTGTCTTGGTTCATGTCTCAAGCCATGGTTCCCGATTTAAGAGTGTCACCCTGACAGCAAGGACCCCAGATCAAGGAAGCTTGTCGGGATGGCAGCCCTGAGCCCCGCTAGCTTCAGTTTGTCCACGCCAAGTACCATAATCTTTGAAGGCCCTGACGCCCGAGGCGTGACTGGCTTCCTGCAGACAGCATCTGGCATGACCCCCTCGGAGGCCAAAGTGGTTGCAAGGTAGCTTCGTGTGAGAAAGTATCGGCTGCAGGGTTAAAGCGACGAATCCCAATTAAACCCCGCAAAGCCTTGCAGCTTCCCTTCGGGAAGCAAGGCCGTCAACTTTTGGCTGGAATGGGATCGGGGTGTCGTATTCAGGGACTTTGAGTTCATGTGTCGATTCGGTCCATGTCGTCGGGTTTATTTGCTACTACTGTAGGTTTTACAAGCAGCAAAAACTCCTGCAGACGAGCACGGGTGAGGCGTAAGCTTGGGGCCGGGAAAGTAACACACAGCGAAGCACAGATAACTTGAGCTCTCTGTGTTTAGTTTGCCTGGTGGGCAGCGTGAGTACATGCTTGTGTGTGTGTGTGTGTGTGTGTGTGTGTGTGTGTGTGGTAGAGAGCTGTTGTTGCCCGTTGTTTGCTGGTTGCTTCGTGTGGTGTCCAAGGGCAGCTGATGTCAGTGTAGAGGGGGAGAGTCGGTCCCCCCGGGTCCCGACGGGGGATTTTTCATGTTCTCCCCACCCCTCCGAGCTTGGACCAGGCCAGGCTCAACAAGCAGAAGGAGGAGCTTGCCAAGGCCACTTGGGGGCACATCAGGCAGAAAGATCCCAAGTGTGTTCAGCGTTTGGGTTTAGGGCTTGAACTTGCCGGGACGTGGATCGATTGATGAGGGTCGGAGATTCTTGGTTGCAGAGCAGCCCGAATTTCGGGCCGCTGCGAATTCCGCTGCTGTGGATTTAGCCGGCTGTGAGAGTTCAAAAATGTTCAAACCCTACACCAGTTTGAAGAAAGTGCTTGTCGAAGATTCCTCTGCGCACATTCATCGTCCGCTGTCCTGTACCCGGACAGAGATCGTCTGCTGGATTAGAGAAATTGCTTTGAGACTGTGCTTCCTCGTGAGACCTGTTCCCCTGGCAGCTTGACACCCACTGAAGGGCACTATAGTATACACTATACTCGTAGGTTAAGGTAAGTTGCTCTCGAATCGTTTACCTCTGTTCGTTTGCACAGCAGCACGGGCCGAGCAGGGCGCGCCACAGAAAAACATTGCCGGACGTTCCTCGTGGCCAGAGCGCAAGAAGCACAGTGCGACCACGTTATGTGGAAATACGTTCCTGCCTCGTCTGACGTTGAGAACTGTCGGCCAAGAGTGGATTCAGAGGATCTTGCAGCACTTCGTGGAGTAGCCCGGGACCCCCGAGTTCCCAAAGCTGTGAGGCGTACATGGGCATCGTGATTCGAGCCTTCAGCGGCCGGCAAACCCAGGCCGAGTTTGGGGAGGCTTAGTAGGGTTTCTTTTTGACGGTACAGGATGTTAGGGCAAAGCCGAAATGTAGAAACTAGCCGCAGAAGATGTACCTGCATGCGGCAACTAACTGCTCGTCCATTTCCGAGAAATGGCTTAGGAATGCGGTGGCAATAAAAGGGGTGAACGAAGCAGCGCTTCAGGTAGGGTTTTAGGGCAAAGAGATGTCAAGAGTATAGGTCTTCCCAAGGAACAGCCTTGCGGTAGTTTCTTTTCATCCACCACCCCGGGCTTCGAGAGCCCGCTCTACTATCAGCTCGTCCTCTTGTAATGGTTGCACTAATAATCAGTTTGGTAGCATCGTGACTGCTTGTATCGTCCTTGTTGCTCGCAGTACAGTACTGCCATTGTCAGTGCACTATTCTGCATCTCGGGCACTGTAGCCTCTGCTCCTACCAGTAGCTTCGGGAGTAGCAAAGGCGCAGATGAGCCGATGGTTCGGCACGCGGGCCTTCTCCGACCAACTGCCACTGGCATCTAAAAACAAGTGCTGCGTTGTACTTAAAGCGGCCGCTTGAGGTGTAGTGAGGGGACGCTCCGAGATTGGGGGGTTCGTCTGACTCTAGAGTCTCTAGAGCAATCGGGTTCAGACCGGGGGACTGGCACGGTTCGAAGTTGCAAGCATCACGCCGATGTCCTCCCCCTTCTCTGTCTTGGTCAGTCGGAGAATCATGACTCGTGCAAATCCCATGGAGCGCTACACTGGTCTCAGCAAGGTCACGGAAAGAGATCTTGCGTGTCTTGAATTCGGTCGACCACATGATCAGTAACGTTGTGTGCCTCGACTGTTCATCCGTTCTCTGTTTTTGGTAGTGCTTTTCTTTTATTGGTTCTCGGGTCTTTAAGTAGATTGCTCGGCTGATCTCGGGATGGTCCTTTCCAAGACCTGCCAAAGGTATGTCTATCCTGGGCCAAAGTGTAAGCCGAACACGTACGCGTACGTCTACCCCCAGGCTTACACGTGCAAAGAAGGAAAGCAATCATCACGACCATGCACGACCATGAGACACAGCAAGAAGTATGTGTTCTACCTATGCCCCCTCTACTTCCAGAGACCCGCTGAAATGGTCGAGACGTTGGTCCATGAGGGCTCGCACCATGCCACCGCCTTCACCGATGACGTGGATTTCGAGGGGCGCACGGCCTATGGCCGATCGACATGCCAGAAGCTCGCTCGCGCCGATCCCGCTCTGGCGCTGAAAAACGCGGACAACTTCTGCTACTACATCCAGGAAGACTTCGTAGAACAGAGGGGGGATTAAGAATTAGAATAGGGTTTTGGGGCCCATTATGCTATAATTCGAATAAGGACCCCCAAAACGGTATTGGTAATTATGAACAGAGGGCTTTGGTCAT